>JAVGWX010000004.1:17302953-17730453 GCA_036924085.1 Ariolimax columbianus | reverse complement strand
ATCGAACCTCTTCTTTTTGGATGAATTAATCCTCACTTTGTTTCCAAGTGGAAGTAATTTTAGGTTTTAAGCGTTATCTCCCACTTGCGATAAAAGCAAGCATGGAGAAAAGTTTCTGATTTCATCAATAACTGTTCAGGTGTCCCACAACAACGTCCTGTCTCGTGTTGTTCACTTTATATTCCAGTTTCTACCTCACATTATCATTCTCGTCTTTCTATTTTAGTCTCTTTCTACCAATTAAAAAATGTATTTTCTGTTAGTTTCATTTGCGTCATCAGACTGTAATCATTATTTGTGATTAGCCTATTAGGAGTACGGATTTACATCAAATAGGTTCATGTAATACAGCGATGTTGATGGTGCCATTCTTGGAACAATCTAATCACGCAGTTACGAGTTATTAATGCTACAAACCTATTGTTCTGAAATATCATATGTGGCTCTGATACCAAAGCCTCCATTAATTCCATGGGATAATTCTTCTTCTGTGATGGTTCGTTATCAGATAACCAGACCTTCACACCTGCTTCCGTAATAAACGTGGCTACATGTCACAAGCTTTTCGCATTATTATACAGCTTATTCCTCAACTAGCTTGGTACATCTTATTCCTCAACTGGCTTGGTACAGCTTATTCCTCAACTGGCTTGGTACAGCTTATTCCTCAACTGGCTTGGTACATCTTATTACTCAACTGGCTTGGTACAGCTTATTCCTCAACTAGCTTGGTACATCTTATTCCTCAACTGGCTTGGTACAGCTTATTCCTCAACTGGCTTGGTACAGCTTGTTCCTCAACTGGCTTGGTACAGCTTATTCCTCAACTGGCTTGGTACAGCTTATTCCTCAACTGGCTTGGTACAGCATATATCTCAACTGGCTTTGCACAGCTAATTCTTCAACTGGCTTGGCACAGCTAATTCCTCAACTGGCTTGGCACAAGTCATTCCTTAACTGGCTTGGCACAACTCATTCCTCAACTGGCTTGGCACAACTCATTCCTCAACTGGCTTGGCACAACTCATTCCTCAACTAGCTTGACACAGCTTATTCCTCAACTGGCTTGGCACAACTCATTCTTCAACTGGCTTGGCACAACTCATTCCTCAACTGGCTTGGCACAACTCATTCCTCAACTGGCTTGGTACAACTCATTCCTCAACTGGCCTGGCACAGCTAATTCCTCAACTGGCTTGGTACAGCCTTTTCCTCAACTGGCTTGGCACAACTCATTCCTCAACTGGCTTGGCACAACTCATTCCTCAACTGGCTTGGCACAACTCATTCCTCAACTGGCTTGGCACAACTCATTCCTCAACTGGCTTGGCAAAACCCATTCCTCAAGTGGCATGGCACAGCTAATTCATCAACTGGCTTGGCGTAGTATCATTCATGTTATCATGAAATATATAGTTTATATTTTCATTACTAACTTTCAAACAAACAGATCATTAAGATCAAATCAATAAGATTTACTGTATTACAATTAATGGGGACTCACCGGGTAGTAGATTGCTATTGTTATGGTGGTCAAGATTTCGTTCAGTACTAATGTGGTTCCCCCATGTTTGCCACATGGGCGTGTTTACGACTATGGTTATTATGTTATTACTGTCAGAAAGCGTGTATTGCTAACAGCTTATTGCTAACTGCGTATTGCAAACTGTATTTAGCAATACAATTATTGTTATACATGCTCATTATCATCATCAACAACTGCCGTGCTAGCGGGCGATATCAAGCAATGCGTCCCGGAACCTCATTTGATTAATGATAGATCTCTGCCAGGCTTTTAATCTCTCACCTAATCTGTAAGCCTTCATGTCGCCACTGTCAGCTGATTAACGCCTAAGCGCTGGCGTACTGCAAACTTTGACATGATGCCAGCACGACCATCTTATTAACGCCCTTACACACTGGCCTACCGCACATTTTGACACTGAGTCTCTCTTAGTATTGTAGGTTTGCTGTTGCAATTAGGAAAACGCAATGCACATTAGCAGTGATATCTGTTGTGTGTATGGTTGTGCTGGACGTGTCGTTTGTATCACATTTTGTATCTTTCTCTACCGTGCACATTATGAAACTGACAACTGTCTCTTTGTTATATGTAAAATACATGTGTTAGTAAAAGTTTCCATCGTGTTGTTTTTTGCATTGCTCTCTTATTGTAGATGGTATGTGTCGTACGGTTAGAGATTACTAGTCCTAGACACGAGTAACAAGCCAAGTAAGGTCTAGCTTTGTCTCTGACGGCGGTGAACTAATATTTTAGCTTGCATTTAGTGCATCAAGTACTGGTGTATGCGGCTTCTATTTGAACTGCCTATACATTTCTCACCCCTCTCTCGCCTTCCCCGCAGACCTATAAAGCGGAAAATGCCGTAATGATATATATTCAATTGTTGTTCTATCAAAAGTACTTTCATTTTACATTCAGGTTATTGATAATGTCCGTAATGAATGTTCTCGCCATTTTATTTTCTATTAATTTGTTTCCGTCAGGAAATACAGAACATAACATATACCATATCGTTTCAGTCATGTTTATGGTTGATGAGATGCTCTTTACATCTCACAACAACCGACAACCACCACAGCACATGCCGAGACGTGTTTTCTTTCAGTCCTGCTACATTTCAAAAGAAGTAAACAAAAATATATTTCACGACGGTCTCAAAATAGTGATAATTAGTGTATGGTCATTTTGTTGTAAGAAGGAGTGTGGTATGGGATTCAATATTTCATTACCTTGGAATCCCAACGCAATGTCTGTACCAGGTGAATTATTTTGTTTGTTCAATTGATTGTGAAAATGTTAATATTGTCAGGAAGGTCTGGAAGGTGTTTAGCAATATTTAAAACAGTGTCAACTCTATCAATGTATACTCACATGAGCGGGGCCACAGAGGAATGTAAGAATAGATCCACTGTAACATCTCAAGCATATTGTCTCATCTTAATAATGACACCAGACAGCACATTTGGACATATCACCTCTACGTTGTTTGAGCTGCTGAATATGAAATTGGCAGCTAAAACTCAGACGAGTTCTAGTGTTTTAAAAATGTCTATTTCATTTGATAAACACATTTCCGCATACATATTGTATGATAATCCTTCTAATTGAAATAATTCAGCGCGACGCCACATTGCATGTCACTTGTAATTAGCTTTTGAAGCATATGCCACAAATCTCCAATAATAGTCAGCTAACATTCCTGTATTTTATTGTTCTTGTCAAGGTAGGAATGTCCTGATAAACCGTTCCGCTTCATAATTAATAACATCACAGCAGTTGACCAGTGAGAAATCCAGATGAGAACGTAGACATTTATATTTCAAGGACAAATTGCACTTAACCTAACGTCTTCATACTGGTTTAGAAGACCATGAAGAGTCTGTATACAAATAGTTTCTTTTAGATTCATTTGATCTAAAAAAAAATATATGCGTATTCAATCGATGCTTGAATGCATTAATTGACTCAGCTTCCACCACTTCAAGTGGCAACAATGCATTCTAACCATTCACCACTTTTAAAATTAAAAAAATATTTCATAATCTGTAATTGGACCTTTCTTTAATTATTTTGTATATGTGCCCTCTTCTTCTTGTATGCGGCTGTATTTTGAAGTAAAAAAAAATTGTTATTGTCTAATTTATCCTTTCCGTTGATTATTTCTTTTTAAAAACATTATCAACTTTTAACTCCTAAAATTTAAAAAAAAAACAGTTCCTCCGTAATACAGATTGATCTTAATTCCACTGTATTCTTGTAGCTTTGGAAAACATGTAGCATTATAGTTTCCCCAAGATTTCAAACTGTTCCTGGCAATTGTCAGCCTTATTGTTTTGTAGAAATTGTATGATCCATTGCCTGAAAGCGCCAATCTAACTTATCATCATATTGTGAGGATATCATAAAGTCTCTGATCAAGGAAGCACATATGCAACTTTGGACCGACAAGTACACCTTAGTTTATTAATGCCTCTCTAAGTCTTGGGCATTTTTCCCGAAGGTACACCGATCCTGCTACATATCAATCACTGGCCTTAACAAAATTATTGGTTCAAATATGACGTGGAGAGGAGGGAGTAAGATCTAGTTGTATTTCACAAGTGGTTCGTTAAGTACATTAACTTTCACCTGTTAAAGTGATTGTCATGGGGACCAATACTTTTTCTTGGAATTGGAAGCCTTGTCACGGCTGACCCAGGGAGAGAGGAAAAAGCATTCATTTTGTGTAACCCTGTTTGGCCTATCAAGATGGCAATGACCTTCGGTTCAGCACAATTCTCTAATTAATATTTATCATAGTTGGTCGTGTGTAACAGTTGTTTCATGTCAGTGTAGGTGTCATTTATGTGGACTGCATACTCAAGTGGAGACGATGGTGAGTTCAGTCAAGTACCCTGAACAGTTAGCCATTACCCCTTACCCTGAGCGTTCAAGATCAGGTTTCATAGCAGATTCCCAGGCATCATGCAGGACAGATGTAGTTAAGGCAATGTGTTGCGCCGTCGGCTTCTCGGGCGGCTCCATGAGGTGTATGTGTTGCGCCGTCGGCATCTCAGGCGGCTCCATGAGGTGTATGGATTGTTTACTCCCGTCCTTTTAGAAAAGGCGTAGAAGCTGCTGAGGAGGGACGCCTTGAGAGAGACGCCTCATATGGCAAAAAAAGGAGTGGCATCCCCGAAACAGCGTTGATAAAATACTTTCTAGTTGTATCCATCGGTAGATATGGATGTTAATGACTCTTTCCAGCGGACTCAAAGGATAATGGGTTGGCTGCACATATGTAAGACCTCGGGCCGAACTAGTTTTCCCTGTAAGTCATTTGTAAGTCATTATTGATCAACACAGCTTTTATGCCCAACTTGAACGATTCACTGAACATCCCCCTATCGTCATATGTGTAATCAATTTGTAATACTGTCATCAGCTTAACTATGTGAGCTCAAGTATTAATGTTATACGTCATTTTGGAGAAATAAAGGATACAGTATTTTTTGTATATATTTCTTAACGACCACGAAACAAAGACATGCACATTTTCTTCTTCATGATTTCATTGCTGCCGTCTGAACCCAAACATGTTTGTTTTACTTGTAGGCAACTTCAGTTCTCTCACTAGATCATTAAATTCGTTCTTGCTAAATGTAAATGGCTGTGCAGACTCTTCAATGGGCACACAATCCGGATCTCTTTAAGCAGATACTTAGCAGGTGATGGATGTTCACTGGTCTTACATTTATCTTCATTATCTTCATTATCTGGAGTAGAAGAATCGAATGGGCCCGGAACAGTTAAATCTTCCACGCGTAGGCGCTGGACCCGTATAATAAGGAATTTTAGGATTTGTCAAAAGATGGGTTTTCTTCTCAGAAATGTCTTGTCCAATTGAAGGAGTCAAGAAAATGTGACAATCATTAATTTAGTTTTTTGGTCCTATCTATAATCCATTTCGGTTCAACCAGCAACGGATAATAGTTGCATGTAATTGAAAATACATGTAGGTGGCCCAATGCGGGTCTTGATCGCCGAATTCACAACTAAATGAAAAGGTTACATACTTTCTTTATATTATACATTATAGGTCGTCTTTGTTGTAGCAAAGTAATTCATTTGCAGATACCGAAACAAATTCTCCGCACTGTTCACGCATGCATGGTGCAATCTCAAGTCACAAGATCAATTACCAGAAGAAAATGTGCTTCCCATGTCTGTTACGGTTCGCTTTATGCAATTGGCGTCTCCAGGTTATTCCTCTTGTGGGTAACCACATGCTCCTAATATAGGATTTACGGTGTAGTCCATTCATTCATACCGACCATCAACTCATCCCCCCCCCCACCCACGACCCCCCCCCCCCCCCCACACACACACACTCACGAATATAATGAGAAAAATGTCTCTTACTCGCGATGTTTAATTTCATATTCGTGAGTAGCACGTGCAAATGTATTATCTGAAAGTTCACTTTATCTCAGATGCATATTGGCTGCTATTCAGTGATAAACGTGTGATATGGTTTAATGGAGCAAATAATTCTACTATGGTCAATGACAGTTTGGGATGAACCAATTAATTTCTTTACGTTAATTAATAAGTTGTGATGGACCAATTCATTTTATTAAGGTCATTGATAGGTTCTGATTTAACAATTCATTTGATTAAGGTCATTGATAGGTTCTGATTGAACAATTCATTTTATTAAGGTCATTGATAGGTTCTGATTGAACAATTCATTTTATTAAGGTCATTGATAGGTTCTGATTGAACAATTCATTTTATTAAGGTCACTGATAGGTTCTGATTGAACAATTCATTGTATTAAGGTTTTTAATAGGTTCTGATTGAACAATTCATTTTATTAAGGTCATTGATAGGTTATAATGGAATAATTAATTTCAATATGCCAATCCATATGCTTCAGAGACAACAAACATCGCTTAGATACAGTTCATGTAAAGAGACCAGCTGCAGTGGACATTCCATGCTTCGTCTGGAACATACTGGAGGCGCAACCAATCATGTCATGTTATTTCTAGTTGTCTTGGTAACACTGAAGCTGCATCTAACCATCCATAAAACATATTTTATCTGTTCTCGATAAAGCTGAGCAACACTGTTTATCTATGTATTTTATTACCTATGTCTAATTATATGTTTTCATCTGTTTGCCAATTTGTTCTACGACTCACTCGATCTTACTCACTTTCTATCATCAACACAGCAGAAACATAATTGCCACAACATTAACATTAAGCTCTGCGGGCGAAACACCCAGACGTTGTAGTTAATCTCTCAAAGTAGTAAATTAAAATTACTTTTTTTAAAACAACTACATGGCGCATACAGAAAACTGGTGAAGTGTGTGTAGGCGACTGATTTAGCTCCGGTTGCCCGCGGTGCAAATCTGTCAGTCTCAACTTTGTAGCACGTGACTGGCATCCGGGGACTTGTCTGGGTAGTAGATGTAAAAGGGCCTCCTGTGTTAGATGCATGAATCTACGTATTTACAACTACTAGGCGAATAGGGACAACGTGTGAAGCTCAAATATGTGTGATTTAATGGTGATTTCTTAGATTCATACTCGTTTATTGCAATAGTTACTACTCAGCGACTGTTAGGCAAATTGGTTAACGGCGTGTCACTTTATGCTTGTGTAATGGCCCTGTTTTACGAAGACTGTTAGGTGGATCGTCTAAATTGGTGAAACGTGCATGGCTAGTGATTTACTGGTAATCTGTTTAATTAATACATATATGTATGTATACATGCATGTATGTATATAAGTATGCATATGTGCTTACTTACTTTACCATCTACCTGTGCTGTAACAGGACCTGTGGGCCTTAAGTAGCGTTTCTTGGGCCAGGTGTGTTGTGTCGGCTGTTGCTTATATTTGTTGATTAAATAGTTCTCTTTTATCATTTGTCCATCTGCAATTCCGTGTTACTCGTGAATTGCAGTCCAATCTGCTTAACCTATAAGCGTGCACTGGTAGTTGATTAGGTCATATCTTAGTGCGATAACCAAATTCTATAACTGTCTATCTTGGAATGTGTTCAATACAAATGGTCGTTTTTCACCATGTATAAAATGTCTACATTTCTCATGTTATCTCTGCTGATTACATCTCAGACATTGCATTTCACCCGTTGAAATGTACCCTCACATAAAGACCAACTTTCACATTGGTAGCACAAAGTTTGTGTAAATAAAATGTTGTTCTGTGGCTATGCCGATGTTCAAATGTGTTTACACGAGTTATGACATATGTTACGTCACAGTAGATACATTATGATAAGTAGTTTCTATTTCTTGACCGAGCCTTCCGTGTTCTGTTCGTAGAAAATACCAGACTTTGAAATGTTAGGGTGGCGCACCCGTCAGTTACAAATTTAACCAGTCAGCATGGTCGGACAACACTCACGTGCAGTTTATGTTTAGAAATTTACATTAGGCATTAATTCATATTTATGTATACATAACAATGTGTGCAAAACCAAAATATATTGCATTACACAGTAATAGTCTATTTCGTCTGAAGAAATAAATGCACTACTGTCACAAGCATGGCGTTTGTGTCCGTGAACATGCTTGGTAGATTAGCACTGTAATACCGTGTATCTATGGTTTTAGATGGTTTAAATTGTGGCAGTGGAGGTTCATTTCGATTCACCATCACAAAAAAAAACTGCCAGACTGAAAAAGAAAGGAGAGACACTACCCTAAGCTTCATAACGAAAAGCTACCCAAGCATGGACTGGACCCATGCATACACCGACGGTTCTGTAACAAACACTACACAGAACGGAGGGGCAGGAGCATTCCTGAACCTACCAAATGGCAGACAAATAACACTGTCATTCGCTACTGGTAAGTACACAAGCAATTTCAGAGCGGAGGCAGAGGCACTGAGGGCGGCAGTGGAAGAAATGGTGACAAACAGTGAAAATGAGAGCCATATAGTTCTGCTGACAGATGCTCTCGAAGTAGTCACAGCGCTAAAAAGCCAGAAAAACACTGAGCTTAATGACCTAAGAGCAGCACTCTGCAAACTGTGCCAGCAGTCCGCACCAAAAAGGGTAGTGGTACAGTGGGTCCCGTCACACTGCAACATCCAAGGCAACGAGGAGGCAGACAGACTGGCAAAAGAAGGTGCAAGACTACCACAAACAGATACCAGTATGACGTACGAAGAGTCAAAACGGCTTATCAAAGCCAGATACATGACCAAATGGGAAACCGAACATACTGGTTACACCAAAAACGATGCCTATTACCAGTTGAACCGAAGAGAGCAGGTCGTTGTCTTCAGACTTCGCACTGGCCACAACAGACTGAGGTACCACCTATTCAACAAATTGAAGATAGGGTGTACCGACGAATGCCCGTGCGGTACTGGTAAAATGACCACTGAACATCTGCTGCAGAACTGCCCGACATACGAGGATCAGAGAGAGCAGATGTGGCCATTACCAGTGGAACTGCAAGACAAGCTCTATGGCAGTGGCGAGAGCCTCAGGACGACCGCCGCTTTTTTCGAAAAAATAATGGTTACTGTCTGACTGTGTACGCAGAAGAAGAAGAAGAAGAAGATTCACCATCATAAGCTAGCGTATGTACAATCTATTAAAACTGTAGTATCAGTGACGCGCTTGCGAGAATCGTTATATAACAAGGAATATAAATGTAATGAACATTTAAAAACTGATTATTTTGTTTTACTCCTCAAATAAAACTTGTTTCTCGTCAGCAATTGACCGCTTCGGGCTGCAAACATGGTTGAGACGGGGATGCTTTCTCTCACCGTTTCTGTTATTGTTATTCTATAGATTGCATAATAAAAACATCATAAAACGGTGGAAAGAGAACTGGTATTCAATGAACAATATGGTCACAAATGCAGAATTGGAGAACCTGGATTACCTAGATAATCTGTGACTTTTGTAACACAGCCATTGCCAAATGCACGTGAAATGAGATTGGGTAAAAGCACAATCAGTCAAATTTTTAAAGCATGGCAACATGATGAAATCTAAGCTTTTGATAATCAACCGGGTTACCAAATAACGAACAACGCTGTAGGGAGAGCCTTTGGAGGAGGTAAATGCTTTTCCTTATCGGGTCGGCAGAATTAACACGTCATGGGGTACATATGCAACGGTCGAGTCTAGAATTGGACGCACAAGAGGGGCATTCTTGACAAATAGCAGCACCTAGAGAAGCAGGTAAATCAAAACTCAAACTCAAGTTAGAACATTCAGCGACAGGGTTAATCCGGTTCTCTTGTGAAGGGAACGACCAAGACAATTCATTATAGATCTCAGTGATTTGTCAACATATTCCCACGATGGATAATGAGTATGAAGTGGCAAGTAGTTGTGAAAAATGAAGACATGCACGAATGGAGCCAATTAGAACAGCAAACCAAGAGAGGAAAATTGGGATGAATATATATATGCCGAGGAAGACACAGTTCGATATAGCCAGACAGACTCTCGCGCTAAATTATCATTGGAACAGAAAGAGAGGTAGACGGAAAAATAGACGGAGAAGATAATGTGCGAGGGAACTACGATTACAAGGTTAAACAATAGTCTAGGACCGTGGTGTATGCTGGCGAGATGTACCAACATATATAGTCTTAGTCGACCTGTGCTCCTACAGAAGCGAATGATCATGTACAGGTGCCAGCTCTGACGGGAGCTCTGGATGTGGCCGGGTGAAGGATTTCCTGCTAAGCGGGCTTGGTGCGAACAGCGTTTTAGGCTGCTGCATTGGGACAAGTGCCGCGGATGGTGTTTAACCGTTATGCGAGTCCATCGTAATAGTCTCAAACACTAGAACAAAGTAGACCCGCAGCCTGGTAGGCGTCATTTATGCTGCACTTACTACACCACCTAGCCATGGCCGGAGTCATGCCACACAGTTAGTCTACTTTTACGACTGCCCTCTCTTGGCCGGTGGTGGTATTCTAGTGTTTGACGTACACAAAGACCCCGGCGGACCAATCGAGACATCGATTATATATCTATAAAGTAAAGTAAAGTAACGTATCCCGTATCATTACTGCCGTAGGGGTGTGAGGTGTTAGCGATCTCACATTTCAAAGGCTCGGCTATATGAGGGCGGTAGCCATCTCCTCTCCCTCGCCGCTTTTACTTCCCGGACTGAACCGGTACCCATTTAAGGCTGAAAAAAACATTACCGCCTCAACTGGGGAATGAACCCGAGACCACTCAGATGCGAAGCATGCGCGCTAACCACTGCGCTACGCGGCTCCCTATATATCTATATATCATCATTATCTAGCATGAACCATGTCCTTTACAGAACGCCACTCTCGTGATAGCCGATCTGTATGTCACTCGATCCCTGGCCAGCTATCACGCCTCTGTTAACCCTAGGGCCTCTGTAATGTCCCTTGTTCATATTCTCCTAGGTACGTCTCTGCCTCTTTTGAAAGGTTCCAAACCCGTCTGTATCGCTCTTACTAGGCCATTGTGGTGTTTGATTTGGTCAAAGTGTGTTAACTTTCTAGACGTAATATTGTTTAATAGCCAGTTTTGTGCTATATCGAGCTCTTGTGGGAGTTCTGTGTTTTTCTTTTTTTCGCTATCCATGGTTTTTGTTAGCACCCTCTTGTAGCATTTCAGCTCAAAGGATTCAGTCTTCTTCTGGGGATCAAGATGCTGAGCAGCGCATGAGCTGCAGTGGTCAGCGACCCATAGCTGACTGCTAGTGTCAGGGTCAGCGAAACACAGCTGCCAAGACCCTTCTACACCTCCACGCGGTGATCCTGGATAACAGGCTGCAGCAGAGCAGACTGGCTAAGGAGACGGGATCGAAGAGGGAATGCTAACCCGGTACTAAAGAAATGCTTTCTGAAGTCGGATGTGTTGGACCGAAAGGTGCAAATATCGCAGCCAAGCTGTAAACTATGACACAACGCATTCTGTTCTCTGGACTACATTCTGCTACTTACCCTTACAGGGTTTGGTAGTGGGAGATTGAGAACGAACGAAGAAGAAGAAGAAGTCTTCTTCTGTAGTGTTTGGGGGTTGACTATGTCTCGCATCCGTACTTTGCCACGGGAAAGATTCAAGTTCTTAGTATCTTTATTTGTGTCATTTTGTTAGTTCTACCATAGGTTTTTCATTTTATGTAGTGTTATTGCCGATCTTTGTTTATTTCTTTTCGGCAATCTCCGTTGGTGCTTATAATTGATCCGAGATATTTAAAACTCGTAATGTTCTGAACTTGTTGCTTCTCTAATATATATAATATGTTAGGTATGATGTTCGCCTTGTCAATGCTCATTATCATAGTCTTGCCCGTGTTAATCAAAACAGTTTGTTTTTCGCTGTGTCGTTTGACAACAGGATCATGTGTGCCAGTCCCACCTTGCTCTGGAGAGGACACCTGTATTATATTCATATCGTACTCGCAGTTGTGGTATTCTCTTCCCGACCTCTGTGAACGCGTCGAACTGTCCATACAAGTTGTCATTTTTGACATGTGGCATTATTCTCTGCTAAACTATTCTACAGATGTCAGTGTTGTGCTCCATTGTACACATCGAACCCGTAAGATGTCTCTTCGGCAATTGTTGTTCCCTGTACAATCAGGAGATCAGTGGCGGAGCAAACGCCATATCTGTGACAGTGTTGCATAGCTGTTTTATGTCGGCCATAGTCGAAAGCCTTGGTATAGTCTACAAAGCAGGTGTGTTAGTTTACAATGTACGCTCTGCACGACTAAATAATACTTCGCATGTTCAGGATATGATCTTCTTGCATTTGCCTTGTCGAAAACCTGCCTGAGCCATTTGTAGTTCCCCGCTGATTTTGTTTTCCAACATTGTTATGATGATTTTGCTAGAATGACAATTAAAGCGATGGTACGTAGTTAGTGCATTGCTTCAGAAAATCTGTGTTTCGGAGTGGGAGAAACACAGATCTTGTCCATGCGGTTGACCATGCCATCCCGGTGATTTCCCTTTCTTCAAGTCCCGGGTTTCTGGTCGATCATTATCTATTGTTGATTACGGATCTATGTTCTAAGTCTTAGACATACATATTTACACACACACAAATACACCCATACATACATGCATACATACATACATGCATACATACATACATACATACATACATACATACATACATACACACATACATACATATATACACACATAAATACATACATACATACATACATACATACATACACACATACATACATACATACATACATACATACATACACACATACATACATACATACATACATACATACACACATACATACATACATACATACACACATACATACACACATACATACACACATACACACACATATACACACACATACATACATACATACATTCATACATACATACACACATACATACACACATACATACATACATACATACATACATACATACATACATACATACATAAATACATACATACACACATACATACACACATACATACACACACACATACACACACACATACACACATACATACACACACATATACACATACACACATACACACACACATATGTATAAACAAGCAGCTACTAACCACCAACGGATATAACTTGAGGATGTCCAGAAATATCTCTTCACTACCATTTGTATCTACTTCCAAGTTTGTCAATGGTCTCTTCAACACTAAAAGTATCTCCCCAAACCTTAGCATTAAGTTCGCCCATCCCGAATGTAATGTGCCTTATTGTCTTGTTTTCTATTGCACTCTCATGACTGACGTCAAATTCCATCTTTACCGAGTCGTCTGTGACATTGACAGGAGCTTAATTTTTGTTAGTTCGGAAATGGGCAAAAATCATGCAAGGACTTAAGGCCTTCATATCTACATTACATTATGTACCATCGCCGAGCTCATTACAACCCACCTTCGCTTGAACTGATGTCTGCATCTTCTCAAATGTTCCTGGAGTACAATGTATAAACACACACACACACACACCCACACACACATAATCTCAAGTGTGCCTGGAGTACATTGTATAAACACACACATCATCTCAAGTGTGCTTGGAGTACATTGTATAAACACACACACACACACACACATGATCTCAAGTGTGCCTGGAGTGCATTGTATAAACACACACACACACACACACACACCCACACACATAATCTCAAGTATGCCTGGAGAACATTGTATAAACACACACACACACATAATCTCAAGTGTGCTTGGAGTACATTGTATAAACACACACACACATCATCTCAAGTGTGCTTCGAGTACATTGTATAAACACACACACACACACACACACATAATCTCAAGTGTGCCTGGAGTACATTGTATAAACACACACACACACACATCATCTCAAGTGTGCTTCGAGTACATTGTATAAACACACACACACACACACACACACACACACACACATAATCTCAAGTGTTCCTGGAGAACATTGTATAAACACACACACACATCATCTCAAGTGTGCTTCGAGTACATTGTATAAACACACACACACACACAGACACACATACACATCATCTCGAGTGTGCCTCAAGTACATTGTATAAACACACACACAGACACACACGCACACATACACCCATATATCTTCTCAAGTGTACCTGGAGTACATTGCATAGACACACACACACACATACACACACGCACGCACGCATCTTCTGGAATCCTGCTATTCAATCATGCAGATTAGTGCATGATCTTAGCTAGTTAAAAAGTTTTCATTTTCTTCTGCAAAGCCATCTAGTCCGTCCCTATAAAATGTATATCCATGTCTTCCATGATGTGCCTTTTGGGCGTTCCTTTGGCTATTATAGATGAGAAAAGTGCATCTCACGTGCATCAAACTACATGTTTGACAGTAGGTTATCAAGGATAGCTGGGCACGCACACTCCATTTGGCGCTCTTGGTGAACGTTCATAATGATATTATGTGACATCTTGCTCACGTTTTACGCACCAACTTTTATTACTATCAAACAGTCATACAACCTTCTAATTTTTTTATTGATGTGAACTGGAAAGATTGAAAGAGCTAAACAATAAATGTTGATTATTGCAGTCTCTACTCACATTACAATGTAGGTTTTCATTTTTTTTTAAACTAATGGAAAGAAACGTATTAAAGTTATGTATTGTCCAATGAATTGTCACTGAAAATAGTAATTATGATTGATACAAAAACACAAATTATGAGAATAATGGCAACTAATCACAATCACATTGTACTGGGAGATTTGGTACTACATCAAGTTGACTCATTCACAATATGTTGGTAGTAATCTAGTCATGGTCGTAGGTACAGGTATACATATCAAATTAGTAATTCAAAAGGTGTGACAAGCTTTGCGTTCTTTAGGGAATTTGTGAACATTGAAAGACATTAAGTACACCATAAAGTACAGACCTTGACACCAATTTCAATGTTTGTCTTAATCTATGGCTGTGCGACGTGGAGAACAAGGGAAAGTACAAATACAAAGGCATACGCTTTCATAAATGGATGTTTGTGCTGAATACAAGAGATATGATAGAATCACTCATACAGAGCTAACTGGAATTTCCGGGATAATGCTAAGGGTGTGACAGATTTAGTCTTACCAGACAAATCTTGTCTCCGTATTGACATCTCTCAATTTTTCTAGAATTACATTGCAATCGTAATTATATATTTTTGCATAACTATGGGTGGACTTTCACACAGGCCCTGACCACTCACGTCAGTAATACCGCGACAGGTGGCGGAATAATAAAGGCGCTTCTACGACGCCATTTTTAAAGTTTGACAGGTAGAAAAATAGTCCCTTTATAAAAGCCGAGGGGGGTCGGGAGCCCGGGTCATACATTTCGAGAGATATTCAGAGTGGAACACTCAGAAGAGGCATTTTCGAAGAAACATTTCGAGAGTGATATTTAGAGAGAGAGAGAGAGAGAGAGAGAGAGAGAGAGAGAGAGAGAGAGGTGCAGATTTGAAAGACTCATACATTTCGAGTGAGACATTTGGAGAGAGACAATTCAGAAAGACATTTCGAGAGAGAAAGGCATTTTCAAAGAGACGATTCAGAGATACATTTAGAGTGGACCATTCAGAGAAAACATATTGATAAAGATTCTGAGAAACAACATGTTTAGATAGGGATTTTTCAGAGAGTCATTCAGACTCGTTCAAAGAGAGATTCAGAGAGACACTGATGTAGAGAGACACACAGATTTAGAGAGAGACTCATTCAGAGACACGATTTAGAGAGAGAGTCAGAGAAGAGTGAACGTTGCATTGACGGAGTTTCAATTTTTAGAAGTAAAGTATTCCTGCTTTTCATCTGTAATTAGATATAATTTCATCAGGTTAAAGTTTAACCAGCATCAGACACGTGGGCGACGTTTCAAATTTATAGGCATCGCAGAGATCTCAAAGAAGCAGCCTAGATCAGTCATAGCTACCAGCTATAAGAGAGAACAGGCTTCCTGTCAGATCTAGATCAGCTAAGAGAAAACTTTACAATGTTACACGTGGTCGACCCGCTACATGTTACCAAACGGTCAACCTGCCTTTTCTTAACACGCGTGGTGAACATGCTGCAGTTTTAACACGTGGCTGCCTTCACTAAGTTTGTAGTCATCGTAGATTCACAGCAGGAGCCTAGTCTTTTGACATCCACCACCTAGATCGACAGTCATCGCCAAGGAACGGAGCCAAGGACGTTTACACGGGCTGAGTTTACCACGAATTAACCATCGGCGTCAATACGCCATAATTCGGATTCACGTTGCAGCAGGCCAAGTACGGGAAGAAGACTGTGGACAATAGTTTTAGGTTTAGCGGTAGTTTGAGTTTTAAGTTAAGTAACCATTAGATATGAGCGTGAAGGAAGATGTGCATAATAGAAGAGTGGAAGAAATGTAACGTTGAAATAAAGAATTTTGTTTATTCTTTTGAAATAGTGTCCTTAGTTAGTTTATTGACGTGTTATTGATGTGATAGATTTTTAGACTGCAAATGAGAATAGTCAAAGTGAGGCCTAGGTAACCGGGAGAGCAAAACCTCGTCCGATCTGCTACAATGGAACTACGCTCAAAGAGAAAGCGTTGGCGATGAAAAGAACATTCTGTACAATAACCAGCCGATGGCATTACAAGACAGTCACTGTACTAGAGCCCTGAAGGCATGAGAAGTAGAGGCAGATTTAACCGCTCATGGAGGCAGAGCTAACCAATCAAGGAGGCAGATCTAATAACTTATGGAGGCAGATCTAACCACTAATGGAGATAAATCTAACCACTCATGAAGGCAGAGCTAACCGCTCATGAAGGCAGATCTAACCACTCACGGAGGAAGATCTAACCACTCATTGAGGCATATCTAACCACTCATGGAGACAAATCTAGCCACTCATGAAGGCAGATCTAACCACTCATGGAGGCAGATCTGAACACTCATGGAGGCAGATCTAAACACTCATGGAGGCAGATCTAAACAGTCATGGGGGCAGATCTAGCCACTCATGGAGGCAGATCTAACCACCCATGGAGGCAGATATAACCACTCATGGAGGCAGATCTAACCACTCATGGAGGCAGATCTAAACACTCATGGAGGCAGAGCTAACCACTCATGAAGGCAGATCTAACCACTCATTGAGGCAGATCTAACCACTCATGGAGGCATATCTAATCACTCATGGAGGCAGATCTAACCACTCTTGGAGACAGGTCTAACTACTCATGGAGGCAGATCTAACCACCTATAGAGACAGATCTAACCACTCATGGAGGCAGATCTAAACACTCATGGAGGCAGATCTAACCACTCATGGAGGCAGATCTAACCACTCATAGAAGCAGATCTAAACACTGATGGAGGCAGATCTAAACACTCATGAAAGCAGATCTAAACACTCATGGAGGCAGATGTAACCACTCATGGAGGCAGATCTAACCACTCATGAAGGCAGATCTAACCACTCATGGAGGCAGATCTAAACACTTATGGAGGCAGATCTAAACACTCATGAAAAAAGCTGTTCGTAACAGAAAGACTTGGCGAGTATTTTTTGAAGATTCTGAGAGTCTTTTGATTGTTTAAATGATTGATTGGTTGATTGACAGTCTTATTACTTGCCGTTATTAAACTAAAGGGTAAAAAAAAACTGAATGGGTGCATCAAATTGCCTTTGAAATTGATACAAAACTAAATATGTAATGCATTGGATCCCATATTGCTTCACCCATCGCAATTCTAGAAAATGTATTTTCAAAATTGTATCAATGTGATATGGTTGCTATTGCTTCTAAACAAAGAATGCATTGCGAGCTTATTTAAAAACACATATATTCAGTGCATTAATTTGCTGCGTTGCGGTGGTATACTGAGAACAAGTTTATTTGAATGATCAGCGGTCTCGAGGTAAGGTGCTCACCTCGGCTGCCGAAGGTTGCGGGTTTTTTTTTGGTTTTTTTTTTGCGTTCGCCTCATTTATCTATTCCCCAAGGCGTATGTGCGTTACACTGTGGTTTTTATTTTGCGCATGTTGGCCCAGTGCATCCGACTTCAGCATGCATTTTATGTAAGGGTCTGCTTCCTCCTGCATTTTCTAAGGGTTTACTTCCCCGGGGTAACGGCCGGTGCTGTGATGGGGATCGAATCCAGCACCTTCTGGTTGTGAGCCGTGCCACTTAACCACTAGGCCACGCCGTCCCCGGTCGCGGGTTTGAATCTCGGTGAAGACCGACATTTTTGTCCCGGGGCTCTTCTGGTAAAAATGTCTTTCATCTCTGGGTAGTGAGATCGGACTCCCGTTTCCAGTGTCGAGAACGTTACAAATTCCTATGCAGTTGGAAACCGAAATGAGTAGTCCTAACGGCCGCTGCCCGGACACAATTCAAGTTAAAAAAAATGTAACCAAATTATTTCTACCTTTTCCCGGGTGGTTTGTAATGAGCAGTTATAGATGCCTCCTAACTGGCTGCTGATCTACTTAGCTATAGTTTTTGAGTCTTTTAAGATAGATTTGCACATCGGATAAACCATGCTCCAAGAAAACTGGTTGTATACAGACTCTGTATGGTCTTATAAACCAGTATAAATACGTTGAGTACGTTAAGTTAAGATTAAATTCAGATAGCCAATGCACATCGACACATATACAAAACAAATAGATCGCTTTATTGTTTGGTTGTTATTGTTTATTGCCGCAGTGAGTATGTTTACGCTTTTCTGCGCCCTGACAAGGATCTTAAGGACAGTTTGTATTAGCATTCCTCACATCCCGAACATGCTGATGAAGGTAGACTTGGGTCCTCAGTGTGGTTTTGATATTCTTGTCTTCATCTACGTCGTACTCACTAGTATGGGGATCACATCGATCCACATCTTGTCAGCCAGACCGTTTTAAAAACAGCCGTTTCTAGAGAACGCTTCATGGAAGAGAGATTGTGGTCTTGATCAGTGTATTGCCTAGTAGTCTTTGTCCGTGTATTGACCTTTTGGTCTTGGTCAGGGAATTGCCCAGAAGTCTTGGTCAGTGTATTGACTTTTTTGGTCTTGGTCAGTGTATTGACCTTTTTGGTCTTGGTCAGTGTATTGCCCTGTAGTCTTGGTCAGTGTATTGACCTTGTGGTCTTTGTCAGTGTATTGAGTCTGATGCGACAACCTGGTCAGCATGTTTTCTCTAACCGGAATAGCATCTCAGTTCCCCGCTGTATTGTTTTAGAACTGGTTATTAGTCAAATGTCTAGGACCCATTAGGAAAAATTGTATTCACTAAACTATCACTTTCCTATAATCGTATTTAGCAGTGTATCACTGCCAGCTATATCATTCTCACAGATGGACGGACCTTTGCTGGAAGAATGACCTTGTATATATATATATTCTTCTTTTTCGTTATATTATTTTTTAATAAATATGGAATAACTACTATTGCCTCTTTGATACATGGATTTGACACTTTTAAGTACTATTTCCTATGGGAATATTGGTAAAATATAGCCCGAAAGATATATTGAACAAACATTGATCAAATTAAGTCGATAAAGTTGAGGGTTAAATCATTCGATACTGCAATTTATTGAAACACGCATGTCACCTACTTTAGAACACAGTGATGAAGAATTAAAATAATATTTAGGGAACTTACAACAGACTATCAAAGCAATAAAATCTGCTGATCCTCTGACAGTAATGGAAGATATGAACTCCAAAATAGGAAAATGAAAATACGATAATAGGGTGGGGCAATTTGGACTACGAAACAAGTTGCAAAAGATTAAATAGGAAGATTACATTTTGCGAAGTAAAGCATTAATAATATGCAACACATGTTTATGTCAAGCTGCACGAAGACTATACACTTGGGGAAAGCACAAGGAATATAGTATAAAATCAGATTAGCTTTATAATGATTCAGAACACATTACAAACTGGGGTCACAACTACAAGAACCAACCCAGGGAAATACATAAATATCAATCATTATCATTTAGTGATTTAAATAGCAATGAGACTGATAAATTTGGAAAGAACCTGATCACGCAAAAGATTAAATCAGACAGATATAGAATATAAATATCTTGTGGTAGTCAAAAATAGATAGGAAAGCCTACTTTCAGAAAGCATAAAGTAACCCATAGCATTACTGCCGTAGGGGTGTGAGGTTTTAGCGATATCACATTTCAAAGCCTCGAAAGCCGCTTTTACTTCCCGCACTGAACCGGTACCCATTTAAGGCTGGGTCGACCCGGGATCCATTGCAGTCTGGAAAAAAACATTACTGCCTCAACTGGGGAATGAACCCAGGACCACTTAGATGCGAAGACAGAGCGATAACCACTGCGCCACGCGGCTCCCTTAGAAAGCATAGGGTAATACAATCAATGCCAGGGACGTTGAGGCTAACGTCAGGTCAGGCAAAACATACTGATCAGACAATATTAGCCAGGGTCAGGAGAAATATACTGGCCAAGACTCTCACCTGACGGGACGATGAGGCTAACGTCAGGTCAGGCAAAACACACTGATCAGACAATATTAGCCAGGGTCAGGAGAAATATACTGGTCAAGACCCTCACCTGACGGGAGGATGAGGCTAACGTCAGGTCAGGCAAAACACACTGATCAGACAATATTAGCCAGCGTCAGGAGAACTATACTGGCCAAGACCCTCACCTGACGGGACGATGAGGCTAACGTCAGGTCAGACAAAACACACTGATCAGACAATATTAGCCAGCGTCAGGAGAAATATACTGGCCAAGACCCTCACCTGACGGGACGATGAGACTAACGTCAGGTCAGGCAAAACACACTGATCAGACAATATTAGCCAGGGTCAGAAGAAATATACTGGCCAAGACCATCACCTGACGGGAGGATGAGGCTAACGTCAGGTCAGGCAAAACACACTGATCAGACAATATTAGCCAGCGTCAGGAGAAATATACTGGCCAAGACCCTCACCTGACGGGATTATGAGGCTAACGTCAGGTCAGACAAAACACACTGATCAGACAATATTAGCCAGCGTCAGGAGAAATATACTGGTCAAGATCCTCACCTGACCTCCTCGTTGGTAGTCCTGGTAACGGGCTGTTGTCGAGGATAACATTATGGTGAACAAGGTGAGGTTCGACGTGATCCCCGTAGTAGTGAGCGACACGCAGATGAAGCCAAGCATAGCACAACCGCCTAGAGGACCCAGATCTACCTTCATCAGCACGCTCGGGATGTGAGGGAAGCTACGACAATCCGCCACTTAACTTCCTTTTTAGGGCGCACAAAAAGCGAAAACCTACTCATTGTCGGCATTCAACAACAACAACAACAACAACAACAACAAAAACAACAACAATAACAATGAAGGCCAAGCAGATAATGCGAGTACTGAGAGGGGCTGTGTTAAACAAGGATACATGCACCAAATAAACAAATTCTATCGCACGAAGGTTCAAGAACCATTAAAAAAAGATGGCAGATGACATCTTGAGCAAAACGAACAAAAAATGGAACATACACCATTGATGTAGGATACTTGACAATACCATACATATTATGTGCCATAATATGAATAGAATAAAAATGCAATATATCATAAGACATGACAAGGAAACACAGCACTAGAGCTAATCATTCTAAAATGGATCCTCTTTCAAACACACGATAATGCTTTATCAAGGAAAGGGATGGATTAAGAACATGAATGGAGCCATCTTGATTGATGAGAAGGATATATCAAACAGAGATACTTAATATATCATTGAATTGTTCGACGATAACAGAGGTAACATGCCATCAACATTTCATAATGATAGCTTCAATTTTCTCTTAACAGAAATAGATCAAATAAAGCAATGAAAGATAGCACTAGAAAAACACAATACATTTAGAAATGATGGAGGCTCAAGACAAAGTCGGTGAAGATAAAATAACTGAATTTTACAATGACTTTTACACTACATGTTTCATTCTCGACCCAAGAAGCCTCATAGTTGATGACCCACGCCATTAAGATACGGCTCATAACTATTCAGGAGAGACTTCTACGTAAGGAAGTTCGGGTGAAATATTTGTAATTCGACAGAACAGCGGAACAAACAGAAACGATATTATTTATATGAACATTATCAGAAAATACGAATAGAAGTACATCAATTATTTATATTGTGTTCATAAGGACATTTCACAAGGTCTAGCATGGGGAACTCAAGCTGCCACTGTCAGATCTGACAGTCTTTACTTAATATGATACATGTAGGAATATGAGTATATCAAAGATGCGTACTTTTCCGTTGTCATTTTAACATTTACACAAAACACATTTCTCAACAGATAAAGAGAATGATAAAATGCATTATCAGTGAAGTATAAATAAATCTCATATATTTGAAGGACACAGTTCTGCTGGTTGAAAGAAAGCAAGGACTACATAATATGGTTTAAAAAAAAAGAAAAATGTAAAGTGTATACAGGATATTAGCACAGAGAAATCAACAAAAAATAAATAAAACTAGATAGCAAATTTGACATGAAATCTACTTTACAGATTGAACTAGGTAATCAAACACCAGAACAGGTGTGGAGCTTCTCATATCTTGGAAATAGTATAACGAACGATGGCTGATGAGCAAAAGGAACTAATTAAGAGAACAAGGATGGCTGTGTTTTCACCAACATTAGTCATATATTGACATCCGATTAAGCAAACAGTGTTAAATGCATAATCGTCATTAATTTAGAGTGTATAAACGAGTACGATGAACAAATAGTTGAAGAAGGTAAGTTAGACCTCCGAAATGTGAGTATGTAGACGAATATTGCGCATTTCCTGAAAAAGAGAAGAGAACACGTAAGAACGTCGTGGAACAGTTAAGAGTACAACGACAATTTATGATATAAATCAGTCAAACCGTGTTAAGAACAATGCTGGAAGGTAAGATACATTTCAGAGTTGAACAACTCTATAAGTCAGAGTACAACATCAACAGGCAAACAGGAAAACGCTACGCAGATTTCCCTTTAAAGACAAGAGACATAGGACGTAAGAAATATGTTGTGCGCTTGCTTGCAATGTAAAGATGGAACTTCTACTGGACTGAGACACTATTTCTCCGACCCGGTTTGTTGAGAGTAACACGGAAACAAAGGATAACCATCAATATTTATTATTTGGTCTGGCATTCATTGGGCCTGACAGGGCACGTGCCACGGAGTGTGTTTGTATTTTGGTTTGAATATGGGATTATCTTTCTGGATTCTACTAGCAAATGCACGCTCCTTTCCACCACAGACCGTAGTCCTTTGGGCGATATCATGACGTATTGGTCGGTCTAAATATCTTGTTTGTTGTTTAATGCTCACAGTGAGTAAGTTTATTCATTTGTGCGCCCCGAAAAGGACATAAAGTGGCAGGTTGTTGTAGCTTTCCTCACATCCCCAGCATGCTGATAAAATAGACTGCAGTCCTCCAAGCGGTTCTGCTATTCTTGGATTCATTTGCGTGGCGCTTACTACTAAAGGGATCACATCGATCACATCGTGTCAGCCAGGCTGCCTTGAAAATATCTTATTTCCAGGGAACGCTACACGGAAGAGGGATTTTAGTCTTGGCCAGTGTGTTGTTGTTCGTCCATCACGAGTGATGATGACCTTTCCTATTTTCATTTAGCCAGTCCTTCCAGTCGAGTATTCTGTATTTCCAGGTTGTGGATGGGTACGGAAATGGCTGACAAGTCCAATTTGGGATCTGCATACTCGCAGGCAGTGAGAGAATGGATAGTTCGGTAATCATGATTGTCAGCAATTCCCTGTATCCCATCCGCTTTATTGCTCAACCAGGAGTCCAGCAACTGACGCAGCTGTTTTAGAGTAGTGAAGCTTGTCAGCGGACTTACACTCTCCACTTCGCCGCTCACCTGTCGTCACAGGGCTCGACTGTGTTTGTACTGGATAAATGAAAAGAGAAATGACTTGCGCGACGAATTTGATTTAAGTGAGGAAGGGTTGCGTGGTTCGTCGATCTCACTCTACCGCCCGAGTCCAACTTTAACCAGTGGCAAGACAAGTCAGGCCGACTGGATATGGACTCTGGTGCAGTGGATAACCACAGCTGCTCAAGTCCCTCCCCGTGTTATGTGTAGTCCACACCGCTCAGCACATTTGCTGTCGTAGTAGCCTGATGATGACAGTCCTGCTTAGCTGGCTAGGCTTGAGCAGGGCAGGGCAAATCTAAAAAAAAGCTTTCCCTGTTCTAGGCTTCCTACTTTTACTTTTACCACCTCTCCAGCCCCCTTTCTTGTCGTACGTTTGTTTGGGTCTCTCAATGACAAGGACTCCGGGGTAGGCAGGACGTCTTGTCATCTCCAGTGGTAGCGAGTGACCCCTATGCACCTCCGGTCTAAGTGTCAGCAAGGTGCCTCGAGAGTACTTGTACATTTTGCTGCACGGCCCAGCGATATTGCACTCACGCGTTGTCGGGAATAAGGGAGGGTAGGCTTAAAGTTCGACTACAACTAGAATTCGGCACATTATCAAATAGGTGGATCATATTTCACATATACTAATTTTAGTACGGTCCTCATGTGGTGTTCCGTCGATAAAACATTTCTTGAATTCATTCGAGTTTTGGAAGAAAATAAAATATCACATAATAACCGAAGCTGACGTGTCAGCGGCCAGTCACTGCGCTCGACCGGACGCTCTTCAGTCAGTGTATTGACGCGACGTCCTGGTCAGTATTTTATGCCTGACGACTAGCGTTTCAGTTCCCGATGTATCTGAATGCAATGTACATGTATTGACCAGTGAATATTTGCATGTTTTGTATATGTTTTGTGTTTCACTATGCCAGTTTTCCAGTACAGTAGTTATGCCAATTCTTTATGTACGTGGAGAAGTGATCGTACCGAGGAAAAACCACGACATTTCCAACCAAACTGGACACTCAATAATTTCGAACCCAGTATGTTGTGATTACAATCGAAAGTTACGCTCGATTTACACTGATTCACTCCGCAACGAGTGTTAGAGATTCACTCCCCAACGAGTATTAGAGATTCACTCCCCAACGAGTGTTAGAGATTCACTCCCCAACGAGTGTTAGAGATTCACTCCCCAACGAGTGTTAGAGATTCACTCCCCAACGAGTGTTAGTGATTCACTCCCCAACGAGTGTTAGAGATTCACTCCCCAACGAGTGTTAGAGATTCACTCCCCAACGAGTGTTAGTGATTCACTCTCCAACGAGTGTTAGCTGTTATTTACTTAATATATATCATCTTCGTCAGCTCCAGTAACAAATTGTTATTTCTAAATAAGGACGTGATATGCCATCAAAGGGATTGAAGTACTAGATTCAATATGGAGGAAGGTAAGAATAGTAACATAACCCCACGATTATGGTCCCTGGCTCTAATCAACCGCCTGACCAGCAACAACATCAGGAGGTACGGGTCCGAGATGGAATTGGTCAACGATTACGACAGCCTCAAACATGGCAAGTTTAAATCTGACGTCACTAGTAGGTCAGCCTCAAGTCTGCCCCAGGTGACGGTCACCGGACCTGAAGACCCAACTTGCTTCTCGGAGTACCTGCCAACAAAGACTCGGTCTCACCCATGCTCGCCGTCAGTCTCTAGGAAGTTCTTCATACCATGTTTCGGCGAGACCCAGTATATTATCGGTAGGTTATTATACTCCTTATTCTGTTATCATCTACTTTTTAAAATAATTTTTCACAATTTTGAATGTTTTTTTCTTTCCCTTTGTTAACAATTCTTTTTATCTTTCATGGTGTCTCGTCACACTTTAACCTGCTTGCTTCCAGCATCTAGGACATCTTTTCTCTCTGTAATTATATGTTTGAATAATCGTTAAATAGAAATGTAAATTTCAGGAACCTCCGTACAAGTTATTGCATCTGCAATCAATGCTATTTTGGCATCACCAACAACTGGAAAATAAAAATATATAATACAAATAGTTAATACTCTTTCTATAAATTGCATGCCATTCTACATGTGTATGAGGTCTACACATGTCTTTCTACATGTATATGATGTCTACACATATATTTATAATGTTGGCAGCAACGCTATTATCAATCATTGGTTGACATAATAACACGGGACACGTTATATTAACTGTAGCCAATGTACACGTCTGCCAAGTGTGTTGCCCACAACTTCTAGCTAAGTTGTGTTGCTTTTCTTTAATTGCTTTAATAATATTGAATCACGATCATCCTAGAAACCACCATCTGAACCTTAACAGACCTCTCGCAAAACCTGTAGAGAGATCTCCCAGAACTCCTATTTACCTTTCACGGAATCCGTATAGACCTCTCGCAGAATTCCTACATACATCTATCGTATTGCATGGACACATTTCGTTGAAGTCTACAGACTGGTAGAGAAAACACGATCTTAGGAACACAACCATAGAGGTATAGGCAATGCTCAATGAAATTGTTGATTGCTTGTGCTAATTCTTGGCTTGATGACAACTTGTTTTGTCATCCTGGCGCACGCCTTTTTCTTTCATCTTTATATTTCTTCACCGTATCCTATGTCCCATATAAGATTGATGGTACCAAGAGCAGCGCTTTTATTCATTCACTTGAGCTATTCACTCCATACCTCACTGTATCTCAGGTAGTTGCTTAACGCCAAAACAAACTGTATGCTAACACAAAGCGACATAATATGAACTCGTTTGCTTTACAGTAGAGTATCATGTGTTACTTCCCCTGTCCTCGCTGCCGGCCACCATATTCTTTTTCAGATCTTTTTCGGTTAAAACAATTAAAACCTTCTTTCAATTGTGAATTCTTGCATTATTTAATCTTTGTATCCACACTTAGCAACAAGTCGACGTAGCTGCAGGCGGCGTACGAAATCGTGTACTTTAAAAAGTGCAATAGATTAGACGCGCTAAACATGGGCATAAGGCGTATGCTCTTCCCTTTCTCGTTGGTAAGATTTAATTAAATGTTCCTCAACCAGCAAACTGATGGTAGGTGAGGGAACACTTCAACGACAAGCCTCCAGTCTTTGATTGAATCGTCTATCTTATAAATGAAAAAAAACTAATTTGTGCGCCGTTCTCAAGAAATACACATGATCACATGATACAGGTGATCACATGTTGAAACAGATGTCATTCGGAGACTGATTCAACACCTCTAGAAAGGTAGAGGTAACCCATTAACTGACTTGTTGTAGGATACAGTTTTAGAGAGTGCTGGAAAAGTTGTACGTTACAGTTATAGGCAGTGCTAGAAACATTGTACGATACAGTTATAGACAGTGCTAGAGAAGTTGTACGTTACAGTTATAGACAGTGCTAGAGAAGTTGTACGTTACAGTTATAGACAGTGCTAGAAAAGTTGTATGATACAGTTATAGACAGTGTTAGAGAAGTTGTATGATACAGATTTAGGCAGTAATAGAAAAGTTATGTGATACAGTTTTAGACAGTGCTAGAGAAGTTGTATGATACAGTTGACTACTCTAAGGCAGATGTTAAGAGGATGAAAGAGGCAGCGAACCACATAATCTGGAAATATATTCTTGTAGGAACAGATGTTGAACAGGAGTGGGAAAGTTTTAAAACAGTTCTAGAAACGCTAAAAGAGGAATGTGTTCCATGTAGGGAGGTAAACCCCAAGCGTAAAAAGTGGATAACTAGATTTGTAGTGAAATGTAGAAGAGCAAAAAATAAAGCATGGAAAAAATATATAGAGGCAGGTAAATCAAAAGAAACATATGTAAAATATTTGGACAAGCAGAACATATCTCAGAAAGCGAATAAAACAGCAAAAATAGACTTGGAAAAAAAACTTGCTCAGAGGATCAAGACTGACAGTAAAAGCTTCTTCTCTTATGTTAGGAATAAACAAAGAACGAAAGACAAAGTAGGCCCTCTCATAGACAGTACAGGGAAAATAATAAGTGAGAATAGGGAGGCTGCTAATCTGCTCAATCAGTACTTTGGCACAGTCTTCACAAAGGAGGACTGCTCCGAGATCCCAGAGCCTATAGATATTTTTCAAAGAGACATGGATACAGCGGGATTAAGATCAATCTGTATTACAGAGGAAATGGTTTTTAAAAAATTGGAGGGGTTGAAAGTGAATAAATGTCCAGGTCAAGATGGTATTCACCCAAAATTGCTGTATGAAATTAGAGACCAACTAGCAAAACCATTGGCTATATTATGTTCTCAATCACTTACAAAAGGGATTGTTCCACGGGATTGGAAAGATGCAGGAGTGATCCCCTTATTCAAAAAATGCAAAAAATCAGTTCCGGCAAATTATAGACCGGTGAGTTTAACGAGCATAGTCTGTAAATTGTTAGAGTCAAAAATCAAAGAAAACATTGTAATGCATTTAGACAAATTTAATCTAATTAGAAATAGTCAGCATGGGTTTACTAGAGGGAGATCATGCTTAACAAATCTATTAGAATTCATGGAGGAGGTTACTAAAATCATAGATAAAGGGGAGCCAGGGGATGTTATTTATCTAGACTTTGCAAAGGCCTTTGATAGAGTACCTCATCAAAGATTATTTCGAAAGTTAAAATCACATGGAATAGGTGGGGAAGTTGCCAAATGGATTGAAAATTGGTTAACGGGAAGAAGGCAGAGGCTGGGCATAAATAAGGAGTACTCTGAGTGGAGTGAAGTGAAAAGTGGTGTGCCACAGGGCTCGGTTTTGGGACCAATTTTGTTCTTGATATATATAAATGATTTGGACATTGATATGAGATCCATGATTGCAAAATTTGCTGATGACACAAAACTATGCAGTAGTGTCTCATCTAAAGCGGAAGTGGATATATTGATGTCGGATTTAGATAAAATTCGAGAATGGTCTGTAAGCTGGTAAATGTAGTTTAATGTAGATAAATGTACAGTCATCCACATGGGTAGATCCAATATGGAACATAATTACAGAATGGGAGAAAACAATATTAGAAAGATAGATAAGGAAAGGGACCTAGGGGTTATAATAGATCATACAGGAAAGGTGAGTGAGCAAGTTAAGGTAGCAGTGAAAAAGGCAAATGCAATGTTAGGTATGATAAAAAGAAATATTAAACATAAGAGCAAGGAAGTGATCGTCAAACTGTATAAAGCTTTAGTTAGACCTAGATTGGAGTACTGTGTACAGGTGTGGAGTCCTTATCATAGAGGGGACATAAACATGCTAGAAAGAATACAGAAAAGAGCGACAAAGATGATAGTGGGATTCCAGAATTACAGTTATGAGGAACGACTCAGAAAAACCGGCCTACAGTGTCTCGAAGAGAGAAGAATTCGTGGTGACTTAATACAGGTTTATAAGATGATCAGAGGAATCGATAAATTAGACTATAACAAGTTTTTTAAAATACAGCCACCTACAATAACACGAGGGCATAGCTACAAGCTGACTAAAGAGAGGTCCAGGTTAGATATTACGAAATATTTTTTTAGTCAGAGAGTGGTGTCTGCTTGGAATGCATTGCCAGGGGAGGTAGTGGAGGCAGGGACAGTTAATGCATTTAAGAATAAACTGGATGCGCATAGCTTTTATAGCAAGGTGATGTAAATGTAACTGGTTGTATACAGACTCTGCAGGGTCTTCTAAACCAGTATAAAGACGTTAAGTTAAGATTTAGGCAGTAATAGAAAAGTTATGTGATACAGTTATAGACAGTGCTAGAGAAGTTGTACGTTACAGTTATAGACAGTGCTAGAGAAGTTGTATGATACAGATTTAGGCAGTAATAGAAAAGTTATGTGATACAGTTTTAGACAGTCACAGAAACGTTCTGTAATACAGTTATACAAAAAATTATGTCATACCGATTTTGACAGTTTTAAAACAGTTTTATGATACAGTTTTTGACCGTTTTAGAGACGTTGTATGATACAATTTAGGACAATTTAAGATTTTGAGAAGTTTTTAAATGTGTCTTCACCTTGTGCGGGCTCGAAAGATCTTGTTCTTGTTCTCTTGCCTTCCATAACGATAGCGTTCATGTACATATTTACAGTGCAGTAGACTAGAGATCCAATGTGATAAACGCTTATGTTGTCATGAATAACAAGTGTCTTAACCACTCTACTACTGATACGAAATATATGTAGGTAAGAAGTAGTAAAAGGCAAGCAACATTAATAAGACATCAACACTATGAGGTAATTAACATTATAAGGTCAGCAAGATTAGATGGTCAGTCACATTGGGAGGTAAGTAACATTAGACAATCAACAACATTAAACAGTCAGCAACATTAGGAGATCATCAACATTAGGACAGCAGCGACAGTTAGGACGTCAGCAACAATTAGAAGGTCATCAAGATTAGAACGTCATCAACAATTAGAAGGCCATCAAAGTTAGGACGTCGGCAACACTTGGACGTCAGCAATAATAAGAAGGTCAGCAACATTAGGACGTCAGAAACATCAGAAGGTCAGCACCATTAGGACTTCAACAACATTAGGACGTCAGCAACATTAGAAGATCAGCAATATTAGGAGGTCAGCGACACTACGAGGTCAGCTACATTAGGAATCGCAACATTATGAGGTTAGCAACATTAGGAATCGCAACATTATGAGATTAGCAATATTAGGACGTCGGCAGCATTAGGAGGTCACCAAATGTATGAGGTACGTAACATTGCGAGGTAAACAATATTATGAGCTCAGTAACCTTAGGCTCTAAGTAACATTAGGACGTTGGCAGCATTAGGAGGTCAGCATCATTAGGACGTCAGCCACATTAGGAGGTCAACAACATTGGGAGGTCATTAACATTAGGAGGTCAGCAACATTAGGACGTCAGCAACATAAGGAAGTCAGCAACATTAGGAGGTCAGCAACATTAGGACGTCAGCAACATTAGGAGGTCAGCAACATTAAGACGTCAGCAACATTAGGAGGTCAGCAACATTAGGAGGTCAGGAACATTAGGAGGTCAGCAACATTAGGAGGTCAGCAACATTAGGCGGTCAGCAACATTAGAAGGTCAGCAACATTAGCAGGTCAGCAACACTAGGAGGTCAGCAACATTAGGAGGTCAGGAACATTAGGAGGTCATCAACATTAGGAGCTCAGCAACATTAGGAGGTTAGCAATATTAGGAGGTCAGCAACATTAGGAGGTCAGCAACATTATGACGTCATCAACATTAGGAGGTCAGCAACATTAAGAGGTCATCAACATAAGGAAGTCAGCAACATTAGGAGGTCAGCATCATTAGGACGTCAGCCACATTAGGAGGTCAACAACATTGGGAGGTCATTAACATTAGGAGGTCAGCAACATTAGGACGTCAGCAACATAAGGAAGTCAGCAACATTAGGAGGTCAGCAACATTAGGACGTCAGCAACATTAGGAGGTCAGCAACATTAAGACGTCAGCAACATTAGGAGGTCAGCAACATTAGGAGGTCAGGAACATTAGGAGGTCAGCAACATTAGGAGGTCAGCAACATTAGGCGGTCAGCAACATTAGAAGGTCAGCAACATTAGCAGGTCAGCAACACTAGGAGGTCAGCAACATTAGGAGGTCAGGAACATTAGGAGGTCATCAACATTAGGAGCTCAGCAACATTAGGAGGTTAGCAATATTAGGAGGTCAGCAACATTAGGAGGTCAGCAACATTATGACGTCATCAACACTAGGAGGTCAGCAACATTAAGAGGTCATCAACATTAGAAGGTCAGCAACATTAGGACGCTAACAACTTTATAAGGTCATCAACATTAGGAATCGCAACATTATGCGGTTAGTAACATTAGGACGTCGACAGCATTAGGAGGCCACAACATTATGAGGTACGTAACATTGCGAGGTAAGCAACATTATGAGCTCAGTAATATTATTCTCTAAGTAACATTAAGACGTCCGCAGCATTAGGAGGTCAGGAACTTTAGGAGGTCAGCAACATTAGGAGGTCAGCAACATTAGAATGTCAGCAACATTAGGACGTCATCAACATTAGGAGCTCAGCAACATTAGGAGGTTAGCAATATTAGGAGGTCAGCAACATTTGGAGGTCAGCAACATTATGACGTAATCAACAGTAGGAGCTCAGCAACATTATGAGGTTAGCAACATTATGAGGTAAGTAAAATGATGAGGTAAGTAATATGGGGTATGTAACATTATGAGGTACGTAACTTTAGGAGGTTAGCAACATTAGGAGGTAAGCAGCACGTAATACTGAAAGCTAAATTGTTTTGCATCCCCAATATATTGTGTCCCTGGGTAGAGTACCGCTGGTCAGGAATGAAGTTTGAAATTCTTCAGTTTACTAAGCCACACCTTGTGAGAGGTGAAGTGGGCCGTGTATATTCTGGCTTTCTGTTCCATCCCTTAACCGTGTCAGAGATCCGTTTACAGTGTAATCGAATGGAACGCGGCGATTGTGGGAGTTCAACCCAGCACATTTGTCATGATAAGTGAGTTGTCTACCACTACACCACGCATACGCTCTCTTTGACATCAACCCATGCGCTAAACAGAAGAGAGCACTGAGATGAATTAGAAAAGCGTCCCGTAAGTCAACCAGCGACTCCATCTCACAACCCACTGTTAAAAACCTGAATTCCAACACCCCTATACACGCTAAAGGCTGCGCTGCCATACAGACGCTGAAAAACGACTGAGCTGCAGAACTGATACCATTACACTCCAGCTTCTGAAATACGTACATGACCCCAGGATAATAACCCTATACCAACTCTTCCCACAGTGTGGTCAAACGAACATGTTGCTGCTACATTGGGGGACTGGGTGAATCATCTTTATATGAACAGGAAATGAACTCAGCTCTGAATGTAGAAGATACAGGCCAATCACTGTCTGCATTTGAATATGGATTTGCCCACATTTTCTTCTACCGCATCTAGCATTTTGATGAAAATAGTGTCTCCAAATAGTATAGATTCACTGTCTACTGTTCCACATATTTCTCCATTGTTGCTCTAAGAGTGTTGACGTAGATATAGGCACTTCCCCAACCTCATCCAGGTTAATGGTATCGACCATTGGTCTAACTTTGACTCCATTGACTGATCTGCCCTGGTTAGTATTAAAGAATAAATGCCACTTCATTAGACAATCAACTGAAATAGATATGAAACAGTGATAGACAAGAAACAGTAATAGACAAAGAACTGCAACATACAAGGAACAGTCATAGACACAGAACAGTGAAAGAAAAAAAACAGGAATAGACAATGAACAGTAATAGGCAAGGAATAGTAATAGACAAGGAACAGTAACATGCAAGGAACAGTAATAGACACGAAACAGTAATTGACAAAGAACATTAATAGACAAGGAACAGTATCATACAAAGAACAGAAATAGACAAGGAAGAAGTAATATACAACAAAAAGTAATATAAACGGAGCAGTAAAAGACACGAAACAGTAATAGACAAAGAACAGTAATGGACAAGGAACAGTAATAGACCAAGAGCAGTAATAGACAAGGAACAATAATAGCCAAAGAACAGTAATAGGCAACGAACAGTAATAGACACTGAACAGAAATAGACACTGAACAGTAATAGACAAAGAACAGTAATAGACAAGGAACAGTAATAGACAACGAACAGTAATAGACAAAGAACAGTAATAGACACTGAACAGTAATAGACAAAGAACAGTAATAGACAACGAACAGTAATAGACACGGAACAGTAATAGACACGGAACAGTAATAGACAACGAACAGTAATAGACAAAGAACAGTAATAGACAACGAACAGTAATAGACAAAGAACAGTAATAGACAACGAACAGTAATAGACACGGAACAGTAATAGACACGGAACAGTAATAGACAACGAACAGTAATAGACACGGAACAGTAATAGACAACGAACAGTAATAGACAAAGAAGAGTAATAGACAACGAACAGTAATAGACACGGAACAGTAATAGACACGGAACAGTAATAGACAACGAACAGTAATAGACACGGAACAGTAATAGACAACGAACAGTAATAGACAATGAACAGTAATAGACAAAGAACAGTAATAGACAAAGAACAGTAATAGACACGGAACAGTAATAGACACGGAACAGTAATAGACACGTAACAGTAATAGACAACGAACAGTAAAAGGCACGGAACAGTAATAGATCAGAACCAGCAATAGGGAAGCAACGATGAGCAACACTAAATAGGCTAACAGGGGAGATGAGACGATTGACGGTCAGGAACAATATACTGACCAGGACGTCGCGCCAGGGTTATGCACAATACACTGAACAAGACCCCGACCGCTCTTTCACAAAGCCTTCTCTGGAAACTGGCTGTTTTCAATGCCGTCTAACTGACGATATGTAGATCGACGTGATCCCCGTAATAGTTGAGCGTCCGGCAGATGACGTCAAACTTAGCACAGCGGCCTTGAGAGCCCAGTTCCACCTCCATAAGCACGCTCGGGAAATTAGGATAACTGCTACAACCCGCTACTAAACGCACTTTGCAGGGCACACAAAAAAGTAAACCTACTCATTGTTGAAATTCACTCCAACAATAGGCTAGGAGCAGAAGTAGGAAAGCAACAGTAACAGACAAGCAGCAGGTAACGGTAAGGAACGCTTACTATATAAGCTACACTAATCGGTAGGCTTCATTAATCGATAGGCTTCATTAATCGATAGGCTTTATTAAACGATAGGCTACGTTAATCAGTAGGCTAAAATAATCGTTACGCTTCATTTTTCGATAGGCTACGTAAATCGGGAGGCTGAATTAATCGGTAGGCTACATTAATCAATAGACGACATTACTTGGAAGGTACATTATTGGATAGGGTACATTATTTTAGTTTTCAATATTCAATAGTCTAGATTAATCGGTAGTCTTCATTATTCAATAGTCTAGATTAATCGGTAGTCTTCATTATTCAATAGTCTACATTAATCGGTAGGCTACATTAATCAGTAATCTACATTAATCGGTAGTCTTCATTTTTCAATAGCCTACATTATTCGATATGCTACAGTAATCGGTAGGCTACCATTACTCGTAAGGCTCCATTGAACGGTAGGCTACATTACTCGTAAGGCTCCATTGATCGGTAGGCTACATTACTCGTAAAGCTCCATTAATCGGTAAGCTACATTAATTATTATTCAACCTGAATGATAAAGCAACATTACAATCACAGCTACACGCACTAATACCATCTCGCAATCCTTTAGCACGAACAGGTCATATCATTCTAAAATTGTCCATTTTAATAGATAGAATGAATGTAAGGTACGTCAAGGATCTCACCTAGAAGTTGGATTATAATATAAGACCTACAACGTAGTTTGTTTTGGATGAAATTTACTGCAAATAGGAGTTGTCTTTTTCTGGGATGATGGTATTATTAAAAACTTGATGTGGCGATTAGGTGTGTAAGCCATGTGTGTAATCCAGGTGTAAGCCAGGTTTGTAACACGACTTTTATGTTTCGCCGTTACATCTAAAGTGTGCCGTGTAGTTTAGTGAATTTAACAGTTTTCCTCTTCCCCCTTTTCCATCAGACAGCTACATCAGTGACTATAGCACAGTTGTCACTGTAGCGTTCATTATGGGGGAGACAATGGAGGGGTGGGGGGGGGATGCAATGCACTATGTAATGCGTCATTTTGCACAGTGCATCCGTCTTCAGCATGCATTTGTTTGGTTGTTGTGTCTTTAGTATTTGCCTGCCCACGGAGTGTCTTTTACGCAGCAGTTGTTAACTGTCAGAGTTGTTTTTATTAAGAAAGCTGTCTTACTTCACTATCGCGTCTTTCTTACCTGAGAATTCCTGCACACAGAGAGCGAGTTCAGTCTGGTTTGGCCAGTCGTTCGAAACTTAGTTTGATTGGTTATTTTCTACCTGCGTTTTATATTACCACCCAAAAAACACAGTATTTATTATTTATCAATGTGTAATATTATTTTCTTCCAGTGTTACACACAGAAGCACGTGTGTAGTGGAAGCTTACACTTCAACTTATTGTGCACTGATCTAAGAGAGGTTGGTAAGCCCTGCGTCAAAGTGATCAGTCGAGGTGTAAACAGGAGCCATGTACATCGTTATCTGCCGACATCTTGGCACGATGTCTCTGCCTGTTCTTTTAAACTCTAAAACGTTTCCATGGTATCTAACACCAACACACACACATTTTGCCCACAACCAACAATTTCAACACACACGTATCATCATCATCATCACAATAACCATCGCCATGATCTTCATATATGTCGTCTGGTGGAGCTGACTATGAACCCTCACTTCCTTTTTTCCCAATTCTGTGTATTTTGTTCACAACTTCCAGAACGTTATTTACCTGGCATTCCTGTTCTGACATCCAATATCTTACCTTGTTTTCTACGTATTTCTATTTTTGTTTTAGGCCTGAATTTTCTATTTTTACAATGTTTCCAAACGTTATTTATTAAGTATTTAACACTCTATTTTCTGTTATAATTGTGTTGTGTTTTAGCAAAGTTCTTGAATATGCATTTGCTTTATAATAAGCTGGCAGCGATGTGATCAAAATTGCCCATAGAAATAAGATATGATACCACATTTACATGTCCCATAGCTTATTAATTGTCGAACATACGCTTCGATAGAATGGGCTAAGGGACCTCTTATTGGGGGTGAATACTAGGTTCACTACATCTCTATAAACTGGCGTACGACTATATTTCCATTGCTACGGTAATCGAATGGTCTTTATGCAGAGGTCTACAGTTCGCTTCGCCACTCCTCTCATCGTGTCGTTCGCTAGCTATTTGTATTTATTTCGACCCCAACAGAAATACAACGTAGCTCTACCGTGTATTCGATTCGCTGCCGTCATTGTCTGCAGGCAGGCATACATATACTTTATCCGCCCGTTCCAAGCATTTCGTGAAAAGCAACTAAATAGAGTTGTGTATGGAGCTAGTAACATCAGCGTGTAAAGCAAATTGCTGTAGAGTCTGTTTCCGCAAAAGCATCTAGTGCTTTACATAAGGTTCCTAAATGAGGTCAGTTGTAGGTGTTACCTTATGCTTCAACTGGTAAAGACAAAAGGACAAGATAAGACAGCATACTCTGCAATTAAGCGGCAATGTAGCTCAATAAGACTGCATCCCTCTCTTAATCACATAAGCTGCTTGTGAAATGTTTATTATCATTCTTGTACATTTTTTAAATGATATTCGCAGAAAAGCTGTTGTTTTAAGAACCGCGTTTGCGCAGAGCTACTCTATGTTAAATTAAGAATCTTGTGAAAACATGTATTTTTGGTGGATGATAGCGCAAATGCTGGTGCACGTGAAATGTGACAGGAACCAGACACAAGACGATACGTCATGGGACATATGATGTAGAATGCGAGTGTCGTTCGGATCTTTCACATTTTGGGATGTGAATAAAAAATAGAAAGATACATAAGTTGCGGTATTGTCAAGAATATGAAAAGGATTATGAAAGAAAAGAGGAATCAAAGTAGTTATAGAATGTTGAGATGGGCGCATTACTTAGGGTAAATAATGGTGATGGTAGTATTAATAGTAGTAGTAGTTGAGGTGACAGTGTAGGCAGTGGTGATGGTAGTATTAATAGTAGCAGTGGTTGAGGGGGGGGGGGGCAGTTGCATGTCTAGGATTAACATGAGAGGTTTATCACCGCCACTGAAAGTCTAGGATTAACATGATAGGTTTATCACCGCCACTGAAAGTCTAGGATTAACATGAGAGGTTTATCACCGCCACTGAAAGTCTAGGATTAACATGTGAGGTTCTTGCTCGCAACTGAATGTCTAAGAGTGACATGAGAGAATCCTACCCTCCATTGAATGTCTAGAATTCATATGAGAGGCTTAAATCCGCTATAGAACGTTTATGCCTGATATAATAGGTTCCTGCTTGACATTATATGTCTAGGACTGTCATTAGAGGCTTTTGTTCGCCATATAAGGTCTAGGACGGACATGAGAGGCTTTTGTTCGCCATATACGGTCTAGGACTGACATGAGAGGCTTCTGATCGTCATGTAAGATCTAGGACTGACATGAGAGTCTTCTGTTCGGCATGTAAGATCTACGACTGACATGAGAGGCTTTTTGTTCGCCATATAAGGTCTAGGACTGACATTTTTTTCAGAACTGGAAAGCTATAATTGAGACGTGAGCTGGAAATGTTTCTCTCATTAGGGAGTATGTCAGAACCCTGAAAACTAGCAGCAAACACAATTTGATTTTGTATTTAGCTCAAACTCATCTCGCTATGTTAGGGGCCGAGACGCAGCCGTCAATGAACTGACATAAGTAGAAGATTTAGGGTCAGTGACCCATAACTGACCAAGACGCCCCAGTGGATGCCGTGGAAACAGATTACAACCATGCAACCTAGGTATAAGATTATGGATCAAAAAAGAAAAGTAAATACGGTCCCACAAAATTCAATTCTGAAATCCGATGTGTTGAACCGTCAGTCAATGATATCGCCGCAGTCCTATAAATTTAAGCACAGCTTCAGAAACGCCCTATTCCAGGACAAAGGCCGAAAAAGTATATTACATAAATGCAGGTAACCTGACATAATATAACCAAAACTTACACAATCAAAGAGCACACATCTTTTATAATTCTCTTTATTCATGCATGCTAAAATAATAGTTTTCACATTACAACCCGCTAACACACACACAAACGCACGTACTCACGCACGCACGCACCCACCCTCGCACGTACGCACGCACGCATGCACACACACAATTTATATTCTTGCTAATAAGTGCAGCTTCGTGTATTATTCGTATTATAATATGGGATTAAGATGCTGAGTAGCCATGAGCTGTAACGGTCAGTTACCCACAGCCAACTGCCAGGGTTAGGGCAAACGATCCATAGCTGCTAAGACCCCTCTCCACTTCCACGGAGTGATCATGGATACAACGCTGCAACTTTACAGAGTGGTTAAGGAGATGGGATCGAAGAGAGAAGGCTAACCCGGTACCCAGACTGGTTAATGGGATGAGTTCGAAGAGGGAAGGCTAACCCGGTACCCAGACTGGTTAAGGAGATGGGATTGAAGAGGGAAGGCTAACGCGGTACCCATACTGGTTAAGGAGATGGGATCGAAGAGGGAAGGCTAACCCGATACCCAGACTGGTTAAGGAGATGGGATCGATGAGAGAAGGCTAACCCGGTACTCAGAGTGGTTAAGGAGATGGGATCGAAGAGAGAAGGCTAACCCGGTACATGACTGGCTAAGTAGATGTGATCGAAGAGAGAAGGCTAACCCGGTACCAGACTGGCTAAGGAGATGGGATCGAAGAGAGAAGGCTAATACTGTACACACAAATGCCATGGTGAAGTCGGATATGTCGGACTGAAATTGCAAATATCGCAAACAAGCCCTAAACTATGACAAGACGACTTCCGTTTTCCGGTCTACACCCTACTACTTGATACGGTCATCCCAGGGCTTGGTAATAGGAGTTTGAGAACAAACAAAAAAGAAGAAAAAGAATTAGTTGTATTTTCAACACATTGTCTGTCTCCAAAACTGGAGCATTGATTGTCGCATAAAGTGTATTGGTTACAAGTTAAACATACTCTAATATGCGACTTCATCGGCTGCCACTTTTCTACCAATGACGGATAAAATAATAGTATCAAGGTTGATATCAATTAGTGGATTGTATTTTTCATGTTGTTGTTTGTTTTTTGAAGGTTTGCCAACCTGAATTTTCAAGGCGAAGCCACCCACCCTTCAACTATAGACCCTTAATCGTTTAGGTGACGCCATGACTGAATGGTTAGTGTATGGATTCTGTAAATGTTTATGTGTGTTCCAATGTTACAAGTGGGCAGAACAGCAGTTTTTCCAATCCTTTATGCATTTGGTCATACCGAGAAAATCCCTGACATGTCCAGTCAAACTGAACATGAAGTGATTTCGAACCCAGTATGTTCACAATTTGATTTATCTCGCTGTTTCCTTGTTTATTATTCCCCTTTGTCAAGTCCCTGATAGAAACACATGAATGTAGAAACGTTGGTAAGGCAAGGGTTAAGGTAGGTAGTCCATTAGCAGTCTCTTCTGTCAAGGATAACGTGAAAGAGACTTCAATGTACAAGAGCACAGCTGGCTTATGAAGTGTGTGTCTGGTTCTCTTCTTTACTGTCTTTCTTTCCGTAACAGTTTGTCAGTTACCCATTTACAGCTGGCTCGAATAGAGCGTGCCTGTAACGTTGGTTCACAAATGCCATTTTTTAAACATTGATTTCGTTTAATCCACTGTTCGTATCAATGTCCACTGCCATCACTGATATATCCGATACAATATTATCGTATGCATCTTAAGAGTGAACACAGACAATAGTGCACATGCATATACACACACAGATTCAAACACACATATATATATATATATATACACACTCCACATGTGTGCCCGTTATAGGCTATTTTTAACCTTATGAATATTTATAGCCTAAATGTTAGATGGATAATTATGTCGTTAGTGTTGGCGCAGACGTTGAATGTGCATGCTATTATTAGTAATTTACTGACAATAATTAATAAACTGGACATGCTAATATAGTACTTTTATTTACGGACAAAGTGAGCAAACAAGAGACAAAAGTTGGGGCGTGCGAGTATAAATGTTAACAAGGAGAGTGAGTGAATAGGAGGGAGTGACAGATAGAGGGACATACATAGAGAGAGAGATAGAGAGAGAGAGATAGAGAGCCATACATACATATATCTTACACACACACACATACACACAGATATATATATATATATATATAAAGTAGAAGAGAGAAACGATATACGGAATTATGGGTTTCGAGTAATTGAACAAATGAAGAGACACATGAGTGTTGAGTGACAGTATGGAATGCACGAACTGATGACGTCTTTATGCATCCATTGGATGTATGCAGGTTAGACTTGGATGCGATTGTGTGACGATGTTCTCGTTAATGCACTTGTGAAAAAGATAGCGTGACTGTAGCGTGACTGATTATATGACAAGGTCGACAGTGATCATTCTGGCCGTAGTGCAGTGCAGTACTCTACTATGAGGATTACAATGAGGATCCTCCCCTATATGGTCAGACATCTATGACAACGTCTCTTTTCAAGTCCTGCGAGGAAGTGATGCGGGACGTTGACCATGATTTTGCTCTTTTGTCTCAAGTCGAAAAGCCAAACTGAACAAAATGACGTGATTTGGCTGAATCGCTCTTCCTTTACCATGGAGTACAGACGTTATCCAGAAATAATGCCAGATTATTCAATCCGCTTTTTTTCTTTAAGAGTAGATCCAGTCAAGTCTGTTATAGACTATCGTATGCTGTCATTTAAATAAACTTTAGGTCATTCTAGAGGTCCGGATTCTTGACTCTTAGTTTCCCATTTCTCGGTGGTAGCCGATCGCCTTTCATTCTGCAGACATGGAAAACCACAAATGTGATTGCTCCGCTCGAATCTGAGCGTGTAGGCTTGTGAAATCTCGCCTTATTGTCTGATTTCGGGCCTTGTCTTATCTTGTTACTTGGACAACCTTTATTAGATGTACCATTGGTGATGTAGTTGCTGGTTCTTCTAGACTGTGGGCATTGCCCATGACTCACATCAATAACCAAAAACGGGTATCTATTTGTGTTAGCTATACAACCATCTTTGTTTTCGTATGTATTTCTCTTTTGCCGAGAAATCATCTATTGATACAATTAAAAGTTTAGCAGCTGCTATGATTGGAGTACACAACTTTTCTATATCTACTAGCTGGTCAAGTACAACCTCAGCATATTTGAACTGCTGAACCTGTTCCAGGTGAAGCTCTCTCAGCATAATGTGATCTCTTCTCTTGGGACGGCTATGGTTTTTTATAAAAATGTCCCACTAGTAATCGTCCTTCCTCTCAGTTCAACTTCTCGTTCCAGATTTGAGGGTTGGTCTGTAAATGTATTTCTGGTGTGGTGACCAATGCCACGTCATCAGCAAATGCCAGTTCATATATGATCTCGTCTTTCAGTACCCAACTGAGTCCAACTTTTTGTTCTGTTTCACTCCTTACGAACTTTGATGACGTCATCCGTAAGCGGTATGGAACGATATGGCGATTTGTCACCCTTGTCTTGCACTACTGCTGGTCCTGAACTCCTCTGACTTTGGTGTGATGTCCTAACGTAGTTTATACAAGTCTTATAGCTGCACTATATGCTGTGGCACAGTTCAGTGGTCCTCGGATGTTCTATCGATCCAGACACTCACAGAACCTGCTCAGTGAACTTTTCAAATGCCTTTCCTCGTCCAAATAAACAGACGTACATTTCGTCATCATACTCAAGAGTCTGTTATTCAGTTGTCTGAGTGTGAGGGTAACGTCTAGAGTGATTCGGTTCGCTCTGAAACCTCATTGGATCTGTCATGCACATCTGTGGTTTGTCAAGCCGTCTGAGTATCTGCTCCAGTATCCAAGAGAACACTAAGGAGGACATGCGTATCAATAGTTTTCACATTGCCAATTGTCGCCCATATTGAATATTGTTGCACTGATGGTTATCTCCCAATTCTTTCGTATAGTCGTAGTATGCCAGGTTGATCGAAGAACTTACGGACATTACAATTCACATGCAGTTTCCAAATCCTTGCCTGTTTCTAGTCTCATATCATCATGTTCAACTGCCGTGTCAACCTTAATTTTAACGAATGTTGCTCTAATCTCCTCCGTCGTGATGATTTCCAGTTATTCATTTCTTCATCTATATTACAGCCTGGAAATTGGTTGTCTTCCGCGTGAGGTCTTATTGTAAACTGACTTTGCATTTGTCCATTATTTCCGCCGGAATTGTAAGCAAAACACATTGTTTGTCTTCTAGAAAATGCAGATGGACACTCGTTTTGTAGAGTAGGAAAGAACTGCTTCGTGTTTTCTTCGGCATTATTTTCCACTTTTCCCAGAAACTCTTAGGCCTTCCAAAGATTTTTGTTTTGCTACTAGCACTTTGTTTTTGACTTCCGTTTATAGTGTTACATAGTCTTTGTATTTCTGTTTTTCGTTTTGTATCCTTGGCTTCCAAGTATTTTGCCGTGTCTTTTTCGTTTTCATTTTTATCATTTTGTCTTATTATGTCAACAAAAGTGTCATTTCTATCTAACTCGCTCCTTCTCTTTCTATCCCTATGATTATAAATGAATGTATATATATATATATATATATATATATATATATATATATATATATATATATATATATATATACATATATATATATATATATATATATATATATATATATATGTTTATATATATATATATTTATATATATAAATATATATATATATATATATATATATATACATACATTTAAACATATATCCTTCTTGTGGATGATTCTGCATTTTTAACAAGAGATCTTCTAGGTCCTCGGGTTGTTCCGCCGCACATTCCTATGTTGTAGATGTCAGCAACTGATAACTGGTTCTGATGATTGGCTCTCTCTGCTTAGAGTTCCTTATTCTTGGTTCTCTTTCAACGCTGTTTGGTTGCTTACTTAATTCATTGGTAAAGTGCTTTTGATAGAGCTACTCTTTCGTTGCTTCTCTTTATTCAAAGGATACTGGTCACTTCCCATTTCTGATTCTCTCCAGGCTCTGGTATGCCTCAAATTCTTAATTAAACGTAACGTCACAATGGCATTCCCAAAGACGTGTGTCTCATTCCTTGTCCGTTCACATCGAGTTTTTTGTGCTCGTGTTTGTGCTCGTGTTTGTCAGTGAATGTTGTATTGCTAATGGACAGGTTATGCTCACAGCTTAATCTGACATTCGCCTTAGTCTTGATCTTGTACTTTTACAGGGCGGAAGCCCCTGTGCAGGTCCCAGATCCTTTATGTAGAGGGTGGAGGATTACCTGGTTAGCTGGCTAAACTCGAGCAGCATTACTTGTATGCTGCATTGAAACAAGTGTAACGGAGGGTGGTTAACCGACGTTCGAGCTCATCGTAATAGACTCAAACACTAGAGGAAAGTAAACCCGCAGCCTGTTAGGCGACATCTACGCTGATCTTAGCAAACCACATAACTATGGCCGGTACTATGCATGACATTCCTCTGACGGCATGCTCTCTGCGGGGCAGTGGTGCTATTCTTGTCTTTGTCACACACAAAGCCCCCGGCAGGCTACTAGTGAGACTCATGTTCACCATCCAATGTTAATCAGAACATCTTCTTCATATTTCATAATAATTTCGTCCCATCTAGAATGATTTTTCCCGCTTTGGCATTAACGATATCTTTTCAAGCAACTCAAAGTATTAGTCTTTGTAAATCACTCGGTTCTTCTTATTTGGTGCATAAACAATGAGGATGTTGACTTTCTTGCTTTCTTCTGTGTAGTCTAGCACCATGATACCTTCACATATCAATGGCTGTCCTTTGATATAATCATATTGTTTTCTCGACACAAAACAACCTTTTAACACTTGTATTAATCAATTAATCAATCAAAACCCTGCCATTCTCTTCGAAGATAGGGCTCCAACTAACACACCAAACCGGTATATATTTCGCTGAAATCTCCAATATCAGCCACGCATACCTCGCATCGCTCATACCTTTCGGATTGGAGAACATCGTCTTACTCGCAATGTCATTTTCTATCTTAGGCCAAGTGTGTCATATCCATCCTAAACAATCTTACTTTCTAGCGACCGATTGCAGAACTGACCAGTTGTAGGCTTGAGGTCCACGCTAGCAACAATACCGTACAATTCAATTCCAATTGCTTAGTCTCTGTCGATAGTGGTAGCTCCCCAGTTTAGATAGATATTGTCATCAAGATCCATGACCCCTATATTTGTTGGTAAGTATCTGTAAGAGCCAAGAATTCCAATTGCTTAGTCTCTGTCGATAGTGGTAGCTCCCCAGTTTAGATAGATATTGTCATCAAGATCCACGACCCCTGTATTTGTTGGTAAGTATCTGTAAGAGCCAAGAATTCCAATTGCTTAGTCTCTGTCGATAGTGGTAGCTCCCCAGTTTAGATAGATATTGTCATCAAGATCCACGACCCCTATATTTGTTGGTAAGTATCTGTAAGAGCCAAGAATTCCAATTGCTTAGTCTCTGTCGATAGTGGTAGCTCCCCAGCCTAGATAGATATTGTCATCAAGATCCACGACCCCTATATTTGTTGGTAAGTATCTGTAAGAGCCAAGAATTCCAATTGCTTAGTCTCTGTCGATAGTGGTAGCTCCCCAGTTTAGATAGATATTGTCATCAAGATCCACGACCCCTATATTTGTTGGTAAGTATCTGTAAGAGCCAAGAATTCCAATTGCTTAGTCTCTGTCGATAGTGGTAGCTCCCCAGTTTAGATAGATATTGTCATCAAGATCCACGACCCCTATATTTGTTGGTTAGTATCTGTAAGAGCCAAGAATTCCAATTGCTTAGTCTCTGTCGATAGTGGTAGCTCCCCAGTTTAGATAGATATTGTCATCAAGATCCACGACCCCTATATTTGTTGGTAAGTATCTGTAAGAGCCAATAATTCCAATTTTGATTTCTTTTTTTCTGAAATGGGCTCGTTTTTTCCGTTGATTTTGCTTTTTTTGTTCTTCTTGAATGCCCACAATGAGAAAGTGCACTATGTTGTGCATCCTAAAGGGGGGTTATGTTGCGGATGTCAGTAGCTTTCCTCACGTCCTGCATGTGCTGATGAAGGGGTAACGGTGTCCTGCCGTCGGTTGTGCTATGCTTGACTTCATCTGTGTGTCGCTCATTGTTACATGCATTACGTTTATACCCCACCTCGTCATCCAGGCTGCCACGAAGAACAGCCCCCGTTTCCAGTGAGTACTGTAATGAAGTCGAGGTAGTGGTCCTCGCCATTATATTTTGTATGACCTTGAGTAACATGTCCGATCAGTATGTATTACCTGAACAGACGTTAGTCACCTCTCTCCATCGGTTTATACTTCTAATGTTCCATGATCCAAAAATCAGTTAGTAAATCGTGCGTCCGCCCAGGTTGGATTTGTTATGTGTATACTTGTATTATAGTTGTCAGACACACATGCGATTGGCCTGTTGTGCTTTGTCATGGTGGATAAGTTGCCTCCTTTTGGTCCACCTTTTCTGATTCATGACTGTCACTTGACTATTGACAGATGATCTTCATGTATATAGGCAATTTAGCTATCCACCACCCATCTGCCGAGCCTGGTAGGATGACGGGCTACTCCCAAGGGATTGTGCTTAAAATGTACATACAAGAAATGAGACAAAGAGATGATACACACTACATGGATATGAGAAGGATGGCTGCTAAAGAACAAATTCCCAACTTAAAAAGCAATTAGCTATCCTTATTTAGTTTGTTATTCGTCCTTGACATTGGAAACTCTCACAAGGTAGCAGTTCTGCTGGCCTGCTTAGATTTAACCAAGAGTCAGTGTACTGTACCTTTGCAGGTAGCTACGCCAGTAAATCTGAGAGCTGGCGACGGTTCGTCTGATAGCTGACGGTTGTTGAATTGAAGCAGTAATTGCCACGCATACCTGTCGAGTCATAAATAACACATCTCTGTGTAATGTACATCATCATCTTCATCAAGTGCCATGCTGCATGACTTTGACGATGAATTCCTTCCACAAATATATGTCCTTTCAGCAACTCAGCACATTCCGTTTTCCCCATACAGTTTGTCGTGAAATTTAAGGTCTTCTAACTCTGTCTTTCTTTTCGTCATGCCTTATCTTTGCTGTTGGCATATGGCGTCCTAGACCTTCAGTACAACTATTATATGTTCATGTTAGTTAGCAATGTTTTTTTTTATACTGTTCACATAATTAGTATCTACTTTGTGGGTACTTTTCACCAAGCTTTAATAAATATAATGCTCTAAACATAGTGCACTTTCCTCCCGTCGAATAAGCGATCAACGCTTCCGATGCCGATTGCCCCCCCCCCCTCCTGACAAAGTTGACGGGTCATTTGACTCTGTCCTACAGTCACACCCTTGCACAACTTTCACACGCGCCATCGTGGTAAAGCCCTTCCATTGCACTTTGGTTGGGCTAGCTTCTGAGGGCGCACAGGCCTAGCATAGGTAAATACAGATGCACACATGCATCAAAGCACTGGTTTATGCGTCCTGATATCGCCCAATGGACTACGGTCTGGGGTGGATAATGGCGTGCCTCCGCCAGTAGAAACTAGTGAGGTAAACATCTAAGCAAAAAAAAAAAAAAAGCTCCAGTCTACTTATCTGCAAACGAGCACGTCTCTGCTAATGATACGTCTTATTTGTACAATGCAAAACATTAGCCCTTAGCTTGATTTACTGTAAGCGCCTAAGTTACAAAGCGGTTTGATCGCTTTCTATTGCGTTAAGGGAACCTGGCTCAACCCAAAACGTGGCACGCTTCAGTCTTCTTAGATGTAAATACTAACCGGACTTTCTTATAATGAAAACTTCACAGCATGAGCAGAAACTGATCAATCTTGCTCAAGAGAACAGTATCAATCTTCAAAATATATCAGCTCCCTGCGGAGCACATGTCTTAAATTTCTACACACCCAGTCCTTCTGTTATAGGTCATATGTACTCCTTATATCCGCGTCTTCCCTTTGTCTTATACTTTTATTTCGGACTGTCATCTTGTTGCATGTGTTTAGTTTGCTTATTCTTCTCTTGCCTTGGGGATTCTTCTCCTTCTTCTTCTTCCTCGTACGCTGTTAACAGCGATATTTACGTTGCACTGTTTTATTTTGTTAAGCATGTGGCTCAGTGCATCCGATTTCAACAGGCGTTTCTGTAGGGTTGCCCTCCTTAGCCTTTGGCTGTCCCCAGCATAACTGCAAGGCAGCAGTTGTTTTTGGTCAGAGTTGTCTCTCTTAGTAAGTTGTCTTGCAGGACTATCGAGTCTTCCCTGTTCGTGTCTATAGGGTTTGGCAATGGTATGATGGACTATGTACTAGTTTGTACTATCCCGGAAGAAAGGCAGTCCAGTGTGAGTGTGTCTCAAGATCGTCACGTCCTGCCAGAAACGTAGCATATGCATATGAGTGAGGTATCTTTTTGCTCGCTTTATTTTCTCGGTTCATCTGCAGTGATGGTACGCCTAGCATTCCCCGCCACCCGGGATGTTGTCACAATAGGACAGGAGGTGCAATGTCCGCTGGACTGCATCTCTTCTGCGTCCATTGGGATGACTGATAGCAGACAGAGGCAAAGAGCGAGGCAGGAGTGCATTTAACCAGCTGCATTTCTGCGGCTCGACCGGGCCGGGCTGAGACGAAAGCCCCAGCCATGTCGTAGCCTCCCATCACAGCGGTGCTGAGATTTAGGGCGGGATTCTGGCTTTCGGCCGTAGTCCCTCAGATGGTAGCTTCGCACCATTGGCTTATCAGCCAAGCAGGTGGACCAAATGTTACCGACCTGTGATTCCTCTCGAAAGAGTGCATTTGACCAGGGAACAAGCCTGGTCATGGCACGGAGATGTTGTTCGCCTGGTGTGCGGACATGTCTCATTTTCAAGGGTTGAGTCTCAGCAGTTCGCAGTGAGGTAGCTGATCTACTGCTTAAGACACCCCGACCGAAATTTAAGTCTTTTACTAGTGGTTTCATACCTCATCGCCGTTTGGGGTGAGTATCGCGCAGCTTCCCGCCCGCTTTGATCGGCGGACGGCAGAGACCTCTTTCTGCGGCTCGACCAGGTCGGGCTAAGACGCGAGCCCCAGGTCCCAACCATGTCGAAGCCACCCATCACCGTGGTGCGGAGATTTAGGGCGGGATTCCGGCTTAGAGGCGTTCGGCTGTAATCCCTCACATGGTAGCCTCGCGCCATTGGCTTATGTGCCTAGTATGTGGACAAATGTCTGCGACTCCTCTCGAATTGAGCAGGATTACCGTAGCAACGCCCTTTCATTTGTAGGGTAAGACTGACCTGTCTTCCGAAGGTCTAATGCCGGCACCCGTTCACTATTAGACCAAACGAATCAATAGAGTAACCATAATTTTTTTCGAAAAAAGCACCCGTCATCCTGAGGCTGTCGACACTGCCATATAGCTTGTCTAGTGTTGCCACTGGTGATGGCCACATCTGCTATCTCTGATCCTTGTATGTCGGGCAGTTTTGCAGCAAATGCTCAGCGGCATGACCAAGTGTCTGAAACCTGCAGTTTCTGTAGGATTAAGCAGGTTTACCGTAGCAGACGCTCTTTCATTAAGAAGGTAAATCTGACCTGTCTTCCATGGGTCTAATACCAGCATACGTTCCCTATTAGACACAACGAAAGTGCTCTAAGTCTGTCAGTCATTTTATAGTGTTGGCGTGTTGAGTCAAATTAAGCCGCAGGCTCCACTCATGGTAGTGCCCTTCCGTCTATTCCTTTATCGAACACTGAATGCGGGCCGATCGAGCCACATAGAGCTTAGCACCAGATTTCCGAGGGTCTAAATCCAGCACCCATTCCATATTAGACCCAACGAAAGTGCTCTCGGCCTGTCAATCATTTCAGCGTTGGCCGTGTTGAGTCAAATTATCCCGCAGTCTCCACTCCTGGTGGTGCCCTTCCGTCAACTCCCTTAAGTTTCAGCTTTGCAACCATACTTCATCCGTAACCTAAACACTTTGGTTTCCCGGAAGCTGCCCGCAGAGTCATCGAAGCAACTCCTGCGGATCGCTAGTCGGCATCGTTTATGGTCAGAACTACGACGATATCTGATCGTCTTCGCGCCTCTGACTTTCGATATTGATTAATGAAAACATTCTTGACAAATGCTTTCGCAGTAGCTCGTCTTGCGGCGATCCAAGAATTTCACCTCTAACGCCGCAATACGAATGCCCCCGTTTGTCATTGTTAATCATTACTTCCAGTTCCGAAAACCAACAAAATAGAATCGACGTCCTTTTCCATTATTCCATGCACCATTATTCAGGCAACCGAGGCCTGCTTTAAACACTCTAAGTAAACGCGCTGGCCACCCAGGACGTTCAGCGAAGATCACCCGTGGGAGAGAGCCGGCAGACGGTAGGGCAGGAGACAACGGGCAGTGAACCGGCGCGAGCTGGACCGCCTGCCTGCGCCTGAGATCCAACTACGAGCTTTTTAACTGCAACAACTTGAATATACGCTTTTGGAGCTGGAATTACCGCGGCTGGTGGCACCAGACTTGCCCTCCAATAGATCTTCGTTAAAGGGTTTAAAGTGTACTCATTCCATTTACGAAAGAGTCCCGTATTGTTATTTTTCGTCACTACCTCCCCGTGCCAGGAGTGGGTAAGTTCCTTGGATGTGGTAGCTGTTTTTTATGCTCCCTCTCCGGAATCGAACCCTGATTCCTCTTTACCCGTGACAAACATGGTAGGCATGTCACGTACCATCGACATTTGATAGAGCAGACATTTGAAAGATGCGTCGCCGGCACATAAGGCCATGCGATCAGCACAACGTCATCCAGAATCACCAGTGGGGACGCCGCAACTCCGCTAGGGGAAACGACGAGTGGTTTTGAACTAATAAAAGCGTTTTTTCCGCGAGGGTCAGAGCTTGGTAAGCATGTATCAGCACTAGAATTGCCACAGTTAACCAAGTAGAATCGTGTCATCTAAGGAACCTCGACTGATTTAATGAGCCATTCGCGGTTTCACCGTGAGACAGTGTGAACTTAGACATGCATGGCTTAATATTTGAGACAAGCATACGACCACTGGCAGGATCAACCAGATATCTGTCGGAGACGTACGAACCACACACACCGGTCGGCGAAGGACGGTTGTGTAAAAAGCCTCACTGGGACGGCCGCAGGGACCGACTGACGAACAGACGGACGGTTTTTCCCCCCGTCCCTCACTCCGTCGACATAGGACCGCCTGACAGGGGCATCTACACGCACCAAACGAACGACCGACCGGGCTCGCTCGGAGAGAGATGGCAGCGCCCTGTGCAGAACGGATCCCAACGGCCCCGGCCTTGGGGATTCTATAACAGAGACTATCCTATAATCTTTTAGCTAGTTTGCATAATGTGTTTCCTATTCTGTGCCAATTCCTTCTCACCACGCATTGTTCCATTGATGCACGTCAGTTCCCCATTGGTGTTCTTGTTATACCATGTAGAGATCAAAGTGCCGAGTAGCGAATGAGCTGCATCGGTCAGTGACCACCAGCTGACTGTTAGCGTCAGGGACAGAGCTGCCAAGAAATTTATACACCTCCATTCGGTGATCTTTGATAACAGTTTGCAACAGGGCAGACTGGTTAAGGAGAAATGATCGAAGAGAGAAGCCTAGCACGGTACCCAAAAATGCCTGCTGACGTCGGATGTGTCTTACCGAAAAGTGAAAATATCACAGTCAATATGTAAACCACACAATGCATTCATTTTTCCGGACAAGATCCTGCTCCTTGCAAATCGCTCTTCATGAATTGGTAGCGGAAGATTTAGAAAGAATGACGAATTTACTATCCGAGATTGTCGTTTAATGTCATGACTGCTGCTCTATATACTCTTCTTCTTCTTCTGCGTACGCAGTCAGACAGTAACCATTATTTTTTCGAAAAAAGCGGCGGTCATCCTGAGGCGCTCGCCACTGCCATAGAGCTTGTCTTGCAATTCTACTGGTAATGGCCACATCTGCTCTCTCTGATCCTCGTATGTCGGGCAGTTCTGCAGCAGATGTTCAGCGGTCATTTTCCCGGTACCATACGGGCATTCGTCGGTACCACCTATCTTCAATTTGTTGAATAGGTGGTACCTCAGTCTGTTGTGGCCAGTGCGAAGTCTGAAGACAACGACCTGCTCTCTTCGGTTCAACTGGTAATAGGCGTCGTTTTTGGTGTAACCAGTATGTTCGGTTTCCCATTTGGTCATGTATCTGGCTTTGATAAGCCGTTTTGACTCTTCGTACGTCATACTGTTTGTGGTAGTCTTGCACCTTTTTTTGCCAGTCTGTCTGCCTCCTCGTTGCCTTGGATGTTGCAGTATGACGGAACCCACTGTACCACTACCCTTTTTGGTGCGGACTGCTGGCACAGTTTGCATATAGCTGCTCTTAAGTCATTAAGCTCAGTGTTTTTCTGGCTTTTTAGCGCTGTGACTACGGCGAGAGCATCTGTCAGCAGGACTATATGGCTCTCATTTTCACTGTGTGTCACCATTTCCTCCACTGCCGCCCTCAGTGCCTCTGCCTCCGCTCTGAAATTGCTTGTGTACTTACCAGTGGCGAATGACAGTGCTATTTTTCTGCCATTTGGTAGGTTCAGGAATGCTCCTGCCCCTCCGTTCTGTGTAGTGTTTGTTACAGAACCGTCGGTGTATGCATGGGTCCAGTCCATGCTTGGGTAGCTTTTCGTTATGAAGCTTAGGGTAGTATCTCTCCTTTCTTTTTCAGTCTGGCAGTTTTTGTTTGCAATACCTGGTATATTTTCTACCACCTCTGGAAATATATCCTGCCTCCAGGTAGGTTTTCGTACAGTAGTGATGGGTTGTGGTGTTGTTAGTGCGTTTATGGGATCTTCGTGCATCTTTGCTTTGGCTATTTCTGCAAAGTTTCTCCGCTTTAGTTTCCCATTTCCCAAATTGTTTAGTCTCTGGTGCATTGGGTGGTCGGTCAGTCTTCGGAGTTTCTCTGACTGCAGCTGGGCTCTGCAGTCTCTTCTATCGGTCATGGATTGCAGTTTTGTAATCTTGTCAAGTTCTACAATTGGCGTTGACTTCATGCCACCTGTTATAATTCTCATGGCTTGGTTTTGAAGTTTGTTAACTTTATCGAAGTTCGCCTTCGCTGCTGTTGTCCATGCCGCAATGCCATACTCGAGAACTGGTCTCACTCTTCCAGTATACAGTTTCTTTAGTATGCCTTCGTCTGCTCCCCAGCTTGTGCCAGCAAGTTTCCTCATGATTGCCATTCTTTCTCTGGCTTTCATTCGGTTTCTCTCAATCTGACTTTTCCATGTCATGCTCCGATCAAATTTGACTCCCAGATAGGTTGGGTTGTCGTTTGGCTGCAGGATTTTGCCATTTAGACTTAATTTGGTACTTTGGGGTTTTAATGAAAGCGAGAATATTGTGCATATGGTTTTCTCCTCGTTTATTTTGACCAGCCATGAGTTCGCCCACTCTTCCAGCGATGTTAGGGCCGTCTGCATCCGATTTCTTGCTATGGTGAGATTCTTTTCAGAGGTCTACATAGCCAGATCGTCTGCAAACATTGAGCTATGGACTCTTCTTGGTATATTCTCTGTAATATCGTTTATATATACCAGGAAGAATGTAGGTGACAATACTCCCCCTTGGGGTACTCCCTGCTCGAGTGTCACCTTTTTGCTCATCTGCCCTTGTACTTGGACTCTGGCCGTTCTTTGTTTGAGGTAGTGGTTGATCCACTTGTACATCTTCCCACAGACATCACTTCTTCTTAGTATGACTCTAAGTCCATCTTTCCAGACTTTGTCAAATGCCTTTTCCAGATCCACCCAAACAGCTACTGTGTGTTTCTGTGCCTGGTAGGCATCTTCTATCTCCTGGGCTATGAGAATGACCTGGTCCTCAGTGGATCTGTGCTGTCTAAAGCCGGCTTGCTGTGGAATTAGTATTCGTTTTTCTTCCAGATGCCACATCAGTCTGGTGTTTATCATCCGTTCCATCAGCTTGCCGACACAGCTCAGTAGGCTTATGGGCCTGTTTCCATTTGGATCTGTTTTGTCCTTTCCTGTTTTTGGTACTGGTACCAGTATTGCATCTTTCCATGCCTGTGGTACAATTCCTCTTTTCCAGCTTTGGTTCAGGACCGATAGCAGTTTCTTCTTCGCTGTTTGGCCCAGCCCCATCAGCATTTCGTTTGTTATCCCGTCTTTTCCGGGAGATTTCCTTTTCTTTAGTGTTCTCATAGCCTCTTCCATTTCGCGCATTGTTAGTTTGGCCATCATGTGCTCTTCAGGAGCCGTATTCATGTTTTCGTGTCCCTTTAGCTCTTCGCTAATGTCTGTATGCTTATCTGCAGGGACCTCGATGTGGTTTGCTCTGGCATAGTGATCGACAAAGGCGTTTGCGGCTTTCTTACCTGTGATCAATTCTCGCCCTGCTTGATAGTAATTTGTTTCTTTGACGGGGTTTCGTCGTTCATGGCTCTGACTAGCTTCCATAGCTTGTTCCCGTCTTTGTCCAGGTTTAGACTTTCCGTTTTATTTTTCCAGCTTTCTCTTGCTGTTTGCTTGAGAGTGTGTTTGTAATTCGCCGCGGCGGCTTTGAGGGCGATGTTTGCCTCCATGGATTTTTCTCGCTCTGCCATGTTCCTAGCATTTGTTACTGCATCTTCCACTTTCTGCAACTCATCATTCCAGTAGGGCTTATAGTTTTTCCTAGCTCCTCTTGGGATGGTTTCAGTGGCGGCTTGCATTATTGTCTTGCTTAGGCTCTCTACCATGGGCTTCATTTTGGTGTTTCGTGTGTTGATGGTTTCACATAGCCCATCTGTCAAGATTCCAAATCTGTCCCAGTCGGCTCGTTTGTAATTCCAACGTGGGAGCGGTTTTGTTTCCTGTAGGCCTACTTCCATGTCAATGGTTAGCCTGATCGGCCTGTGGTCGCTACCTGCCAGTTGGTTTAGCACCTGGCGGTCTATTTTATGGTGTATGTCCTGTGTGGAGAAGGCCAAATCTGGAGTCGACGTGGTATGCCATGTTCTTGAATAGAAGCTAGGGCTATCCTCCGGCCTATTGATTAGGGAGAGATTTGCATATATCTCCCAATCTTCCACTTCGTCACCTCTGCTGTCTGTTTCAGAGTATCCCCATCTCTCCGAGTGGCTGTTGAAATCTCCAACTACTATGCAGTTGGAGTCTCTGACCTCTATACTCGAGAGCGATAGGTCTCTATTTGGTGGTCCGTACAGATTGAAAATGCGGAGCTTCGTCTCTTGAGCCATTATGTCCACTCCTACAATTTCTGCTTGTCCGGTGTGATTGACAGATACCGCGCTACTCGGTATGCAGTTTCTGGTCAGTATCAGGACCCCTCCTTTGTGGCCTTCTCTATCTAGACGGAAGGTCTGGTATCCTCTGATTGAGAATTTATGGTTATTGTTGAGGTGCGTTTCCTGGATACATGCCACGTCAATCTTACCTTCATGCAGGTGGTGTGTTAGGGAATGTTTTTTGTTAATGACTCCCTCCGCATTCCACTGTAGTAATTTGAGGGTCTTGAGGTTTTGGCCAATTGAAGTTGCCCCATAGCCATGTGCCTTGACTCCACGACACATGGGTGGGTGACCACCAGTAGTCAAGGGTGGGCCCCTTCGAGGCGTGAGGCCCGGCACTATCGCTGCCTGGCGGGACTCCGCAGGATGAGCGCCATGCGTTTTTCTAATAGGTTGTACTGCCATCATGCTGCGATTTACGTTGCACTGTTTTGTTAGGCTTGCGGCCCCGTGCATCCGATTTCAACATGCGTGTCTGTAGGGATGCCCTCCTTAGCCTTTGGCTGTCCCCAGCCTATCTGCAAGGCAGCAGTTGTTTATGATCAGAGTTGTCTCTTATGGAAGTTGTCTTACCAGACTATCGAGTCTTCACTACTCGTGTCTATAGGGTGCAGTGATGATATGTGATATGATATATGAGATGGACTGGTTTACCCGGAAGAGAGGCAGTCCAGTGTGTCTGTATCCCAGGATCGTCACGTCCTGCCAGAGACGTAGCATTTGCATGTGAGTGGGGTATCTCTTTTTCCCTTTACTTTCTTGGCTTCTATGCAGGGATGGTACGCCTAGCATTCCCCGCCACCTGGGGTGTTGACACAGTGGGGCAGGTGTGCAATGTCCGCTGGTCTGCATCTCTTCTGCGTCCAGCATGATAGTTATATGGCTGATAACGTACAGAGGTAGATATCGTAGCCGACGTGCATTTAGCCAGAGGACAAGCCTGGTAATGTCACAGAGATGTTGTTCTCCTGGTGTTCGGACAGCTCTCATGGTCATTGGTTGAGTCTCGACAGTTCACAGTGAGGTGGCTGCTCTACTGTTTTCGACACCCCGACCAGGTACTAAGTCTTTAGTTGGTGGTTTCGCACCCCATCGCCGTATAAGGTGAGTATCAAGTAGTTGTCCGCCCGCTTTGATCGGCGGACGGCAAGGACCTCTTGCTGCGGCTCTACCGGATATGGCTGGGGCGCAAGCCCCAGGTCCCGAGCATGTAGGAGCCTCCCATTGCAGTGGTGCTGAGATTTTGGGCGGGATTGCGGCTTACAACGGTTCGGCCATAATCCCCCACATGGTAGCCTCGCGCCACTGGCTTATCAGCCTGGTACGTGAACCAAAGTGTCTGCGGCTCCTCTCGATATGAGCTGGTTTTCCGTAGCAACGCCCTGTCATTAGTAGGGTAAAACTGACCTGTCTTCAGATGGTCTATTTCCAGCACCCGTTCACTATTTGGTCAGACGAATTTATTGAGGGCTTTTGTTTGTAAATGACCAGGTATTTGAAATCTGCGGTTTCTGCGGGGTTAAACACGATTTCCGTGGCGTTCTTTCATTAGAGTGTTTGAGAGCTGACTTGTCTTCCGTGAGTCTAATACCAGCGTACGTTCATTTTTAGACCCAAACGGTAGTGCTCTCGATTTGTCAGTCGTTCTACAGTATTGGCGTGTTCAGTCAAATAAAGCCGCAGGTTCCACTCCTGGTGGTGCCCTTCCGTCAATTCCTTTAGCGAGACAATCAAGTTACTTAGAGGGTGGCTCCAGATTTTCGAGGGTCTAATTCCAGCACATGTTCACTATTTGACCCCCCGAAGGTGCTCTCTTTTGACAGTCATTCTACACTATTAGCGTGTTTAGTCAATTTTAGCCTCAGGCTCCACTCCTGATAGTGCTCTTCCGTCAATTCCTTTATCAAACACTGGATGCAGACCAACCGAGCCTCAGAGGGCATAACCCCAGATTTCTGAGGGTCTAAATCCAGCACCCATTCCATATTAGACCCAACGAAAGTGCTCTCGGCCTGTAAATCATTTCAGCGTTGGCCGTGTTGAGTCAAATTAAGCCGCAGGCTCCACTCCTGGTGGTGCCCTTCCGTCAACTCCCTTAAGTTTCAGCTTTGCAACCATACTTCCCCCGTAACCCAAACACTTTGGTTTCCCGGAAGCTGCCCGCAGAGTCATCGAAGCAGCTCCTGCGGATCGATAGTCGGCATCGTTTATGGTCAGAACTACGACGATATCTGATCGTCTTCGCGCCTCTGACTTTCGATATTGATTAATGAAAACATTCTTGACAAATGCTTTCGCAGTAGCTCGTCTTGCGGCGATCCAAGAATTTCACCTCTAACGCCGCAATACGAATGCCCCCGTTTGTCATTGTTAATCATTACTTCCAGTTTCGAAAACCTACAAAATAATAGAATCGACGTCCTTTTCCATTATTCCATGCACCATTATTCAGGCAACCGAGGCCTGCTTTAAACACTCTAAGTAAACGCGCTGGCCACCAAGGACGTTCAGCGAAGATCACCCGTGGGAGAGAGCCGGCAGACGGTAGGGCAGGAGACAACAGGCAGTGAACCGGCGCGAGCTGGACCGCCTGCCTGCGCCTGAGATCCAACTACGAGCTTTTTAACTGCAACAACTTGAATATACGCTTTTAGAGCTGGAATTACCGCGGCTGGTGGCACCAGACTTGCCCTCCAATAGATCTTCGTTAAAGGGTTTAAAGTGTACTCATTCCATTTACGAAAGAGTCCCGTATTGTTATTTTTCGTCACTACCTCCCCGTGCCAGGAGTGGGTAAGTTCCTTGGATGTGGTAGCTGTTTTTTATGCTCCCTCTCCGGAATCGAACCCTGATTCCTCTTTACCCGTAACAAACATGGTAGGCATGTCACGTACCATCGACATTTGATAGAGCAGACATTTGAAAGCTGCGTCGCCGGCACATAAGGCCATGCGATCAGCACAAAGTCATCCAGAATCACCAGTGGGGACGCCGCAACTCCGCTAGGGGAAACGACGAGTGGTTTTGAACTAATAAAAGCGCTTTTTCCGCGAGGGTCAGAGCTTGGTAAGCATGTATCAGCACTAGAATTGCCACAGTTAACCAAGTAGGATCGTGTCATCTAAGGAACCTCGACTGATTTAATGAGCCATTCGCGGTTTCATCGTGAGACAGTGTGAACTTAGACATGCATGGCTTAATATTTGAGACAAGCATACGACCACTGGCAGGATCAACCAGATATCTGTCGGAGACGTACGAACCACACACACCGGTCGGCGAAGGACGGTTGTGTAAAAAGCCTCACTGGGACGGCCGCAGGGACCGACTGACGAACAGACGGACGGTTTTTCCCCCCGTCCCTCACTCCGTCGACATAGGACCGCCTGACAGGGGCCTCTACACGCACCAAACGACCGACCGACCGGGCTCGCTCGGGGAGAGATGGCAGCGCTCTGTGCAGAACAGATCCCAACGGCCCCGGCCTTGGGGATTCTATAACAGAGACTATCCTATAATCTTTCAGCTAGTTTGCATAATGTGTTTCCTATCCTGTACCAATTCCTTCTCACCACGCATTGTTCCATTGATGCACGTCAGTTCCCCATTGGTGTTCTTGTTATACCATGTAGAGATCAAAGTGCCGAGTAGCGAATGAGCTGCATCGGTCAGTGACCACCAGCTGACTGTTAGCGTCAGGGACAGAGCTGCCAAGAAATTTATACACCTCCATTCGGTGATCTTTGATAACAGGTTGCAACAGGGCAGACTGGTTAAAGAGAAATGATCGAAGAGAGAAGCCTAGCACGGTACCCAAAAATGCCTGCTGACGTCGGATGTGTCTTACCGAAAAGTACAAATATCACAGTCAATCTGTAAACCACACAATGCATTCATTTTTCAGGACAAGATCCTGCTCCTTGCAAATCGCTCTTCATGACTTGGTAGCGGAAGATTTAGAAAGAATGACGAATTTACTATCCGAGATTGTCGTTTAATGTCATGACTGCTGCTCTATATACTCAAACAGTGTCATTCGGATCTGAACTTGTTGATTCTTGTCCTGTAGACTCATGACACCAATGTTAATTTTTGTAATTGTGTATGGCTGAAACATGCTACACGCTTTCATAATCACGAGCTGATCTAAGGCACAGACCCCAATAAATATCTCTTCATTTTCTTTTGCAAATCACAATTTCATGTTTGCCCACGATATATTCAAAATTGATATTATCATTGCCAGCCAAAGTATTTCGGTCTTACATCAAAATCGTCATGTCTTTCTGTCTACTAATCTCCATGGAATTTGAAGTTTGGTGGAAATATTGACTTTCATCGAGCCTTCTTTGTTTTTGGTTTGTGCATAACACTGGATAATTTGTATTATTATTTTATTTCTACTGGCAGGTTTGTAAACAACAAGTATCATTAAGGATCTTGCTGCATTCTATTTTGTATGTGCCGTTTGTATCTTTGATTACATCACGAATACACTTAGGTCAGTGTGCACTGAAGAGATCAGCACTACCTCTGTCCTCAGTTTCCTCTTCGTATCTCCTTTCTACCTAATGTCTGGTATACCTTGCAAATGAGTGTTGATTGATTAGTTTCCCATCTCAGATGTCACTCTTGAATGATTAGTTTCTCACTTCCGCTGTCACCCGTACATCCATCACCTGCTAGTACATTGTACAAACATTCAACCTATCAATCTGAAGAATTTCATAGTCTTCAACAGGTCATAAGTGGTGAAGATTCCTTGCGGTTCTCTTGGGATGACGCCATTTTCCAACTGTCTTGAATGGATGAGTTGCAAAATTCTTTGCAATTAACTTGTCCATATTTCTCTTTACGTTTCTGGGGTTTAAAATGTAAATATAATGAAGTAGGATACCTCAGTCCCAACTCTCCTCAGCATGTGGCAATTACTGTTAATGACAATATATCAGGGAGTTAGAGAACGGTACTGGTCAGTCCTAAGACTGGTTGTCAAGTTGTCTGAGCATGTTTCTCCATGTGACCCTGTCCTCTGGTTGATCAGTCCTACAACTACTTGTGAAAGGTTGTCTGAGTGTGTCACTCCATTTGACCCTATCACTGCAGGTCTCTTCTTTTGAGAATAGGTTTGTACTTTAATTTATTTTCATGTCTGAGATGTAAAAATGAGTCTTGGTCACCATTTTCCTCTCTTTCCCTGGATCTTGCCTGGAATGTTCTGTAGAAAACTTACGTGTCTCATATTGTATTCCAACCAACTCAGTCATCGCTTCTGTATCGCTTTCAATATTTGTTAGTGAGGACATTGTGATTGAATATTCTTTCTGGCCACCTCACTGTTCGCATTCTAATATAGCACTGCATTTCAAAGTCTTCTGAGCTTTTTTCATCCTTCTTTACCAGAGACCGTATTTCAGTCACATACAGTGCGATTTGCCATATTTGTTATAAAGGTTAGGGTCGGTAGACATTTTAGACAACCAATAGTAGACAACCAACGGTAGACAACCAACGGTAGACAACACATACACAACATTTCAACACGTTTCTTACAAAAACATGTATAAATCTACTCCTCGTCAAGAAATGTATAACTCTACTTCTCGTCAATTACTCGTGATATGTGGTTTCTGGTATACTTCTACAGGATGGAACCGTTATAGAAAAGTGCTGCCGGGAAGCCCTCGATAAACCTAAGACCAGAGCAACAGGCAATAATTGAAGTAGTCAAACTATTGGATTAAAAGGGGTTAAATAATAACAGAATAGTGTTTTTGTGTGACTGCAAAACATTTTGCAGGCCACACAAAGACAACCACGAAATAATATGGAAAGGGAACTGATATGCCAGCTACACAATCTCTCAGACCACAATAAAATCACCCTCCAGTGGATTCCAGCTCACTGCGGCATACCTGGGAATGAATGGGCGGACAGGCTGGCCAGGGAGGGAAGACAAAGAGAATAATTCACCCACCCAGTGTCACTGCCAGACGTCAAGGCACACGTCCAGAAAAAAATATAAACAACAGTGGATAGAGAGAATAAACAGTAAATACCCATCCATCATGTAGCATGTCCTTTGTAGAACGTCGCTCCCATCACAGTCTGTCTGAAAGACACTCGTTCCCTTGCCAAAACACCAGCTTTCTCCACTGTCATACTCAGGCATTCCTGGATATCTTGGTGCCATCGTCTTCTTGGTCTACCCCTTTCTCTTTTGCCTGGCACCATACCTTCCATCACCTTTCTCTCAAGACCGTTGTGTCTCTTGATATGACCAAAGTATTTGCATTTTCTAGCAAAAAATGGAATTGATAAACCAGTTCTCCTCTATGCTCAACTCTTGCCGACTCTCTACATTTGTTCTTTTCTCTGTCCAGGGTATTCTGATGATCTTTCTGTAACATTTTGACTCGAAGGATTCGATTCTTTGTCTAGAGGTTTTAGTAATAGTCCATGCTTCACAGCCATGAGCTGCCACAGGAAAAACACAGGCTCTCAAGACTTTTACTTTTATCGTTTTGTTGGTGCCCTGCCATAATTTCTTCAGGCTGTTCAGTTTATATATTGCCATAGCTAGTCTTCTACTGATTTCTTTCGAGCAGTCACCATTTTTGTCAATTCTGAAGCCCATATATTCAAAATGTGTTACCTGATCTATTTCCTCACCACCCACTGTAAATTTATGCTGACAGTGTGTTTTATCGGTGGTCATTATCTTTATATTGTTTATGTTTTGAAGAGATTTTGATCTTTACTATGTCCATTAATGGATGAAAGTAGCTGCTCTAGCCCTTATGCACTTCTTGATAGTATCACTGTGTCATCTGCGTATCGCAACTCTGAAATATCGTACTCCCCAATCGTTAAAAGGGTCGAAACTTTCAATTTTCTCATCTTCTCGAACATTTCTCATTATACATTCCGCATATATGTTGTACATATAAGGTGAGAGGATACATCCCTGTCGTACTTCCTTTTGTACTGAAAACCAATCTGATGTTTGCCCAGATACTCGGACAGCGGTTTGTTGATCTTGGTATAATGTTTCAATGAGATGGACTATATGCAAAGGAAACCCCATTTCCTTCATGATTCTTCACAGATTTTGATGTTTTACCGTGTCGAAGGCCTTAGTGTAATCAATGAAATATGTGTACAAGTCTACATAAGACTCTCTACATTTTTCATAGAAATTCCTTAAATTGAATATGTGGTCCCGGGTCCCTCTGCCTTTTCTAAAACCTGCCTGGACTACGTGAATTTCAGATTCAAACCTTTTCTCTATCCTTCTTAATAGGATTCGCAATAGTATCTTGCTAGAGTGGCTGATCAGCGCGACAGTTCAGTAGTTCGTGCACAGCTTCAGGTTGCCTTTTTTGGGGAAGGGAATATAAATTGATTTTTTCCATGCTTCTGGCAACTCTGCACTGTGTCATATCTGTTTACACAGCGTGTGATAGACTCGAGCACATGCCTCTCCTCCTGCTTGTATTAGCTCTGCTGGATATTATCGCATCCTGGGGACTTTCCCTATTACAGGCTTTTAATTGCATAGCGTACTTCTTCCTATGTGGGTTCAGGTTCTTTCTCATCCTTTGGTAGGATTATAACTGAGCACTTTGTGCTATCTCCATACATGGTTCTGCAGTACTCTCTCCATCTATTCAGTATGTCTTTGGTTTCTGTTAATGTGTTATCCTCTTTGTCATTTATGACACGTGGAACCGGACGGAATTCCCTTGTCAGTGTTCCTATTGCTTTGAATACATCTCTTTCTCTGCCTTGTTGTTGTAGGTTTTCTATATCCTTACACGTTTCTACTATGTATCTTCTTTATCTTTTCTTATTTCTCTTCTAACTTTTATTGCGCAGTTTTTATATGCTGTGTTGGTCCCCTTACTTCCCATTTGTTTTAATTGTTGCCTTTCTGCAATGAGTTTCTGTGTTTCCTCTGTTATATAGCTCTGTGTCTTGTGCAATATCTTTGGAATCATTTCTTTTGCTGTCTAGATCAAAATATCCCTTGCGTACGATGTCAACTCCTCAGATATCATCTCTTCCTGTACAGCAAGCGATGCCTCAAATTTGTTTTCTACTTTGATGTTGTATTCAGTAGGTATTGCTGATACATCGAAGCGTATTGGCTGGATACCTTTGTTGATCCTACGTAGTCTTGTTTGGAAAACTGAAAACAGTAATTCATGGTCCGTATCGCAGTCTGCTCCTGGCAGTGTTTTTGTCGCCACCACATTTGATCTCCATCTTTGTTGCACTAGGATGTAATCTATTTGGTTTCTGCTGTTGCCATCAGGGAAGGTTTACGTGTATAGTCTTCGTGGATGTTGTTTGAAATAGGTGTTGGCAATGGAGAAGTTGTTTCCGTGCAGAGTTCAACCAGTTTTTCTCCTCGCTCATTTCTGTGTCCCAAACCAAAAGGTCCTCGAACACTTCTCTCCTCTTCGGCTGTTTCCTCTCCGACTTTCGCATTGCAATCGCCAATGATGACCAAGATGTCTCTTTTTTAACTTTTTCCATCGCTTCTTGCAAGATGTTATATAAATCACCCATTTCACAATCGTCTGCTGCTGATGTTGGTGCATACACTTGAATTATGTTAAATTTCTAGGCTTTTTCTTTAGTCTGATTACAATTATTCGGTCGTTGACTGGATTGTAACCGAGTAGGGAAGGTGCTGTCTTCTTTGACAGAATAAAGCCGACCCCGCTTTTTCCACCCTTGTCCATCCCAGAGTAAATACCCACAGGACCGAATCAATAGACTGAATAGGAAACAGTATACCACAATTTTCCGCCTCAGAATAGGTCATTGCAGACCAAATGCACACATGCATAAAATGAAAGCAACTCAGACTGCACAATAAACATGTCAGAGAAGACTACAGACTCCAGAACACATCCTGCAAACATGTCCACTGCACCAAGACTCTTGTAAGAAGACCTGGCGGGAGGAGAGAAACATACAAGACAAACTATGGGGAACCATTGAGGACCTGCAACTGATGTGTCACTTGATGGAGGCAGCCCATCTGGTGGCATAAAACGAGCATACGAAACCAAACGCAAAGAAGAAGAAGATATATGTAAAACGAATACAAAAGTAAACATAGCTTTATATCAGAAACTTATGTAGGGGATGGAGTGATGTGATGTAATACCTCTCATCTGTATTGTGAGGTAAGCTGTTGCGTTCTCTACCTAGCTGATTTAATGTTACTGACAGTAAGTCATACGTTTAATTTTGAATACTATGTTTGATACGTTCTTGCAAATTCTAAAGTGCATTTCTACAAATTACAGTCAAGTCCACACATATTCTTAGACCATTACGTCAAATAAATAAATTTAGGGTAAATGTGATCTGCAGCTAAAGGTCATTATGTGCGAAAATTCAGTTCTTTTACGTATCCCCAAGTCAAATGATTCAGTTTTGCATTGAGATCGTATCCGGACACTACCGATTTCTTTCCAGTGTCTATGCATTATGAATTGAATACTCCACTGTCTACGGTGTCTATAGAGTTAATTCTGTTAGAGCATGACGCGTCGGAAACAAACGGTTTCCATCAAAACTCTTCGATTATGCCCATATCGGATTCAGAGACTGCTGTCAGACTGGAAGCAATTCTTGTGAATTGGCAAGAGGGAGTTGGTGCTGTCCAATGGGAGAACGACCGTATCTCCCAAATCAATTTGCCAGAACAGACTATGTCAGCTTTAACAGAATAGCATTTGTTGAAAGTGTGTCTCTATTTTCGACAGTGTTTCTCATGCCAAATGGATTTTGTATTTCGTTGACACTGACGAATAATTGTTAGTAGTGTCATATAGTCATCATTGTATTGTCCAAGTATAACATCTACTGAATATAATTCAGTTTGGCTGGCCGCGATCTTTTTATTTGGTATCCCTACTACCGCCGTTGGTGTTTCACATCGAGTTTTCCTATTGGAGTTAATTCTGTCGGGACTGACGTTCTAGAGACTTCATTGTACAAGGTATCTTCTTTAGCCCAGGTGATTTCATCAATACCTTTCCTAGTGGTTGTGCGTGTCCTAAATGAAATGTATGTAATTTTTACGAGTAACCAGACTGAACCCGGTCAATTAACCATTCGAGACGAGCACTCTGTCCACTATATCACGTAGATGCTCATATTCAGGTAGCTGTTTGCTCACACATGTATGTGTGTGTGTGTGTGTGTGTGTGTGTGTGTGTAGGGGTGGTACGAGCGTATTCTTGATGTATGTCCTTACAATTGCCGTTTTTCTATTACTCTTAGATAAATAAATACATTTAAGGACATTGTTTGCAGAGTGAGGTGTCACTATTGATACAAAATTCAGAGAACAGGTGGTTGAAATGTCAAATGTTGCGATTATGAAGTGTAGAGGACCGATTAGTCAAACGGACTGATCGTGGGTGTGTGACGAAATCCTTCGTTACATGTATTTGATTCTGTCGTAGGTCAAATTAAAACCTTCTCCATACAATTGGCTGCGACTGAAGCGGCCTGCAACATTTATTCATTATCGATATAAATCTTTCCAGTGAATCCAGTGATGGGAATAAGCATAGTAGCGATATTGTTTAATTGTTTTAAATATACGTATAGTGTGCAAATTCTATATATTTGATAGCGACCTATGTTTTATGTATTTATATCTTGTTAATAATAATAAACCCTTCTGAGTGATGTCCCTTACAATGATTAATCCATTTCCTGAAATTTCCGATGCGTTACTTTCATTTCAACCACGCATTGATTGATAGTTGCCTTTCCGTGTAATATATGCCCACATCACTGTCACAACACAGAGGCAGATACTTGTGTGTATACACACACACACACACACACACACAGAGAGACTTGCAGAGGCACATCCAAGTGTATGCAGAATAGACAAAAACAAATACACATACGCAAACGTGTAATTGAAATACGCTCATGCGCAGGAACACCGCATAATTTGTTACTTTCCGGTAGACCGCGATTTTGGAAAATAAAAACTGTAATTGTTATGTATTATAATTGGAAGAGCATACACTATTAACGGAATCAATGTGTCCTAGATCGCACGCTTTAACCAGCATACAGATTATATTGTGCTCTATCCATTTATCGATGAAAACATATACAGGTAATGGGTTAATAGCCACGCCAAAGCAATAGCAAAACGAAAACTATACTCCGGCCATACGGCCTACGAGGGTATATATGTATATAGTTATTGCTCATCGTGAAGCGATGATGGCCACACCATCATACGGTTTTGTGTTAATAATGTGATGTGCGCAACATTTGTATTATGGTGAGGAAGATTATGCGCTGGTTATTATCTCACTCTTATCCTGAGTGCACCTTGGATCAGTGGCAAGACTATTCGTCGAGACGTCTGGAGGTAACTCGGGATGCAAGCACTCTCCCGTGAGATGAGAGGCAGCTTGAAATTTGCTGTGTTCGATCGCTCACCGGTTCCGTTCATCACTGTGAGAGGCGAGTGCCTTAACCTCTTGACTACAGCGACCGATCGATAATATATAAAATTGACTTTTACGCTTTATGGACGCTATGGCAATGCAGAGGCCGAACAAGATTATGGCAGAACACCAAAGAAACGACAAAAGTAAAAGTCTTAAGAGCCTGTGTCTTTTCCGTGCCAGTATAAGCCTGCGAAGTAAGGTTAGTTAACAAAACATTTAGAAAGATAATCGACCCCTTCGAGTCAAAATGGTACTAACAGATCCTCAGAATACCCCGGACTGAGAGAAGGACAAATAAAGACATTCGGCACGAGTTGAACATAGAATAGAACTGGTTTTTATATTTCTTCACCGCTAAAAAAATTGAAATACTTTGATCACAACGGTATTGAGACAACAGTGATGAAATGTATGGTACCGGGCAAGACAAGCTGGGGTAGACCGATATGACTATGGCACAAATATATCATCAAGGAAGGTCTGAGCATGACTTTGACGGAGGGTGAAAACTTTGCTAAGGAACTAGTTTCTTTCAGACGGGATGTGATGGAAGCGACGATCTATAAAGGACATGCTACATGATGGCGATGGATTCCACACTTCCATTTATTTTTAATTACGTAATACATTTGTTAAAAATAATATTGAAACATTATATTGCGTTTAGTTTTGTATATAACAATCAACGATTAATGCATATAAAAAATAAGTCAAAGTAACCCATAGCATTACTGCCGTAGGGGTGTGAAGTGTTAGCGACCTCAAATTTCAAGGCTCGGTTATATTAGGGCGAGTGCCACGCTTCTCCCTGCCCGCATTTAACTTCTCGGAATGAACCGGTACTCATTTAAGGCTGGGTCGACCCGGTAACCGTTGCAATTTTGAAAATACTTCTCCGCCTCAACTGGGAAATGAATCCAGGACCACTCAGATGCGAAGCCAGCTCGCTAACAACTACACTACGCGTTCCCAAAGCATATACTGGCAATAATACAAGTTAACATTATATATAAATGATAGTTTTTAGAAACGCTTATCCACGGAAAAACAACTGAGGTAAATGCATATCTTCATTCGTACTGTTTGTTCATTGAGGTAGTTTGTGTAATTGCCCTCCGTTAGACATTTGGTAATGTCTTCTGTACTGGTCGTAGGTACACTATTTGTGAACTGTTCTCCACATATGTGTTACTGACTTGATGATGTAGTACGCCTACTGAACTGCCGTATTAGTTTACTAGCGAGGGCACAGAGCGTTGACCGGGATCACTATGAAAGAAGTTATTTTATAAAACTGCTTCCCCTCATATCCCACACTGCACTTCATCCTCGCCCCCAACCCACTCATCATTTCACGTTCACCCACCCATCCCTTTCTTTATCTTTTCACCCACATCTCTTCCCCTTCAACTCATCCATCTCTTTGCTCTACCCGGATGCCTTTCCTCCTCCATCCGACAATCTCTTTCTCCTTCAACCTGCACGTCTCATCTCCCACTGAACCCGCACATCCGCCAATCACGCAACCGTCGCTTCCATCTTCACGTGCCCATCCACCCGCTAATCTTTTCTCTTGCTCCCAATTCTCGCCTCTACCCCAGTTTCCAGATCTTTGAAGACATTAAGCGACTGTCCCATTTACTTCACGCCATTTCTTGATTTGAAGACGATGCCCACAAATTCGGTTTTGGTATAACTTTTTTTTATAAGCTTTCGAATTGATTTTATTATTATACAATTATTTTTTAGATTTTTTGTTTTTAACAAGGAATTTGATTTATAATTACGTCAGGCTTCCAAATTGTGTGAAATGCATCAAGAATTGAGAATGTCGTTTGCACATGCGTCATTCGCGTTGCAATTTGTGCAAGTGCACCCATCTTGTTTTTGTTCAAACGAACTGGTCATATTTCACTATGATATCTTTGTATATGTTTCCAATAATGTATACAATTTTCCTTTTTATCTTTTCCGTTTTAACTCAAACTAAAATCTAATGGAAAAGTTTTTTTTAAAAACATTTTTGTGCCAAATTTAATAAGACTAGCTGGAAATAAGGGCGTGCATAAACAAAACACTTTTTATTTGCAGACACACAACATCGCTTAAAGATACGAAGATTTCCTGAGATTGTGTTGGCTTTTTGGCACCTGATCTCAGTTTCTATGTCTTTACAATCATCCTGTGTGAAAACATTGCCCACGTACTTGAATTCATCCACTTCTTTAATCGTGGTTAATATGACCATAATGTTCATGGTTTCAGGCGATCTACTTATCTGCGTAGTTTCTGTTTCCGATGTGTTAATTGTCATACTGTATCATTCACACACAGAGTTTAGCGCAGTGGTCACTCTCGTACATTAGGCATTGGTCATAAACAAAAAATGAGTTGATTTGAGTGATCAGCCTCTGTTTTTCTTTCTTCGACATTTCTTGTGATATGCTCTCCTTTGGCCTCCAGCCGAATTATTTCCATACATGTCTTGAAGAGACAAACATCCTTGTCTCATCCCAGTTATCTCCATTGTTTCGGTCAGGCCATCTGTTGTTCTTACTACACTTTTGCAACGTCGGTACAGTGCTCTAACATTCTCTAATAACTGACCATGTACTGCGTAGGATGGCCATAGTTGTATGGACTGCAATAGCCATTCATCAATTGTCTGGTATCTATGTGAATGAGATAAAGCGCAAGATTGCAGATTATTTTGGTGTTTGACATGTCTATTTTGTCGTTGTTATCCCAAATGTCTTTTTCATAACAGATATTGTCAAAATCGTGTTACCTAATTATGGGCGTGCACTTGCACTTGACAGGTTATCCCTAGGAATTATTGCATTCTTTATTTCATTTTTCCGTCCACGCTTGTCGTTAAGTCCGATCGCGAACTTACGTTACATTTCTTGGGTCATGTTGCTTTTGGAAGTATTTGTGTTTATAGGCTTTCACTTATTTTATGTGCCCATATGACACGCGTACTGCCTTGTAACCAGATAATTCTTGTACTGTAAGGGTGTAGTGTGGTTGGTGAGGTTGTATTCTTGTACTGTAAGGGTATAGTGTGGTTGGTGAGGTTGTATTTTTGTACTGTAAGGGTGTAGTGTGGTTGGTGAGGTTGTATTCTTGTACTGTAAGGGTGTAGGGGTGGTTGGTCAGATTGTATTCGTGGGTCAAGATGGCGCCGAACATGGTCGATTTCCCTCTTGATAAAACGGTGTTTTGTTTGTGTTTTCTTTGATAACTCTCGGACTATTACCGTGATTCCTGGATATAAATGTGCCGACTTATGAATTAAGCATACTAATGTGAAAGAAGTGATGCAACGAAATATATAACAGTGTATTTTTAGTCGTGAAAGGTAGACCAATGTGTACAGTTTCGATTAGACAAAGCGTGGCCGAAACTTGACCCGGTCAAAAGCTAGTGTCGCTCCGTGCTGTATCGTGACCCAGATAACGAAGCATGAACACTGAAACGAAGGAGGTCATCCTGACCCCGTCAAACACACCGTACTTCAGAAAGGAGCTCATCGCGCTTCGATCAGCACACTACGTCCCTACAAACTCAGATCTACATCTGTTGCGTGTGCTGAAAATACACTTAACCGATGAGGCATCGGAACTCACAAGTATACAATAAAAGCGAAAGACCAGAGGAACGAGAGGTGGAAGAAGAATACACAAATATATGCACTCAGAAACAGATACCTCAAAGCTCCACCCCTGTGATAAAAGAGAAGGGAAGGGCTAACGAGAAAATGAGGCACACGCTGACACCATACTGTCTGCATCCGAACCCTTCACTAGAAGTCTTGACAATGTCTTGCCTCTAGAACATGTTGAGTCCGGACGAGAGAGTGAGGAAGATCCTGCGCACATCTTCCTCACTATAAACACATTGCGCAACTCACGACATCACCCTACAGATCACACCCTGACTAGCAGCTCGCAACTGGCAGGGCCCCCAAACTGCAGCGGCGGAACAGGCAGAAAACGATCACGAAAACTACCCATCACGCTTGCAACATGGAATGTCCGCACGCTACTGGACAACGCGAAAGCAAACAGACCCGAACAACGGACAGCACTGATCGCCAGGGAACTGGCTAGATACAACATCTGTATAGTTGCCCTGAGCGAGACACGACTGGCAGAGGAAGGGCAGATCACAGAAGAAGGCGCTGGTTATACTTTCTTCCGGAGCGGCCGCAGCAAAGAAGAACGCCGTGAAGCTGGAGTTGGCTTTGCCATCAAGACCAACATGGTCGACAAGCTCACAAGCATGCCCAGAGGAATTAATGACCGCCTGATTACACTGCGTCTCCCCCTAATAGGAGGGCGCCATGCAACACTTAACAGTGTCTACGCACCCACAATGACAAATCCTCAGGAAACAAAAGATAAGTTTTATGAGGACCTTGAGGCGCTCATCGCTGCAGTCCCCAAATCTGATAAACTGGTCATCCTCTGTGATTTTAACGCTAGGGTTGGCAAAGACAATACAGTCTGGGAGGGGGCCATTGGCAGACATGGTATCGGAAAATGCAATAGTAACGGACTGCTCCTTCTGAGGACATGTGCCGCAAATGAACTACTCATTACAAACACAGCTGTCCGACATGCTATCCGAAATAGAACCACATGGATGCACCCAAGGTCCCGCCACTAGCACCTCATTGATTACATTATCATCAGACGTAGGGATCGAGCGGATGCTATGGTAACGAAGAGCATGTGTGGTGCAGAATGTTGGACCGACCATCGACTTGTCATTGCCAAGCTAAACTTCAAGATACAGCCCAAAATGCGCCCCCAGGGAAAGAAACCACCGAGGAGGCTAAATGTCTCTCAGCTGAAATACGAACCCACGAGAGGAGGCTTCCAGGAAGAGCTTGAGGGTAGACTATCTGAGCTTCGTTTTGAAAAGAACGACATCGAAGAGAACTGGGCATCATTGAGAAAAACACTCTACGATACAGCTGTTAAATACATTGGCCGACTCACGTGCAAGCATAAGGACTGGTTTGATGAGAACGATCTGGAAATACAGGGCCTTCTCGATGCAAAACATGAAGCGCACAGGGAATACCAGAGGGATACACCATCTCCGGCAGCAAAAGCTGCTTTCAATACTGCTCGCAAAGCTGTCCAGACCAGGCTTAGAGAGATGCAAGACTCCTGGCTCACCAAAAGAGCTGACGAAATTGAGATGTTCGCCGAGCGTCATGACACCAAACGGTTTTACGAGGCACTGAAAGCTCTCTACGGCCCGCAGCCCTCTAGTAATACTCCAGTTCGCAGTGCGGATAGGGTACTGGTAACAGATAAGGTTCAGATTCTAGACCGATGGGCAGACCACTTCTGCAAAATACTAAACCACCCATCGTCCATAAATGAAGAAGCCATCCGGCGAATACCGCAGGTGGAACTGAACCTGTCGTTCGATGAAGTCATTATTAAGGAGGAAGTCGACAGGGCAATCAGTTCACTATCTATAGGGAAAGCTCCAGGAGCTGATGCAATACCAGCAGAGGTATATAAGACAGCTAGCCCATCCCTCACCAGAAGGATCACTGAACTCTTCTGTCACATGTGGGCTAAAGGAAAAATTCCGCAGGAGCTAAAGGACGCCTAAATCGTTCACCTGTACAAAAGAAAAGTCAACCGTTAGGAATGCGTTATTCATCGTGGAATATCGCTACTCTCCGTAGCAGGCAATATCCTAGCTCGCTTACTGCTAAACAGGCTCAACACACACCTTGAACAAAGCCACCACCTCCCAGAAAGCCAATGTGGATTCAGAGCTGGAAGAAGAACAGTGGACATGATTTTTGCCGCTCGCCAAGTACAAGAGAAGTGTCGAGAACAAAATCAGGCCTTGTACACCATATGTATTGATTTGACAAAGGCTTTTGATACAGTTAACAGAGGAGGGCTGGGGATGATAATGTCTAAGTTTGGCTGCCCCAACAAGTTCATAACAATGGTGAAACAGCTACACGAAGGCATGTGTGCTCGTGTACTGGACAGCCGTGCAATCTCTAAAACGTTTCTAGTATCAAACGGGGTAAAACAATGATGTGTACTCGCCCCGACTTTGTTCAGCTTGATGTTTGCGGCCACGATGACAGCCGCCTTCAGATCATTGGAGCTTGGAATATCCATAAAGTACCGCACAGATGGCAAATTACTCAATTCCAGAAGAATGAAGGCCAAAACCAAAGTGGCTGGCGACATAATCAGGGAACTTGTATTTGCTGACGACTGCGCTCTAATGAGCAACTCAGAACTGAACATGCAGGTTGGAATGGACCAGTTCTCTGCCGCATGAGAAAATTTTGGCCTGACCATAAATGCCCAAAAAACAGAGGTCATTTACCAACCAGCACCAGGCATGCCGGAAACAAAACCAGAGACTACAGTCAGAGGGCAGACGTTGAATGCCGTGGACAAATTCACATATCTGGGCAGCACGCTCTCGAGATCTGTCACCCTAGACGATGAGGTGGCAAGCAGAAAAGCAAAGGCCAGCACAGCCTTTGGTAGAATGCGCTCGATGGTCTGGGCACATCGTGGCATCAGCGTCAAGACCAAACTCAAAGTCTACCGTGCAACCATCATTCCAACCCTACTATACGCTTGGGACAGCTTGACTGTATACTCTGGACATGCAAGGAGGTTAAACCACTTCCACACCGGTTGCCTGAGGCGAAAATTCCACATCCGATGGCAAGATCGTATCACTAACATCGAGGTTCTCTCGAGGGCTAACATGCCCAGCATCCATGCACTGCTAGAAAAAGCACGACTAGTATGGGCCGGACACCTCGTCCGTATGTCAGACGAGCGGCTCCCAAGGAAGCTTCTCTACGGCGAGCTGAGAGAGGGATGGCGCGAGAGAGGGCGCCCAAAGAAACGTTTTAAAGACGGTCTGAAGGACTCACTAAAAAGCTGCCGGATAGACATCGACACCTGGGAATGTCTTGCGCAGAACAGATCTGACTGGAGAAGCGCAGTCAAATCGGGTGTAGCTGCCGGTGAAGACGACCGTGTTGTGAAAGCCCAGAGCAGACGCGAGACGCGGAAATCCCGAACAGCGGGAACACCATCCCCTTCTACAATCTCATGTGCCTGATATGTAGCAGATGTTTTCATGCTCGCATTTGCCTGTTCAGTCACATGCGCATCCACACTCAACAGGGAAATCTGTGACAAGGATGATGTCGGCGGTCCTCATCGACAACGATGGACAGCTCTTATTATTATTCGTTTACTGGAATCGTGAAGGGGTAGTTGGGGAGGTTGTATTCTTGTACTGTACGGGTGTAGGGGTAGTTGGGGAGGTTGTATTCTTGTACTATAAGCGTGTAGGAGTGGCTGGACCACTCAGATGCGAAGCCAGGGCGCTAACCACTGCGCTGCGCGGCTCCTTCTTCGCGTCCTAGCCTGTATTATAATAGATTGCCCCATTAACTCTTTCTTACATGTAGCCAAACTCCAAGCCTGTACTGCAATCGGTGTTCTCTTTGAACTCGTTCCGTGTGGCAATGTCCTACTTACGAAGAGCAGAGAAAGCACGTATGGCTGTCACCTGCATCATCCCTACAAAAAGGCTATGACAAGAATAATGACTTCATGCAGACCGGTAATGTATGTAACTCTATTCATGTTGACATCTGAAAGTCTTCTCGGAAAACATTATGGAGTCAAACTAATGTCTACAGTCTCCTACCTTCCACTGCAACGTATTGTCACTGCCATCACTTAACATTGTGTCCATTCAAACCTATCTTTTCTTTTTGAGAACATGTCCTTCTTTGATTGTCTTCATAGCCATTGACAACGCCATCATCGTCAAACTCTTCTTATAACTCGACTCCTACGCTGAACCAACGGGAGACTTTTACAGCACGTGCATCACCACACACAAAAATATTCTCACCTTACGCAGCACCGTCTCTCTCCCTCACTACACTATCTCCATTCCAGGTCTGTTCTCTGCTCTACTTCCACTTCCCACTCTCCCCTCCCCGACCCTCTCCGGCTTTAGGGATAAATGGAGCGAACTCCTTCCCGATATAGCCTCTTCTTAGCAAAATGCTTTTACTGCTTCAAAGAAGCAATGAGTAACGTAGCGGATAAAACGAAGGGCACATCAAGATAACTAAGAGAAATACTGACAGATCAAAGAGCCAGTTCGCTAGGGTTACAAGTTATGTGCAGCCACAGTCGAAATGTTCGAGAATGATATAGTTAATTCGATACAGGCACACACCGTGACTTAGATTCGTGTGTAGAAGTGCACTGTATCGATGACTCGTGTTGATATTTCACGGATGTTGACAAAATATGATCCTACGGCATGTATGTGTCAGCAATCGATTTAATCATTAGATAAATTATATACCTGTGAAAATTGTCGGTGTGTGGTTCCAATTCCACTGTAAAACAATCGTTTTGGATTTATAAATATATGTTTTGATTCCTGGATGCATGCTATATATGGCGCTAATAAGAATACTTCTTATCAGATAACATTTGTATGCTTATCTCTCGCGATACTCGTTCATATTTACATAATAGTACGCTGGTAACTATCGTCAACTCCAAAATAGAGAATATTAATTTAATAGAGATTACACATGGAGCGCACACTTTGTGTACAAATATATTGACTGTTTTACGATCAAACGTTTCACTGTAAAAGTATGCCTATTTGCGTAACACAACCTGATTCTGTATGAACATTTTCCGGAATATATTAGACTATTACAAATATTTCTAGTTATGCTGCAGTAAGATTAGTTTTTTTCAAGTTTGAGTGTGAGAATACATTTTGCTTTCTGACTCTAGAATGTGGCTCTAGAATACACTGCTTCTAGAATGGGATAGACAGTATATATTTCATGTTGATCTTAGTGATTAAAAAAAAATATACTCTATAATGAGTATTTCTTGGCGGCGCTAGTAAGTATACATTTCATAAATGTACGAGTCCATTATAATTTGTTGGTTATTCTACAAGGTGTGCCACACGCTACCGGACCCTGTTTTTTCCATAATAACTTTTAAACCAATGAACATAATTCAATAACATTTGTCATGGACATACATGTGTGTTTGAGAAGCATAATTAGCTCATAGCAGATTTTGCATGCGGTTGTAATTAGCAGCATAGGCATGCCTGCATGTTTCATGAGGTGGTCACCAACTCATCAAGAGTCACAGACTCAATTTTTCGCCGAATTTGTGTCGTGCAGTATCATGATATTTTTCGGCTTGATTCGACACGCTTTGCCTTTCAGCATACCCCATAGGAAGAAGTCAGGTGGATAACGTCAGGCGACTTTAGCGGGGAAAGTCCCTTAGAAGTGACGCGATCTTGAAATAAGGTAGCAATTTCAGCTTTGCTGACATTTGAGATATGTCATGCGGCTCCTACCTGCTCAAAACAGCCAGTACGGAGTTATTAGTCGTCTATCTAGTTCACAGTATGCACACATCAAATGTTATTGAATAACGTTCATTAGTTTGCAAGTTATTAGGGAACATCAGGGTCCGGCAGCGAGAGGACCACTGATGTGTTGGTGAATATCTTCTGTGACATGCAGGTATACCGATGCTAATTGCGACCACTTGCAAAATTTGCTATGATACTAAGATACGTTCATGTCAAATTTTATGAAATCACGTTCATTGGTGTAACAGTTGTTAGAGAAAACTAGGAGCTGGTAGGGTGTTAGTGTACTAATTATGGCTTTCATTTGACAAGGAGTTGGTGTATTAAGTATGACTTTTATCTGACAGGGAGTTGGGTGTACACAAATGACTTTTATTTGACAGACAGTTCGTGTACTAAGTAAAGTTTTTATTTGACAGGTAGTTGGTGTACTAAGTATGGCTTTTGTTTGACAGGTAGTTGGTGTGCTAAGTATGGCTTTTGTTTGACAGGTAGTTGGTGTGCTAAGTATGGCTTTTGTTTGACAGGTAGTTGGTGTGCTAAGTATAGTTTTTATTTGACAGGGAGTTGGTGTGCTAATTATAGTTTTTATCTGACATGTAGTTGGTGTACTAAGTATAGTTTTTACTTAAACCTCCTCCTCTACGATTTATGTAATCTATCTCTTTCTCTTTCTCTCTCTCTCTCTCTCTCTCTCTCTCTCTCTCTCTCTCTCTCTCTCTCTCACTCCATGGTACTTTGAGCCCTTGTCATAAAATGGCGAAATATATGGATGCTGATGGTTATAATTTACTTGTTCCTTGATCACACTCCTGCTCCGTCCCGATATTCGCTCTACTACTCTCAATCCGTGTTTTATGTGAACGTTCTGCAGTCTGAGAATTGTTTATTAATCTATTGCAGTGTCGTCATTCAACGGGCATACATTGATAGACTTGAAAATATCACCCCTATCCATGTACGCATAATTGGTGATTGCATAGGTAAGACGTCTGCTCATTTAGTGTCATGTACACCACCAAGACAGTAGAGGTACACACGCTCCTTGACGTAGGATGTTGCTACATCCGTTGCCTTGACCAGCTTTTCTGTACCTTGGCAAGTACCGATTGCCTGCCTTTGTTAAAGAGGCCTGAAATAATTACCCAAGAGCTGAGATCGAGGCTGCATCTCCGTTGTAACACGGGAAGTTGGGACCAAGATGCTTATCCCTTCATTAGCTGAAGTGGGCAGCAATCGGAAGCTGACTGCTGGCGTCAAGAACTGCGAACCAGAGCTGCCACGTCCCTCTGCACCTTTACGTGGTGATCATAGATAGACTGCAACAGGGCAGGCTGGTTAAAGAGAAAGGATCACAGAGAAGGAATTAAAGAGAAAAGATCTAAGAGAAGAGATAGAAGAAAAGGGATCAGAAAGGGAAGATTAATCCGCTACTCATAAAGATCATGCTAAAATAGGATGTATCGGGCGGAAAGATGCAAATTTCGCAGTGAAGATGTAAACTACGACACAACGCATTCTATTATTCACACTGCATCATGATTTTCTCAAATTTCTTCTCAAGTCTTGGTACCGGGAGTTTGAGAGCAAACGAACAAAGAAGAAGAAGAAGAGAAAGGGGAAGAAGAAGAAGAAGAAGAAGAAGAAGAAGAAGAAGAAGAGGAAGAAGAAGAAGAAGAAGACGAAGAAGTTACTGGAGGTTGTTGTCAACTCTCAACAACAATCTAACCTTGCAGCCTAGTAGAGACGCTTCAACCCAATCTGCTACTCCATATCGTCATGTCGACATCACTCTCATCTATGTTATTTTCAGCTGGTTAAATTCATACTCTGTTCTATTGTTGGGCCACTCTCTAGCGTTAAAATGGAGGAGTCTCTAATATAACCCAGAACCAGTTGCATTCTTCCATTTTAGATGTAGTTGAAACTTCAACCTGGTGCATGAGATGCAGTTGTCAGCGACTCATAGCTGAGTGCTAGCGTCAGGACCAGCGAACCAGAGCTGCCAAGACCCTTGGACTCCTCCAAGCGGTGATCCTTGATAACAGGCTGCAGCAGGGCAGATTGGCTAAGGAGAAGGGATCGAAGAGGGAATGCTAACTGTGTACTCAAAAAATGCTTGCTGAAGTCGGATGTATTGGACCGAAATGTGCAAATATCGCAGTCAAGCTGTAAACTACGACACAACACATTCCGTTCTTTGGACTACATTCTGCTACTTAAGCCCTTTCAGGGTTTGGTAGCGGGAGATGGAGAACGAACGAAGCCAAGCCAAACTCCAACCTCTCGCTGTTTGATTCCGTGGCTAAGGCTATTAAACAATTGGGGGCTCACGGATCTCCCTTTTTCTCTCATCAATCTCATCAATCTCATCAATATCCGTAGGTCGTCTTCTACTGACCTTCCGCCACTCGGCTAGTGCCACCATCTCTGTTTTAAATGACTATTATACTGCTTGATATCACCAGGCTGGTTGTGCCAAATGCGATTTAGCAGTCATGTGACCAGTAATCTGACAACGTTTATGTAAGGTACCGTTTGCTGTAACTGAAAACTAATTTACGTTTCCTGTGTCTGGCGGATTTTTTTGTTCTCGAAAAGGGCGACACATGGCCACTTTCTTGAGCGTCAATCAGTTCCAGTGTACAAAGCGAGCAGCATTTTTAAATATCGGTGCAAGACAGATAACACCATCTGTATCGCAAAGCCGAGAAAAGAATCTTACTATTCGCCCATTATCACGTTTGTGAAATGTGGAGTAGTCCTTGACTTTATGCAACCGCTAGCCTATTTTAAGTTACGTCATCTTCTCACTCTTTTTATCTTTCATTATTATCACCAGCAATGAGGAACTTCTTGCCAGACAGTTTTGAACATTTCGTAAGAAAAACCCACTGATAAGGTTGATTGGTTGGTTAGTTGGTTATTGATCCATCGGGCTATGGGCATCCGCCTTTTGGCCTAATGCCATATAGTGGTATCTGCAAGTGTTTGTAACTTATAATTTAGTTCCGTACAAAGTGTTCATTTGTCTGGCCTCGGTGGAAGACGCTCTTTTCCATTTAGTTCCGTACAAAGTGTTCATTTGTCTGGCCTCGATGGAAGAAGCTCTTTCCTAACACTGGCAAGCGCCGGACTTTCAAAAAGATGATATTCAATAGCTTCATAGGGAAGTGTGTACAGCCAGCACTCTGGAATATGTTTTGGTTGGATTATGTTCAAGTGACCTTTTGGTTGCATGTATGGAGTGGGAAGTCGGAAAATAGTGCTCTGGCTTCTCCTTTCAGGAGGTTGATGTTGTCTTTGAAATTTTGGATGGCCATATGTTTATATATTTTTCTCCCAGTATCTCCCATTACCCATCTATTCAGCCTGACCTTTATGTTAGCAGACTTCAGTAGCTGTTTGACTGGCTGTACGGTTGTTGGCGTGTATTGTTGCTCTTGACTTGACCCCTTCTTAACCAGTCTATCGACATTGTCATTGCCAGGTGTTTCTGAGTGACCAGAGATCCATTGTATAACTATTCTGACTTCATTGGATGTGAGAAGTTGGTTGGCATCTAGGTATTTTTGGGTGTTCAATCTTGTAATGAACACCTATCTTCCAGAGCTTGAAGGGCAGATAATGAGTCTGTAACGATTACGATGCTTTAAACCTGTGATTGGAAAGCATCAAATACAGTTCTCAAGTGGTACAAAGCTACTTCCAATGCTGTTATTTCTGCCTCATAATTTGAACATATCTCATCCGATGATCTGACTCCATACCCCACTTTAATGGTTGTCTTAAAAAAAGACCCATCAGTGTAGACATGTATCCATTCTTCTGGGTAGGTTTCATCTGTTCTCCTTTGTGATGCACTCATAATACGTACTGGATCAGAACTTCTTGTTGTATTAAATACAGAAGAATTATGGCTTTACCACATACCTTGCCAACTTTATGAGAATCGTTCGGTTGATTGCCTGTCATGTAATAGCTTTCCAATCTCTAATGGACTAATCGCGTTCTGTTATATATCTGCAACAAAATTGGAAGAGCAGTTTTCGGGATAATGTTAATTAAATCGGATGGTATAGCTAATAGAATGCCGCACTTCTTGTACATAATCGAAACCCAAATACGACCCATGTTACTACATGATGCCTGAGGCAGAAACTGTGTCTGCAGTTGGCAGGCTGTTATAGGCCAATACAAACAGTTCCCCCACCCCACCGTCTTAACCGATATATCTAAGCAGTAAGAACAATCCTGAATTGATAGTCAGAAACAATCAGTGATGTAGATATATTTTACAGAAATATTATTCTATGAGAGCAATTTTAAAAGTTTGATCACCAGCGCCATAACTATGACAACTGTTCTCAGAGCCACGTGGCACCTATGTGACAAAATACAATAAATGGTGACGTGTCTATAGAGGCACGTAGTTGCATCCTCCTGGAGAGTGGCGCATGCGAACAGCACACAGTGACTTCCATGGAAATGCTGTTGGACAACGTGCTCTGATTGAATTACTGACGGCGGAAAGTGGTGTGACCATCGACATGCATCGAATGTTGTGTGAAAATCGAAATGCATCGAAAGTTGTGTGACCATCGACATGCACCGAATGTTGTGTGACCATCGATACGCATCGAAAGTTGTGTGACCATCGACATGCATCGAAAGTTGTGTGACCATCGACATGCATCGAATGTTGTGTGAACATCGATATGCATCGAAAGTTGTGTGACCATCGACATGCATCGAATGTTGTGTGACCATCGACATGCATCGAAAGTTGTGTGACCATCGACATGCATCGAAAGTTGTGTGACCATCGACATGCATCGAAAGTTGTGTGACCATCGATATGCATCGAAAAATGATTGCGGTATATGGTGATGTCTGTGTGGATGTCAGTACGATAGCAAGGACTGCAAGAGGTGACATCACGCCATGACGTATCTGCATGACAAGGCTTGCAGCAGACGACCGATCACAGCTGTTGATGCACAGCACCAAGCTCGCGTGGATGAACTGATTTGTGCCCCAATCAAGCAGAACGATGTCGCTCAATGCTTATGATTTCGATTGAGCGAGAACATCCCATAATGCATGTCCTACTTGGGTATACCTGTGTGTGTGCGAGATGGGTCCCTCGCATGCTGACGCATACAACTCGCCAGCACGACAATGCTCGCCTACACACGAGTCGACAAACAGTGGGTGCGGTTAGAGTGCTTCAAATTGCAGAACATTTTACCGCATCCATCGTACAGCCCCGATCTGGCACCTCGTGACTTCTTTCTCTTCTCGAAACTGAAGGAACTTCTCAAGGGACACCGTTACACATCTGAAGGGGAGGAGGTTCAAGCCTCTGTGCGTACCTGGCTTCGGGAGAAGAAGTCTGATGTCCTTGTCTTAACGGGATGCAACAACTTGTCCGAAGTTTGAATTTGTGCATGAACCAGGATGGTGACTACAATGGAAAATAATGATAAATCCCCTAAACGACATTCCAAGTGTTAAGAAAATGTATAACTCATGTGTAAATCTTGCATATTCAGGAAATTATCTCTACAAGGCAAAACTTTTCAAATCGCGCTTGTGCAAGCATCCAGTATATGTATGTATGTATGTATGTATATATATATATATATATATATATATATATATATATATATATATATATATATATATATATATATATATAGGTATAAACAAGTACATATACTTGGATATGTCGATTTTCACGATTATTTTCGCAAATATATTGCCATTGCTTATGCTAGACAGTGTACCGACCATGATGGGGTTGACGGCATTGAAAGAACGGGTTACATGTCCTTCGCCTCTATCACATTGGGGAACACACACAGACCATCAACCAACCCTCTCACTTCTCCTTTATCATCGTGGGTCGCATACAAAGACCATCAACCAACTCTCTCCATTTTCATTTATCATCGTGGGTCGCATACAAAGACCATCAACCAACCCTCTCACTTCTCCTTTATCATCGTGGGTCACATAAACAGACCATCAACCAACTCTCTCCATTTTCATTTATCATCGTGGGTCGCATACAAAGACCATCAACCAACTCTCTCCATTTTCATTTATCATCGTGGGTCGCATACAAAGAAAATCAACCAACTCTCTCCATTTTCATTTATCATCGTGGGTCGCATACAAAGACCATCAACCAACTCTCTCCATTTTCATTTATCATCGTGGGTCGCATACACAGGCCATCAACCAACCCTCCCAAAACATGTATGATCTGTGCTATTTTCTCAAATTTTGTGACAATTTGTCTCCGTTTCTCGTGTATCGGCCTTTAGGCGTCTTCTTCTCTTTTCCTTTGCGTGTTCCGGGACAAAGATTCGCTGGGATTACTGGCTTGGGGCGTCCGCAACGTTGTATATCCAGTGCCACATTTTTCCTAAGATTCCTACTCGGCCTATCTTTATCCTGTTCTCTAACATAAGCTTTCGTTTTTAACCCTGTTTAACCCCTGCCGAATCAGAATCTCTCTGGAGGATTTGTTGGCAAAGCCCTGCAATCTCTTAATATTGAGTCTGGTCATCCACTATGTTTTTCGATCGATAAATAAGGACCGGCTTGAAGTTTAAATTGAAGGCCTTTAGCTTGAAATACATTTTGATATTTTAGTGCTCCGTGTGCTTTTCAACATAACAAAGACCATTATTGCATCGTGTATCCGGTGTGTATTCCACTCTCATATGCACCGTCTGTGTTTTTGTGATCCTCTTTATGAATTAGAAGCTTTCTACCTCGTCCAGTCAGATTAATATGAGCCGCGATGTAAGCCGTATGCATTTGTACAGTCTGTATCTTTTTTTTATTTATTTTTTGGCATGAATCTTAAGTCGTATGTGATGAGAAATTATGCATTATGTGGTTTTCTTCTTCAAAATTCTCATTTGGCTTTGCGATCGGAGAGCTGTGTCGTTTACAAAAAGAGCGGTTATCTTGGATTCATGGTCACTGATAGTAGAGACAATAGGTAACTAGAATGTGCTGCCACCAATCAGGCGTTGCCCTGTTAAATGAAAAAAACTACAATATTTGAATCATCAACAAGGCAAATGCAGGATTTTAGAAACTAAACGTGAGTCGAACACGGAAGTTTGCTTGTGGGAACGAAACAGGAGTGTGTACATCCAGAGGGCTACAATAAATCTCATCTGACGGTAGAGATTTGATGGCGGTTGAGCTGAACATAACCTTATTTACCCTAATAAAACAACGATTGGTGACATATTTTAAATGTAAGCGAGATTGCATTGGAGGAGAGGCAATGAACAATCTAAGATATGCGGAAGATATAGGTTTGATGGCAAAAGGTGAGCAATAATTACAGGACCGTGTGACAACAATATACACAATAAGTCAAGCGTTTGGACTAGACATAAATATAAAGACTATGAAAATTGGAAACAAATGAAAAGAAACCATGCATACAGATAAAACCAGAAGATCAACTACTTGAACAGGTACAGAGTTTCTCCTATCTAGGTCATATAATAACGGAAGAAGGCAGCTGTGAAAAAGAAATCAGAAAGAGAAAAGGTATGTCCAAGATGATATGCGACACATACTGACATCCAAACAAATAAATCAGAAATTTGAAAATGAGAATTGTCAGGTGTTATGTATAATCGTCACTACTTTATGGCGCAGAAACATGGGCAGTGAATAACAGGTTGGAAAAAAACATTGACGCCTTGGAAATGTGGATATATTGAAGATAGGGGTCGCATTTCTTCGAAATGGAATAGAAGAAAACAAATTTAGAGATATTGGAAAAATTGGGGTTCGGGGGTCAAAAGAGAATTAATGACCGAAATCAGGGTTTGACAGTTACGTTATTTTGCTCATATAATAAGACATACCTCCGTGTTGAAGACCATACTGGAGGGTAGGGTGGAAGGCAGTCGTACAAGAGGTAGACAACGCTTTAAGTGGGTGGATAACGTCAGCAGACGGACTGGAAAAAACCTCTCAGATTGAACAATTTCGGCAGAATTTGCGGGACAAAGGAGAACCATCTCAGCCGAACTTCGATGCGGAGATGGCGCATGAACTGAACTGATGCGAGATTGACTTGCCAACCATCTACAAAACAATTGGCTCACGACCAATGGATATACTAAGAAATTACAGAGGACTCATCGGTTAGGATGGAGAAGGATGAATCTGTAAGGAGGTGTCGAAGTAAGCGTGCCTGTACATATAACAATGTTTGTCGAAATATACAGATCTGTCGATAATCAAGGACTATCGAAATGATCGTCTGTCGAATATGATGGTCTCTCTATAGAGCCAGATCTATCGAAGCAGTCGTATGGCGAAATAACCTGGTCCGTCGAATATGCTGGTTTCTCCATGTAATCACGTCTATCGAATATCTGTCTGTCAAAATAACCAGATCTATCTATATATCCAGGTCTATGAATATAACCAGGTCTATAGAGATTGTCGTCTGTCGAAAAATTAAGTTTCTCGAAAAATGCAGGTCTGTCAATTTGACCAGGACTATCGAAATTGTGGTATGTCGAAATTACAGTTGTGTCAATATAATCAGGTTTGTCGAAAAATGCAGTTATGTCTATGTAATCAGGTTTGTCGAAATATGCAGTTATGTAAATATAATCAGGTGTGTCGAAATATGCAGTTATGTCAATATAATCAGCTATGTCAAAATATGCAGTTATGTCAATATAATCAGGTTTGTCGAAATATGCAGTTATGTCAATATAATCAGGTCTTTCGAAATAATAGACTGCCGAAATAGCGAGGTCTGTCAAAAAATGCAGGTCTTTCGATATAACCAGGTCTGTCGAAATAGTTGTCTGTCGAAATAGTTGTCTGTCGAAATAGTTGTCTGTCGAAATAACCAGGATTGTCCTAATATCTAGGTATAAATGAATACACATTTTTGTAGAAATAACTAGGCTTGACTAAATATTGAGGTCTATCGAAATAACCAGGTTTGTCGAAACAACTAGGCCTAATGGAATAACCATGCGTGTTGAACATATGGTTAGTAGAGTTGAGAATATTTCGTAGAAAACATAACAACAAGAAACGACAACTAGCGAAAAATTAAAATGGATGCGAGATCTTCAAAAACACCATTTTCCTACAAAAACAAATCTTCGGTTAGAATTCCAACCACAGTTCACAGAACATTCAATTTGAGCGTAAAAGCATGTAATGGATGTTGTCATTTTCTAAACATTAAAATATAAACAGTTTAACATCGACCTCCCAGCGTCAAAAGTACTTAAATAAATCTAAATACATTGTTCAACAAATGTGACAGCTCAGCAGTTCGAAATCTTAAAAACATGTCTAACTTAACTACGGAAATGAATTTTAAATCAATGGATCACATTAAAAATAGCACCATAGAAAACGCATTACAGAAATAAGAATACAAGACAATACCCAAAATAGAACCAGAATTATTACAAGAAAGCAGCGAAGGTAAACGATAGATGGATTACGACTGATAAACCAAAACTTGAAAGCGCTCTGATTCAGAACATGTTTGCTATTTCGTTGTGACTGTTGTTTTTGATTAACAGCATAAGTTGCGTAGGAATAAGGAACACCTGACATGCTGAACTGATCATATGACACCTGCCTGTTAAAGTAAATGATCATCAAACAAACTTCATTAGGGCGTTGACGATAAAACATGAATACCACATTTAAATTACAAACAACAAAGGTGTATTTGTCTTAAAGAAAGTTAAAGTAGGAGGCCATCTTAATTTAGCAATTAAACTTGTTATCAAGGATGTGTCAATTTTCAACTGTGAAAAGGACATTTTCTGAATTGACGATTTCGGATTTTATTTCTCGTAGACAATTATCTGGACTATAAGTGCTTTCAGCTTAAATACCTGAGCTGGTTTGAGTTTGAGACCAGAGATGGTTTGAGTTTGAGAACAGAGACTGTTTGAGTTGGACACCATATGTGGTTTGGGTTTTAGACGAGGAGTGGTTTCAGTTCAAAGACCAGAGATCTTCCCTTGAGACCAGAGTAAGCTTAATAACTTGTGGATTTCGAAACCCTACACTTTTGTGTTTGCTCCGTCACCAAGAATTAAATTACAGCGATATTTGCAACTGATGAAGCACACAGACACAATTTTAAACGACTACTACAACACTTTGCAGTAACATTTTTCCTCCATCCGAGGTAAACATTAGTAGGTAAACATTAGCAGGTAAACATTAGTATTGCGAACTGTACATACTTTTGTCGTAATTATCTGTATCCTGGGATGAGAAAAATATATGTATATACATATACAAATATACATATATACACAAATGTATTAATGTATGCACACATACATGTGTGTATGTATACACACACACACGCGCGTGTGTGTGTACGTGCGTGCGTTTGCATACGTGCGTGCGCGTGCGCGTGTATGTTTGTGTGTATGTATATACATAACTACATGTGTGCATATATGTGTGTATGTATGTATGGGGGAACCTCGGGTGCTGGAGGTCGCTGTTTCAAATCCGGGTGGAGACATCGGGATTTTTTGAAGTGGATCGTCCGGTAAATATTTCCCCTGATCTCTGAGTAGGAAGATCAGACACCCGTTGCGCGTACGTTAAAAATACCTAAGCACTTGGAAATTGGTGAAGAGTAGACCTAACGGCCGCGGCGCGGGCAAAAATCAAGTTCAAAATCTACTCAAATTATTCTAGGTAATTCACGCTCCACAGAGGATATCTCGCAGAAAAAGGGGACTGTGTGGCCATAACATGTCTGGGTTCTGTGGTTAGCGGAGTGACTTAGAAGGTGCCTGACAGCCTACGGGTTTACTTTGCTCTAATTTACGCTTCCACCTCAACGAGTCTCAAAATAGGCGATCGTATATTCCAGGGGCTAATATATATTGGGATTGACCTGAAAAAGTCACCAGTGAATTTTTACCTTCCATAAAATATGAAACAAAGGAGGTCGCACCTCCGCACGACATCTTGCGACATAAGTGGACTGATGATAGATAGATAGTGTGTATGTATGTATGAATGTATGTTCTTAGTCTACGTCGACAGATGCATCTGTGCAGGATCCAGTCTGGTATACGCTGGATATAGCCGGGAGAAGAGTTTCCTGCTTAGCGGGCTAGGCTCGAGCAACTTAATACACCGCTGCGTTGTGACAAGCGCTTACGGAGGGTAGATAACCGATGTGTGAGTAGATAACCGATGTGTGAGTCCATCTTAATAGACTCAAACACTAGAGCACAGTAGACCTGCAGCCTGTTAGGCGCCATCTATGTTGCTCTAAACAAACCATCTAACCATGGCCGCTGATATGCCATGTCCCACAGTCGCCCCCTACGACATGCTCTCTTTGTACTATCCTTGTCATTGTCATATACAAAGAACCTGGCAGACCACTCCGGTATGAATGTATATGAGTGCTTTCGTTACTTATTGTGTGTTTACATAAAAGCGCATGACAACAGTAATTTTCAGCTAAACTAACTTCCCCAGAGTTGCCAATTTTGATAATCCGGAATGTTTTCCTATTTTCTCTGCTGCTTCCTGCTCATGTTTGTTGCGGTACATCGAGAAAAAAAACGTTCACATAAAAATCGCATGTTTGAGCATCAAAGGTGTATTTGATGATTGTGGACGTGAATTGTTAACGTCGATATCGTGCCACCTTTACCGCCGTACGCTCAGAGCTTAGATGTATATGTACTGCTAATCGGATTGTGCAACATCAAAGCATGCTGAACAGCTACCACATGTAACATTGTGTATAACAGATTGAACATTGTACACTCATACGGTCACAATACACGCATGCACATACACAGACACGCACTTACACTTAAAGGCACACACACACACACGCACACACACACACATATATATATATATATATATATATATATATATATATATATATATATATAAATATATATATATATTTACTAGGTGTCTTCAAATGAAAACGGAACAAAATGCAACACGTTAATATACGTACGATGCGCATGATGACGTCATTTAGAGTGTAAACAGCACATACTAAACGCCAATTGTGCAACATTTCACAATTCTCCGACTCATAGTTTCTCCAGCAGACCGTTCAAAACATGGCGGGTGTGAAACGGAATCTGTCCAGGGTTGATCAGCGAGCTGTGATTCGGGTTCTAACAGCTGAAGGATGTCGACCAGTTGACATTCATGGCAGAATGTGTGTAACAAATAACAGTGAAGAGATTGACAACGATGTTAAAAGAAGGACGTTAGTTAACGCAACAATATGCGCCTGACGTGGTCTCGGAAGATCTTTCGTTAACTCATGCCGTTCTTTAGACATCGTTGTCCAGTTCTTCAATGTTGTCTTCGACACACTTTTATCACCATACACTGCCTGTATTATGCGATGAATTTCAACTTGTCGGCATCCTTCAGCTGTTAGAAACCGAATCACCTCTCCTAGATCAACTCTAGACGGATTTCATATCCCACAGGCCATGTTTTCAACGGTCTGCTGAGGAAACTATGATTCGGAGGATAATGAAAATTTACAAACTATACGGTTGGTATGTATTGTTTACACCAGAAGTGACGTCATCATTCGCATCGTACATTGTTGCGGTTTGGTCGCGTTTCATTTAAATACGCTTCGTGTGTGTGTGTGTTTGTGTGTATATATATATATATATATATATATATATATATATATATATATTTACATAGAAAGAGAGAGAGAGAGAGAGAGAGAGAAAGAGTAAGAGAGAGAGAGAGATAGTAAATAAAAAAGAGGCAGATACATAAAAGGACACTATATTTCAGAATGTATTAATATGACAACGTAAAATATTTTTGCTCATTTAGTTTCTTGTGCCTCAGTATTTGGTTCTCTGCTATGCCTTACAGTTGGTGTTCTTGTTTGTTGAGGGAAGCACTATCAAACATATTCATTCAATGACATTTTGAACAGAAGCTGTCATCTTTTACATGAATTGAAGGATGCTATTGCAATATTTTTCAGCTTCGGTAACTCAGGAAAAAAACGTGTCTTCACCCTAAAGTGTCTCTGTAATAGATATCACTGGTAGGAATGTCACATATCAGAAACGACCACTTTTTATAGTCGCTACAAATGTCAAGAGAGAAAATCTAGTGGTCTAGCCATTACTTTACCATGTGGCGGGAATGTGTAGGTGGACAAGCTCAACATTGATTGGATGCCGTAACTTGTGAACTTGTTGGGGGGCAATTTATGAAATGAGTTTGTGAAGTATCAGGGGTTGGGGGGGGGGAGGGGGAGGGGTGTAGCATTTGTGGGGGTAGCTATATAAAACATATGGAGTGATATACTTGTTGCTGTGGGTTTGTGAAGGATACGGAAGGTAGCATTTGTGAGGGTAGCTTTGTAAAACATATGGAGTGATGAACTTGTGACTGTTCCATTGTAAAACATAAAGTAGAATTAATGTGTGACAGTTGGTTTGTAAAGCATAAGGGCCGATAGACGTGTGACAGTTGGTTTGTAAAGCATAAGGGCTGATAGACGTGTGACAGTTGGTTTGTAAAGCATAAGGGCTGATAGACGTGTGACATTTGGTTTGTAAAGCATAAGGGCTGATAGACGTGTGACATTTGGTTTGTAAAGCATAAGGGCTGATAGACGTGTGATAGTTGGTTTGTTGAGCTTAAGGACCGATATACGTGTGACAGTTGGTTTGTAAAGCATAAGGGCTGATAGACGTGTGACAGTTGGTTTGTAAAGCATAAGGGCTGATAGACGTGTGACATTTGGTTTGTAAAGCATAAGGGCCGATAGACGTGTGACAGTTGGTTTGTAAAGCATAAGGGCTGATAGACGTGTGATAGTTGGTTTGTTGAGCTTAAGGACCGATATACGTGTGATAGTTGGTTTGTAATGCAAAAAAAAATGAATTTATAAATATGATGTTTGTAACTCACAGGAATTGATAAATTAGTGAAATTGAGGTGGTAAAAAAAAAATGTAACAAATTCGAAGAAGTTGGTTTTTACATCTTAGAGATGAACGAATTTATGAAAGTGGATCTTTAAAGCATAGGTGGGAACGAATTTGTGAAGTTCGTTCTTAAAAGCAAAGATAGGAACGAATTTGTGAAGTTCGTTTTTTAAAGCAAAGAAAGGAACGAATTTATGAAGTTCGTTCTTTAAAGAAAAGATAGGAACGAATTTGTGAAGTTCATTCTTTAAAGCAAAGAAAGGAACGAATTTGTGAAGTTCGTTTTTTAAAGCAAAGAGAGGAACGAATTTGTGAAGTTCGATCTGTAAAGCAAAGAGAGGAACGAATTTGTGAAATTCGATCTGTAAACAAAGAATGGAACGAGATTGGTAAAGTGGTTCTTTAAAGCAAAGAGGGTAACGAATTTGTGAAAGTGGATCTTTAAAGGAAATAGAAGAACGAATTTGTGAAAGTGGATCTTTAAAGCGTAGAACGATGGATACGTTTGTGAGTACTAAGTTGCAATTTTTATATCGACCACTTAGCAGTATGGCTTCAGTAGTAGCTGGTGTTCCTTCTCCTGGACTAAGTTTGCATTTAAATGATATGCACGTGCTGTTGTAAGTGAGCGTGTTCCTTGATGTTTTCGATGCCTCTTTGCCGACACGAATGACAGGGGTTCGTATCCTCGGTAAGACCCGTGTTGTTTTTCTGTTGGGGTCGAAATAGACACAAATAGCGTGCTCACGACGTGGCGACAGCAGTGGTGAAGCCTTCTTAAAACTGTTCGACTACCCCAGCATAAGGAATATAGTCGTACGACAGAGAACTGTTATAAGATGTATGTTTTTTTGTGTTTTTTTACGTTTGTCTTATTTCTCTAACCCCCAAGGCGGTGTGCGTTGCACTGTGGTTTTTATGTGCGCCTGTCGGCCCAGTGCATACGACTTCGGCATGCATTTTATGTAAGGTCTGCTTCCCCCTGCATTTTCCTTGGGTTTGCTTCCCCGGGTTAACCGCAGGTGCTGTGATGGGATCCAACCCAGCACGTCCTGGTTGTCACCCATGTCACTTAACCACTAGCCCACGCCGTTCCCTTGGATGTAGGTAACGTCGTCTATGTATTTGACAAGTGACCTTCGTCGTGTCCAATACCAGACATCTTTTTGTTACAGCCTAGCCTAGTCGTCCTAGCTCAACGGCTTCCATTCTCCTGAGAAGAACGAATGCTATTATCTTCTGCCGAACTATAATTTCAGCAAAGGGAGCATTTATTTCACATTAATTCCGAGCCAGTCTTTTCTTAATCTATCATTTCCAGTGGGGAGAAGAGACTAACGTCTTCTTAGGAAATATGTACCTCAACAGAGGCAGATACCAGTGTAACTAACTATGGTCATTTGGTTAAACAAAACATACTGATAGGAAATGTTAGTCAGGATCAGGCACAATATACTGGCCAAGACCCCGATATCACTTCCACGCACGTCTCCCTTGAAACGGGCTGTGTTTATAGCAGCCTGGCTAACGTGGTGAGGGATCGACGTGATCCTCATAGTAGTGAACGACACGAAGATGATGCTATGCATATCCCTATCGGTTGGAGGAACCCGGATCATCTTCATCAGCGCGCTCGAGATGTGTGGAAATCTACTACAACGCTACTCTTAACGCCATTTCATGGTGCACAAAATAGTAATCATACACATTGTGAACATTCAACAACAACAACAACAATAACAACAATAACAAGAATAACAAGAACATCTCATGTGGACAAAACGATTTTAATCATGCTACGTGATGTCATTTCTGCTTATATGCTTCGTGTTCTTGAGCATCTTAAATGTTGGATATGTATCATTTCTGAAACAATAAACTGATACACGTTAAGAATATCATGTATGTCAGAATGTTATTTAGCTCCAACGCTAAAGTTGAGTATTTAAATTGTTTGTTAATGTATGTGTACCAGAGCATAATCGTTATCACGCATACCATAAGTGATCTGCAATCTGCAGTTATTGTTTTTAATCACAAATAACATTTGTCTGATTCCAGGTAGCAAAATGTTGTTTACATACATTTCGGCTGTTTTGCTATGAAATAGCTTACTGGGCCAAGAATTTGAATTTAAATAACCCACATCTCTTTTGTGGACCTTCCAGTGTACTCTTAAGGTAGAATACCCCCAAACCCCCCCCCGCCCCCCCCCCCCCCCGCCCCCCAATCCATAAACAGTTTATGTACTGGTCGTTGATGCGTGGTTGGCCAGCAAACGTTATTTGTGTGTGTCCGTCTGTTGTCATGTATGCACATTACATTCCTGATTCAGCTGTATTTTCTTGCCAGCTTTATTTCTTCTTCGTTCATATCATGTATGATAATGGGTAGGCTAACTGCCATGCTTGCTTTGCTATCGGCTATCCGTAGTATATATTTTTTAAACACTTCCATGCAGCCTATGGAAGGTTTAAATTAATGTAGGTACATTTTTAACTTGGATTTTGAATTTTGTCCACGCAGCTACCGTTAAGCCTGCTCTTTTCGATTTCTAACTGCCAAATGATTTTTAAAGTGCTCGACATTGAACACGGGAGTCCGATCTCCCTACCCAGAGATCATCATGGAAATTTCGTCCAGATTATAGCAGATTAAATAGTGTACACTCACACTTGAACACACACACACGCACGCGTGCACGCACGCACACGCACACACATAAACATACACATATACATACACACATACATACACACATATACACAAATACACATATATACATAAATACATATATACATAAAAACGTATATAAGGATAGCGAAAGAGAGAACGAGAGAGAGATATCGATATTAAAGAAGAAATAAACACATAAATATATGGACACTATATTTCAGAAAGCATAAATGTAAACTATGTTTGCTCATATATTTTCTTGTGCCTCAGTATTCCGTTCTCCGCCATGCTTTACATTTGGTGTTTCTTCTTGTTGAGGGCAACACTATCAAACATATTCAATCAATGACCTTTTGAACAGAGGCTGACATATTTTATAAGAATTGAAGGATGCTACTGCAATATTTTTCTGCTTCGGTAAATCAGGAAAAAACGTGTCTTCACCCTAAAGTTGTCCTGGTATAGACATCACTGGAAGGAATGTCGCAAATATTTATCCAGTTTAGCTTTCTTAAGACACACTAAAAGTCTGCTGTGAAAAGTTTTGCGGAGATTGTATCACCTTATTGAACGCCATATTTTATTAGTATGTTGACTGGTTTGTGAAATAAAGTAATATCGATTGAGCAACTCTAATTGATCTTTTCTCTCAGCCTAACATTCTATTCTCCGATACCTTGATTTTTCTCAGGGCATTTAAAGCTACAGCTATTTTAAAGATGTCGAGTGTTCTTTTTTTAATAATCCAGAAACATTAAGCGCTAAAATAGATGTGCTTGGCGGGCTCTCTTCACTAACTGAGTGATTGTGGGGATGTGGTCGGTTGCTGAGTAGCCTTTCCTAAAACATTCCTGTTGTTATGGTTAGTTCCCATCAAGGTGCTTATCTAATCTGCTCACTCTCTCTTATCATAGAGATACGTAAACGAACCGGAATGTAGTTTGCCACACTATTAAATACGACGTAAACCTGTTTGCGTCAATCAAAACTGTCTTCCTTTTAGTTGGTCAGGGATTAGACATACACTACGGCAGTTGTTGAATAATTAAGCTAGCTGTAGAGATAGTGACACGACTACTGCATATATTATAAGTCCTAAGTTCCTACCATTAATAAATGGTCCATGCTATTGACTTCTAAAGCGGTTTTAAACATCACATTATTTATGTGTACAGTAAGTGACATATTAGTCTGTTAGCATATTCGACAATTAATCAAGCTTAGAGAAAGGTGAAGAAACACGTGTTAGAAAACAATATATGCTGAAATGATCAATGACTGGCATAGCCATTTCCAACGTAACCAATATGGAGATTTGTACACTACAGCGTGTACATGGAATTGTAAAACATAATCTCTGTGGAAAATTGATGAGAGCATCTTTCATTCAGATGAGCATGACTTCCAAGAACATCTAAATGTCCTTGATAGTTCATATGATATATATATAATATATATATTTATATATAAGAGAGAATGTGTACAGCAATGACAAATACAATGACAAAGTAGAATAAAGAAAACAAAAATGATTTAAGTAAAAAGCACAGAATATAAACATGCCAGAGAATATTAGGGCAGCGTGTTCACGCAATTTGGAAAACTGTATACAGAAGTGGAATTAAGAACACAAAAAGCACATATCGTTTCTTATCAGCTCTCATCATCATTAAATCACAAACACATTCAATTGGAAAGAAGGATGCAACCGATAACTATTACGTTTATATCAATTATCTGCTACCAGGGTCAGACATAGACTCTCAGTAAAACACAAGAAACAAAGTCACGGTAAGCGAATTTGGTTGCTTGATAAATCCTGTCACGTCACTGGGCTAGACAGAGTACGCAGAAATCAGACAGGAGGTGCGTGCAACATCGTGCATAGAATACATGGAAAACCAAGAAACAAAATTATTTGGACACCTCACAAGAATGCAACGAGTTACCAGTTGTTCGGATCTACAATACCACAATACCAGACATCAGGGTTGCAAAGCAAGAGGGGACCAAGAAAAAGATAGACGGAGTAAGTGAGACACTGAAGAAACACGAAATGAAAACAACATCGGTGACACAGTGGCACACGAAAGAAAACTACACCTCTTAGTGCCGTTTACCGACACAAGTGGAAATACGTTGAAGGAGAATCACTTAATTAGTCAGTGTAGAAATGTAACGTATAAAGCCGTCTTTGATTAAATTGATGCATTTATTGTTTCAGCTAGTTTATATTGAACTTCAGAATTCAGCAGCTTAGGGACAATCAGTACACATGAGAGGTAGACAAGATCTGATAAGGAGATTGGGAATTGGGAGTAGACCATTCACGAGTTCATGCTACAAAATCGATGTGTATAATTGTGTATCTTCGGTTTTTAATACGCTTATCTTCATATTTGATATTTCAGGTTGTCAGAATTAGCCAAGAACATTAAGATCATTGTGTAGTCTGTCTACGTGCTTCAATATTAGGTTGTATCATTTTAGCAGAGTGGCTCCCAAACTGAGCTTGGTACTTCTTCCTTTATTACGGTTCGAGTGCCGCCTGGAATTTAAAGAAAAGGTCTGCTGTCAACTTGCAGCTTTCAAGCCTGTCGTAAACAATGACGAAAAATGGTTGTGTTTGGCTCTAACAAAATCATCATGTTAAAAGAAAACTGTAGTTTTAATCAATGATTTCAAAGCTTAGATGCAGGCTTCCTACAAAGGGGTCATCTGCAGTTAAAACATGAATGTTTCGTATTGGAGTGAAAGGTGAATGATTGCACATGTTTGAAAACATGCTTCTTTTAAAATGATTCAGTGGAGCCATCTGCTTCATATTGGAGAGAAATGGGGAATGCTTGAATTAGGCAGGCTTTTGTTTTCACTGTAACCGCCTGTATGATACAAACAACTAAGATGAAAGCTGACGTTTAGAGCTTGATATGGTTGATGCTTGTTCTCGTGAGCTCGTAACGGTTAAGCAAGTTCAATACGTCAACGATGGAAATTACAGCTTACGAAATTGGATTCTGATAAAATATTTTCTCAAACTATTGATTTAAAAATATCTAATACAATTGCGAAATAGGTATGTTCTCTCTCTCTCTCTCTCTCTCTCTCTCTCTCTCTCTAGATATATATATATATATATATATATATATATATATATATGTATATCATCATCATCACTCCCATAACCTAGAAGGTCGTTGAGGGACACTGTTATTGTAGTTTGTAGTACCAACACTCGCTATACAACATCTTTCTCCAGGTGGCAGTTCATTATAATTGTGTCTAAACTCTAAACTTCGTACAACAAAGCTGACCCTGTCTTCAGCTAGAGCGAAGGGCACCAATCTCGTGAAGTTCAGTAAACTAGACCGTGAACTATGACACATGTTTAAGCGCAGTGCTATTCATTTAGTCGCTGTCCTCCATGATAACCGGACGGAAGAAAACACACAAAACGAACGAATTAACCAGTCCAAATGGAAAACAATAAAACGTTTCCGTGAACACAAGTGTAAGTCGTCGACCAGTGTGAATTACCGGTAAATCCATTTTCTGGCGGCATCTAAAATGAACTAAAACAGAAGAGCAATGTAGGCAGTTATGGCGCCATCTTTGCTGCACTTTCTACATGCTCTTTCTTATTACATTCGTAGTAAATATTAAAATCTGTAACTTTGAATACGAGGACAAGTCAGTAAGTATAATGCGCACTGATATGTGTTAAACTGATGACAAATGTCATTGGTAGTCCCTAAATGTGTCATTTTGTAGCAGCGACATCCACGTTTTTGATTACGGAAAACTACCAGCAACATCAAAGTTTGTGGTTACTGTACGTAGCAGACGCTAGGTGTCGGCTGCACATTTGTCAATTTAGATGCAACATCGCATCTGTGCTCACATAACATAGAATCAAACAACAGCGGGCTTTGGTGCGTTTTTAGGGGACACAATGACTTTCTGAGAAGGCTATTCATAAGGAAATGCTTCTTGTTACGTTTTTTTTATGCTTCAGGATGCCATACCACGTCCATGGCTGCTGACTAGAGGATGCCAGACCATATACAGCTCGATTAAGCCAGAAGAAAATTTACCAACTAGGTTGGTAAATGTCACCTACCTTAGAGCCCCAACTTAAACCCGAACCACTTCCATCTGTATATTGCACTAAAGGCCCACGCTAGCGGGAGACATTTTGTGAAAGGCGAAGAGGTTGAAGGGAAAGTTGAAATGTGGCTGAGACAGCAGGCACAGACTTTTATCATGCAGGTTTTAGTGTACTGATAAAGAAAAGTCACGGGATAAGTGCATCATTGTTGTTAGAGATTACATTGAAAAATAAGGACATGGTGAGTGTAATAATAAATGGTTTTCAAGTCCGCATCTCAGTTTGTAACTTATCTGTCTATTCTCGTATGAGCAACAATTTCTGGTAATTGTAGGATGGATTTCTGCTAGTGGATGGATTGAATTTTTGCGTTTTTTTGTTATTAGTTTATTTCAATTTACTTTATGGTATCAGATTGCGTTTGCCTCATGATATTGGATTGTGTTTACCTCATTATATTGGATTGCGTTTACTTCGTGATATCAGATTTAGGTTACTCCGTGATATCAGATTGTTAACTTCGTGATATCAGATTGTTAACTTCGTGATATCAGATTGAGTTTACTTCATGATATCAGTTTAATTTGTGATAACATTTCTAGTTAACTATTTGCTAGCTTATTGCGTTTACTTTGTCATTTAATATTGAATTGATTTATGATATTATTAGTTGAACTATAAGAGATTGAGTTGAGCAGGCGATTTTGGAATGATTGGTGATGAACGATTGAGATAACTATGTAACATGATATTGAGTTGCAATGCCGGATTGAGTTGAATGTGATTTACGATTTAGCTGTGATTGTATGCTGAATTGAGTGTCATTAGATTGAACTGGGATAACAGATTGAGTTTACTTTTCCATATCAGACTGAGCTGTAATAATAGATGTGACATGATTATATATCATGATTGAGATGTGATAATAGTTTATATTGATAATTACTTACTTTCCGTTTCCTATGTACTACGTCACACATCATTATTCCAGTATTCAGCCACAATGATTGCCCCATCACTGACACTCAGCAAGTCGTGCATGCTACAAGTCTCCGGAAGGTTTGGGCAGATCATCATATGGTCCTGGTCTTGGGTTACTCCACATTCGCATTTTTCATCATCCCTGTATCCCCATCTTTTCAGGTTTTTCCTGCATCGTGATATACCAGTTCGAAGTCTATTTAGTGACTTCCATGTTGCGTAGCGCATGAGATGTCCAGGCGCAGATTTTTCCCATAACTCGATCAATGAGACCTGTGTCAGTCATTTCCAATTTTCAATACGTCGATTTCCTGGACTATTCTGAAGAGGTTTGGTTGACTGTAAAAACTTCGTCTTGACGTTACCCTTGGATGCGGCACCTGATGTCTGAACATAGTCTTGTGTGTCATTTACCTGTTTCTCTCTTTCTATCTCTGACGCGACAGTTCTTCGTATCTCTGGTATCGCTGTGCTGTTTATGGGGTACATTTTCTCAGTTGGTGTAGGCTTCAGGCGTCCAGTAACTATACGGCCTGTCTCATTGATTGCTGTATCTTTATGTTTGACATGTGCAAAGTTCTTCCAGACTGGTGCGGCGTACAGTACTACATAAAAACACAGAGTGAGTGCCGATGTTCTGAGGATATCTGGCTTTGCTCCCGATATTGTGCCTGTCAGTTTTCGTATGATACTATTGCTCGCATGTATTTTCTGTTTTGTCTCCTGACAAGTATTTGGGAACCGTGCTTCTAGATCCTGTACTTGCCAATTGATCTGAAACTTTCTGTTCGCCTCTCTAATTCTGAGTGGGTAGGAACATACTTGAGCTTTTCTGGGATTTAGTTTGAAGAAATTGTTTAAAATAATAAACAGCAAAGGACATCAAGGGCGTTTGTCAGTTTTTGTTCGTCTTCTTCGAAACCCGTTGCTTGGGCAGTTACTGTTGTTTCATCGGCATAAAGGAATTTTGTCTCCTCTGTATCTACAGGTTGATCATTGGTGAATATAGTATACAGCATAGGTGCCAGGACACTTCCTTGTGCCAGCACATTTTTTTGGTATCGCCATCGAATTTTTGTACCCCACAAAATGACGTAGAATCGAATATTCTTCAGAATGTTTATATTGATTGTAGGATAACATATTTAGTTGATTTTGAGATAATAGAAAGCGTTTGTTGTGTAACAACATATTAAGATAAACGTGAGGTAGAATATCATATTTATTGTTTGATAACTTATTAAGTTGACTGTTTGCTAATAGATTCGGATAATAGTGTGATAACAGATGTAGATGATGATCTGTTGACGAGCGAATTTAAACGTTTGATGTTATTTTAATTGCAATGTTTAATAATTGTTTAGGATTGTTTAAAGTCCAGAAATAAGACACAACAGGCTGTATCCTGTCCCCGTAACTGTTTAACATTTATGCTAATAATATAAGGAGGAACGTCATAAAAGATGAATGACACGCACAGCATGAAGTTTTCAGTATAGAAGAAAATCAGATCCCAGAAATTAGATACGGGTTAGACACTTTTCACACAGCCGTAACATATAATCTGGGCTACAAAATGTAATTGTGTCCACAAAAAAACGAACTAGGCAGAGAATCTATATTTAAGCACTAAAAAACAAATTTCATAAAAACAGACATGGCAGTGAACAAATCAATAATAGCCATAAATAATTTAGAAATCTAAGATGTGAAATAATTTGAGCATTTATGAACCAGGATCCAAATTTATGGAAACTGTTCAATATACATTAATAGACGGCTTGCAGTTTTTTTTTTCTAGGACAAACTAAGGCGGATGACAAATACATGTCCTTGCATATGCATATTGACGTACTTTCCAGTGGACAGACGTATATTAATTCCGTGACAATACATGTTTGCTAAACATGGATATTAAACAAAACAGCTGTACACAAATAACATTCCAAATAAAATGCTATAGAGAAATATTGACAGCAAAGAACCGAAATATACAAATTATACAACTCTGTATACAAAACCATGTATTTATAGACAACATGGCTATGAAAGAGGACACATGTGTCGGTCAAATGGAAAGGAACACTACTCTGGAGAAGCAGATAGTGGTGCCAATAAAAGGAAAATATAGAGACTGAAAATAAAATGGTATCAAAATATGACTGCCAGTTTTATGATATTCTTGCATGACGCCGGTTTACTTGCTCGTAACAACGATAAGTGCAGTGCTGCCGTAAAGGACTACGTTCTGGAATGAATATGTCACGTGACAAGGTGAAATAAGCTATATGTTCTGTTATTTAGGAATACGGAAGCGCTAATGAAACACACAGAGCACACACACACACACACACACAACACACACATTCGTTTGTGAATAAGTCACCCACTTTGGTGAGTGTCGTATTTGTTGTAATAAGTTTCGTTGACGTTGCAGTACATTAGAACCAGTAGTTAAAGTAGTCTTGTAAAGTCTAACCCAACATCCATGTTGTAGGAGGCGTCAACTGCTCGAAATAATGGATTTGCCCTAGTACATGCTGATGAATGAATGCTGCACAAACACTAGTGAAACTAACATTGAAGCCGACAAGCCGTACATCGCAACTAACGAATGACATATTTTAACGGATGCCCTAAATGACTACCAAATAGACACACAACAAAATTAGTGATGTTGAAAGTTAGAAAACATCGTGGAAAAGAACCAGAAAGTATAGAGTTTAAGAAGAAATAATCAGGTCAGGTCAAGTCATTCCGTAACCGGTGAGGTCATTGGGGCACGCATGAAGACATCCTCACCAACTCACGCCTACCGTCTCTGTCAGCTGCCACTGTCTGTGCCCCATCTGGTCGGAGATTGGTCCATTATTTTATGTTGTCCTCCCATATATTTGTGGACGACCTCTTCGTTGTCTGCCTTGCACCTTTCCGTGGAGGATCGTATTTGCAAGACCATTTCATCTCGATAGATGACCATCCCAAACGAGTTTCCTTCTTTTGAAAATTGCCAAGAGGTCTTCAAACGGCCCTATTGATGTTGTAATTTTATCTCGCATTTCCTAATTTGTAACTCAATCTTTGAACGTGACGTTTAAAAGTCTTCGAAAACATCTCATCTCTAAGGTTGCATCATTTGCTGAAGGTCAGCTGTAACTGTTCATGTCTCACAAGCATAGAGGAATGTTGACATGACCAGTGTACACATTAATCTGATTTTCGTGCATAGTTCTAGCCGTTTATCTTGCCAGATTTTGATAAGTTGTGCACTCGACGCTATTGGCTGTGCTATTCTGGCCAACACCTCACATTTTGATTCAATATCACGGACAATCGAACCCAGATATATAAAACGAACAACTGCATCGAGTTCCTGCCCATTAGCGTGTATCCTACTGTTGAAGCCCTCAGCGTTGTTGGTCGTTAATTTTGTCTTTCCAGCGTTATCTCCATACCATAGTCAATAGCTGTCCATCGAGCCTTCTGACCAATTCCTGGAGTTCCGCATCTGAACACACCCCCCCTTCCTTTCCCCAACCAAGGTTAGTAATCGTTCGACCCCCTATCTTGACAGTACCAACGTGACCGCCAAGTGCCTGACTCATAATTCCATCAAATAATATATTGAAAAGTGTTGGAGAGAGTTTCAAACCCTGAATCACACGAAGTGATATGCGAAACCAGTAGCCGCGCCTCCCATTCACAAGAACTGCCATGGACACCTTGTCATATAGGTGTTCATGGACCGTTATAATATTTCCGTTGTTTGTATACATCCTCCTTGTTGCCCATAGTGCTTTATGCCTTACCCTATCAAACGTCTGCTTAAAATCAACAAACAACAGTTTTTGAAGAAATACTAAGATAACAAATAATGAGTTAAGTGGGTGCAAGACACAAAGAAACGGAACATACACAAAAGATACTCATGGAAACAGTTTTATAAAGAGGTGTCGATTAAAAGAAAAGAGTCAAACTTGATGTAGATTTTAAAGCCATCCATAGGAAATAAAGCTTGCATTAGAAACATCATTTTCTTTTCACTTCTTTTGTCCTGGTGTGTGTGCTCCATGTGATGCACAGGGAGAAGGGGTGATTAGATTTTCTACTATCGCCAAGTGGGAGGTTTGTGCTGTCATTAGGTGTAACTGACTGAGTGTGTCAGAGATACCCGCTATCCACCGGCGTGGCGATCGTCCAATTGCTCGTGGATCGGAGACCTGCAAATGAAATTTTCTCGCTGTAGATTGGTCATACAGAATTCTGACCAAATGACCACACCACGTGATTGTTTGGGTGCACATGTAGGCACTTTCTGGGTATGTCCGCACTATCTGCATCAAAATTGTGTTGTGGACGTGGTCTTCTGATTGTCTTTCCCGCTGTACTTCTCACACATTGCATTTCACAGTTCTGGATCTTACTCGTATGCATTTCTAGTAAGAACCAAGAATGACATTAGTAACACAAAGTAGGAATAAACTGAATGTGTCAGCGTCAAACAAAATACCGTTGTCAAAGATTAATACGCATGCGACCAGTTTAGAATGGACAATCCAATATCACTGATCCAGGTTGCTCCCCATGCAATGACTCAATTTTGAGGAAGTAATGAGAGACAATGTTTCCTTACAAAACGAGATGGAACAATTGATCGAAATTGACAATTTTAATGGGCGAATATTGAGAGAGAGCACTTTGTGGACACTGCTTGTGAAAACTCAGGGACATTTTAGAACTGAACTGCAATATATAATTTGTAAATGTACGTTCTCAAAATGATCTAATAATAACCAAGAAATGTATCTAAGACATAGTTAGTCATATCAAAACTACCAAATGGAATGTTCAGATCACATCAGAAATCAATTACATGTGCATATGTAAAATTGAAGAAAAATATATAAAATCACAGACGATTATATATATATATATATATCAGATTGTTCCGCGTGTTCATAGTCTGTGTTGACATAATGTACAATGAGTTCATAGCTTGTCTGGAGAATTGTACAACATAATATAAATGGCGAATTGTACACTATTTTCTGTGAAGGGAATTGTTCTACATTAACTATATGGAGAATTGTGCAACATAATTTATAAGTAAATGTGTACAACATAATTTGTGGTCAGAATTTTGCTACATATCCTATGTGAGAATAACTGTACTACATAACCAGTTTAGAGAATTAGGGGTGGAATGATAGTGTACACAGCACAAAGGCTACAGTCAGCGGGCAGACGCTGAATGTGGTAGATAAATTCACGTATCTGGGCAGCTCGGTGTCGAGATTTAACATCATCGATGCTGAGGTGGCAAGAAGAAAAGCAATGGCCAGCATAGTATTTGGTAGAATGGGCTCGACCGTATGGGAACGTTGTGGTATCAGCGTCAAAGACCAAACTCAGAGTCTTCCGTACCAAGACATGTTATGGTGTACACATTTACATATCGATTATGTGGTGCAATTTTCCACATAGCTTACGTAGGACATTATTCAACATAGCTTCCGTGGAAAATTATTCAACATAGCTTGATGGGAAAATTATTCAACATAGCTTCCGGGTGAAATTATTCAACATAGCTTTCGTGGAAAATTATTCAACACAGTTTGCGTGGGAAATTATTCAACATATCGTGTGTGGAGAATTTGTAAAATGACCTGTGTAAAAGAACTGTAAAACACTTTAACATATTTGTTTGGTAGAATTGTAAACCCCCTCCATAGTTCGCATGGAGGACTTGTTAACACTGTTGGTGTTTGCAACTGTGAGTGTGTGTTGACACCGTCAGCCTCTTCTGTCATTGACTAAGCTGTTTCCCGCAATGTTTTGACAGAATGAACGAACCAGAAAATGAGCTATCTCAGTTAAGTGATGAATAATATCATTCATTCAGGCAAATTGTACATAACGTTTCTCAAAGCTGATCGGTTTCTTGTTTAATCGATTTCTGCCAAGCTGCATTTCTCCCACTTTGATAGTGTTCTTCCTCACGTGTTTATGTTATCTTTTTATTAGATTCGCAACTTGTGTATGCTTATATTCCCTGTTTTAAATTTCATAAGAATGCGAAGATTTGTATTTGTTCAATTTTTCAAACAGTAGTGATATATACTTGCGTGTGTACTTGTCTATTATATACAACTTATTACAGTCACACTTTATTTATTTTATTGTGATTTAGTTGAATCTTAATCCAACCTTTTCATGTATTGCACGGTTATTAAGACAATTCAAATTAATCTACTGCTGCCATTAGTCTCCATATCAAATCATTGATGGATATACGAATGCTTACCTCCTGTCCAGATGATAATGGTAGATAATGCAAACTATAAGACGGAGTCTCAATGCCGAGTTGAGCAGTAGGTGACAGCATTTACAAAACCGTTGCTTCACATAATAGACGATGGTTTAACATAAAACTGTGATTGATAGAGAAAATGGTGGCTTATCATTAACTTATGATGTATAGAGAAATATATAGTTTATAATTAATTTATGACATAGAGAAAATGATGGTTTATCATGACTTATAGAAAAAATGGCGGCTTAACATTAACTTATGGCGTATAGAAAAAATGGTGGGTTATCATTTACTTATGTCTTACAGAGAAAACGATGTTTTATCATTAACTTTTGACTTATAGAGAAAATGATGGTTTATTATTAACTTATGATGTGTAGAGGAATATATAGTTTATCATTAACTTATGACATAGAGAAAATGATGGTTTATCATTTGCATGACTTATTGAGAAAATGGTGGCTTAACATTAACTTTTGACTTATAGAGAAAATTATGGTGTATCATTAACTTATGACTTATAAAACACAGTTGAGAAAAAGGTCGCGGGGCCGGCCATTACTTCGATATAAGGATGTATGCAAGTGGGATATGAATGATGCACGTATCGATTTAGAATCATGGGAACAGGACGCAATAATCGTGTTACACGGAGGGGCAGAATTAAGCATGGAAGACAGACAAATGAGATACTGATTGCTGATAGGCTAAAGGCTCGGAGTTTAAGAGGACACGCCACACCATGCGATGCAGCAAACAGTCCTGACTTTCCTTGCACACATTGTGGAAGACGCTTCTTAGCCCGGATTGGTCTTGTGAGTCACATTCGTTACCGTTATGGACTGCATTTGCTATCGTCTGACAAGACAGAAAAAGCTAACGATATAATAAATGATGGCTTATTATAATTATGACTCATGGAATAAATCATAGTTTATCATAAACTTTAAACTTATAAAGAAAATAATGGCTTATCATTAATTACGTATGATTTATAGAGAAAATTATGACTTATTTTTAACGTATGACATATAATAAATAAAGGCTTATTATAAATCTGTGACTCATGGATTAAATGATTGCGTATCATAAACTTATGAGAGCAAATGATGATGTAACAAATCGATGATTTGAAGAGTATATAATGACTTATTGGGGACCAACAAAAAAAGTATGTATGTCGTTGAAAGCGAATACGACTAGCCGTGCTTTTCACAAGCTTTCTGGATGAAGGCAAATTATAGTATCGGTCCCATTCTCCGATTAGTCTTTAAATGAGTCTACACACACATACACATACACTCACACGCTTTTACACATATAGTGTATGTATGTTATGTATGCGTGCATGTAATATATATATATATATATATATATATATATATATATATATATATATTTATATATACATATATATAACATATGTACATACAGAGAGACAAAATGTGATATATAATAAATATATGTATATATCTTCAGTCCACTTATGTCGTTACCTCTTTTTTTCATATTTATTGGCAGGTGAAAATCCACTGGTGACTTGCCAGGTCAATTCCAGCATCTGTTAGCCCCTGGAATACATGATCGCGTTTATTATAGACTGGTGGATGTGAAAGCGTAAATTAGAGCAAGGTATACCCGCAGCCTGTCAGGCGTCATCTATGGTGCTCCGCTAACCACATAACATTTAAATTTTCAAATGCTAAGGTATTTTTGACGTCCACGCCACTGCACACGGGTGTCTCATCAACTGCTCAGAGATCAGTGGAAATATTTATCTGATGATCCACATGAAAAAATCTCCGTCTCCACCGTAGTTTGTACCCCCCATATATATATATATATATTTATATATACATACATTTTATGTATTGTATTATTGTTGTTTGTATGTTGTTGGCTTGCTGTTTTTATTGGGAGGTGGAGATGGCGGGTGTGGGGTGAAGGGTTAGGGATTTTGGGAGGAAGGTAATATACGTACGACATATTTTTTAGTGATTGGACATTTTATGAGAATGAATAACATTATTCGACATCTAATGGAAGTGATCTTCATCAAGCCATTTCGTCAGCCAATTTCGTTGAAGGTTTTCTTTTGTTGGACAGAAAAATGCGTGTGTGATGAGAAGTCCAACTGTGTCCTTGAAACAGCTACACAGGTTGTAACCTCAGGGCTGGTTTCAGCGACTGCCTCAGATACGTTTTCTGATCAGTTCTACAATAAGACTAAATCTTAGATTAGGATGTGCCCAGCTGGATTCCTTGAAACGGTTTCATCTCTTTTCGCAATGAGCATATTTGTAAATGTGAGAGCACAGAACGACATCACTGGTTATTGTTTGTTAGAGAGAAGAGTGGAGAGAGAGAGAGCGAGAGAGAGATAAAGGAAGGGAGAGGGAAAAGAGATGGTCAGAGAGAAGGAGAGATGCAGATATGGTAGGGAGGAATAGACTGGACATATTTGTACGAGAAAGTGAGATTTGGGGAGACAGAAAGGGAGATCAAGGAAGAGGGAAATGAAGATTAAGGGAGAGGGAACATGCGATTGAGGGAGATGGAACGGGAGATTGAGGGAGATTTTTCGGCGTTTGCCTTATTTCTCTTTTCACCAAGGCGATTTGCGTTGCGCAATGTTTTTATTTTGCTCCTGTCGGCTCAGTGCATCCGACTTTTGCATTCGTTTTATGTAAGGGTCTGCTTGCTCCTGCAATTTCTACGGGTTAGCTTACCCGGAGTAACGGCCCGTACTGTGATTGGGAAGCAAACCCAGCACCTTCAGAATGTGAGCCCGTCACTTAACCAAAATCTCCATACCAACCAAGCCGTTCACGAAAAGAAGTTTGAGGATTACAGAAAATGTAAATTTAAGGAGAAAGGAAGGACGATTAAAGGGAGAGAAAAAGTGAGATCGAGGGAGAGAGAATGGGATATATGTGCTTCATGAAACAAATGAAAGCTGCAGGCTTAGATCATTTTTGCAATATAAATGTTAAAAACCTTACGGGTCTTTGGCAGAGATGTAATTATACGGCTATACCTCAGGCGGTGAATTGTACGGACTATCGAACAATCAGCTTTAAGAGTCATATGACCAAATTATTCTTCAAGATCAAACAGGAAAGAATTACAAATAACATTGATATTGAAGTAGGTACTGAACAGTTTCGTTTTAGGCAGAACACAGGAACTAGTGAATAGCTTGGCTTTGTTTCGTTCGTTCTCAATCTCCCGCTACCAAACCCTGAAAAGGCTTAAGTAGCAGAATGTGGTCCAGAGAACGGAATGCGTTGTGTCATAGTTGAATGCGGTATTTGCACCTTTCGGTCCAACACATCCGACTTCAGCAAGCATTTTTTTAGCACCGGGTTAGCATTCCCTCTTCGATTCCTTCTGCTTAGCCAGTCTGCCCTACTGCAGTCTTATCCAGGATCACCGCGTGGATGTGTAGAAGGGTCTTTGCATCTCTGGTTCGCTGGCCCTGATGCTAGCAGTCAGCTATGGGTTGCTGACCCTGACGCTAGCAGTCAGCTATGGGTCGCTGACCCTGAGGCTAGCAGTGAGCTATAGGTCGCTGACCCTGACGCTAGCAGTCAGCTTTGAGTCGCTGACCCTGACACTAGCAGTCAGCTATGGGTCGCTGGCCCTGACGCTAGCAGTCAGCTATGGGTCGCTGACCCTGACGCTAGCAGTCAGCTATGGGTCGCTGACCCTGACGCTAGCAGTCAGCTATGGGTCGCTGACCCTGTCGCTAGCAGTCAGCTATGGGTCGCTGACCCTGACGCTAGCAGTCAGCTATGGGTTGCTGACCACTGCAGCTCATGCGCAGCTCAGCATCTTGATCCTGGTACTAGGGAATCCTTAATTTGTCTTCGTATGTGGCAGAAATGTTCATAAAAAGTACAGCATAGTGTTTATGGGTGTTTCATAAACTTGAGTACAGAGCCCAACATGAACAGTTAAATGAGTGCCTACTCGAAATTAATATGGATGGTAAAGACAGTCTAGTCACTATCCTGTACTGGGAGCAGGTGGCGACAGCAGGACGCCGCATGAATCAGTCACAGTCAATTGTTAAACAAGAGGTGTGAGAGAGGGATGTGTGTTGTCACCGTGTCTCTTTTACCTTTACACAAATACTATATTCAGACGGATTAAAGGAGTCACTGGACTAACAAAAACATCAATGGAAGAATAATCAACAATATGTGATATGCTGATGACACTGTATTGCTGGCTCAAAGGGAGAAAGGACTGCAAGAAAATGTTGAAATAACATCAGAAGTAATGAATACGGTTTATACTGTAACAATAATAAAACACAAATTGTGTTATTTACCAGCACAAATGTGCGGCCCAAACCTAATTTTCCGTTGAACGACATGTTTCTTTAACAGGTTGACAGCTACTTGTATCTGGGACAGATAATTACAGGTGATGGTAGATGTGAGACGGAAGTGACGAAGCGAATAGGAATGGCCAAAAGTGTATTTAACATGATGAAGAACATATTGGCCACTAGGCAAAGTAACCAATTCACTCCAAATTATAATCTTCAGGTGTTATGTACAGTCATCATTATTATGCTGTGCAGAAACATAGAATTTGAACAATCTGTTTGTTAACAAAATAGAAGCCTTCGAAATGTTTTTGCATGTCGCATTTTGTGGGAAGAGAAATAAGTAGCAATGTAGGAGAGTAGGCATAGGTAACAACAACACAATTTTGACATACATTAAAATTAGGTACGTCAACTATTTTGGTTTTATAAAAAGATATGATTACTTCATTGAAAACAATACCGAAGAAGGTTGAAGGTCGGTCGAAAAAAGACGGATAGCGCTATCGGTCGATGAGCGTCATTCTGGCAAAGAGTACCGTTATGACAAGAGACAGAGGATATTGGAAGTCCATTGCAGCCAACCTTTGTCGTGGAGACGGCATTTGAATTAATTACAAGAAAAGAAGATTGCCCCACACAACAAAAATTGAACCACGGAAAATGGATGTGCTCAACGAGACACTTGCTGAATCCAGCAAATATCTTTCTCCAAAATCTCCACACCAACCAAGGCACTAATGAAACATTTGGTTAAAACCGTATATTGAAATGGGTTCAGATTATTTTCTTCGTGAGAAATTACCAAGATGGTGTGATACGAAACTCAGAGAAGGTGTATCTGTCGATTCACTGACACTCTGGCTCGTCCTAAATAAGCTTTTTGATGATACACTCACCGGTGATGAAAATTTAGTAGCTTGAAATGATTTCCAGAAATGACCACACTTTGTTGACAACAAAACGCATGATAATTACCAAAAGCTAAAAGAAATCATCTTGCAGAGCTACACTAAACTAGGGTTTCAACATCTCATTGGTTTGGTTTATTTTTTCATCTTTCATCATCATCATCATGAAGCATTTCCTTTAGAGAACCTGGCTCCCATCACAGTGTGTCTGAAAAAAATCTTTTTTTTTTGGCAATAATTCCAGCCTCCTCCAGTCATGCCAAGGCATTTCTGGATATCTTGGTGCCATCGTCTTCTTCGTCTATCTCTACCTCTTTTGTCTGGTACTCTATCTTCCATCACTGTTCTCTCCAGACCGGTTGTCTCTTGATGTAACCAAAGTATTTCAATTTTCTAGCCAAAATTGAATTGGTAAACCAGTTTTCCTCAATGTTAAACCTTTTTCTGAATGTCTACATTTCTTTAATTTTCCGTCCAGGATATTCTGGGGATATTTCTGCACCATTTTGTATACATTTTTATATGGATATCTTCCATGTGAACTGCGGTATTGTCAGTGGTGTACATGAGTGACAGTTTCGTCGGGACATTTCTACACTAGAGAAAAGATAACAAATTAATTGGATTGCAGCAAAGCTGGCTGGCTAATGTTGCTCCATTAACAGAGGTGCCTCAGAAATGAATTACAAGCGATAGCTAAAGAGACATCGTTTTGAATTATTTTCTGGATGATAATTCTCATAATGCATGTACTTGTAAATTAGCAACACCTATTTAACAACTCACATTCCATAGACTATAGCTCATGTGGTGTTTTAGCGGCCATATTCACTTTTTTATTTAAAAGACTCGGTACAATAACTGAATTTAGATTTCATCCACAACAGCAGGCGACGTTATTAACTAGCTTTAGATTGTTTCACTTCAATCTTCTGCTACGATGTTTTTCACCGCTTCACGTTACTCATTGCTACTGGCACTTTCAGCTCACTTACTCCCGCTTCATGCTCTTGTTCACAGATAAGATCATGGTAGTTGCTTTCTTTATATTGGAATTCGGCTGCCAAGGATCCCCAGGCAAGATATTCTGATTATTGTATTGACTTTGCAGTAAGGCAATTTTTTCTCTCTCCATATTTTTAATATCATCCTCCAAAGTAAATCTTTGTCTTTATAGTGTATGTTCTCCTTACTCTTCATTCTAAATATTGTTCTCCAATAATGCTGGACGTTTTTATTAGATGGCGAAATTATCGTAACTGTTCCTTTTGTTGTTGCTGAATGTTCACAATCAGTAACTTGTCTTTTTGTGCACCATGAAAAAAGGCGTTAAGTTGTAACTGTCTGACTGATTTAGTTAATTAATTGTTTTGTAAACGCCTGCAGTACATCGTTATTTGTTTTCTTTTTCTTTTACGAGATTAATCCCGTTCTTTTATCTATCGAGACCGCAAAACCGGATTCTTCCTTCCGGCTATTACTTCCTGACGCAAATTATTGACAAATAAATATAAACAACGCTTGATTGCGCCTTCCTACGACCTTACTAGATACAACTCCGTTTATATCTCTCTGTCCTGTTATATGGTCTGGCATACTATTAACCACAGGAGCAGTGATCGTGTAATTAAAGACGTTGTCCAGGCCAGTTTATATTTAGCCATATTCAGATATGAATATTCATGACCTAAATTGCACGCGCCTGGCGAACTCAGTGGGTATAAATTGAGAATTCTCAGGGGACAGAACCCATATAAAGAGTGCGCTTTTTCCACGGAAGTCGATACCTGTAATCGGATAGCATAAAGAGATAGATTGACAGAAGCGTTAAAATATTTCTCTGAATGAAAGAGAAAATGTATTTTTGGTCGTCAATGTACGTGTGTGTGTGTGTGTGTGCTCACTTGGTACGTATGATTGCGCAAATCTTCTTGCGGGTACGGTCTTTTGGTAATCCAATTTTTGTTCAGTAGTTAATGCTGCAGTGCACACGTTTGAATGAGCCTCTCACTGGATGAATTAAAAAAACAATTAGTCTGGTCTTCACGTACGTTTATCAAAAGTCTTGGCATGACTACGTCTGATCTTCACGTACGTTTATCAAAAGTCTTGACATGACTACGTCTGATCTTCACGTACGTTTATCAAAAGTCTTGACATGACTACGTATGATCTTCAGGTACGTTTATCAAAAGTCTTGACATGACTACGTCTGATCTTCACGTACGTTTATCAAAAGTCTTTGACATGACTACCTCTGGTCTTCATGCACATATCTCAGAAGTTTTGACACAATTACAAGTCTGGATTTCACACACGTATGTCGATAATCTTGACACGTTTACATCTGGATCTCACAGACGTGTGTCGGTAGTCTTGACACTTTTACATATGGATCTGACATACCAATGTCGGTAATCTTGACACTTTTACATATGGATCTCACACACGTATATCATAAATCTTGACACAGTTACATCTGGTGTCCATGCATATATATCACAATTCTTGACACAATTACGTCGGGTTCTTACACAGTTAGATGTCTTGACACTGGTATACCTTGTCTACGGTCACGTATGGTTAAAGTATTGGTAAGGCCATACTTGGTCCATCTTCACGTATGGATGAAGTCTTGGTAGTGCCATACCTGGTCCATCTTTACGTATTTATGACGTCTTGGTAGTGCCATACCTGGTCCATCTTATCAGGTTGGTGACGTCTTGGTAGTGCCACACATGGTCCATCTTCACGTATTTATGACGTCTTGGTAGTGCCATACCTGGTCCATCGTTACGTATGTATGACGTCTTGGTAGTGCCATATTTGGTCAATTGTTACATATGTAAGACGTCTCGGTAGTTCCATACCTGGTCCATCTTCGCGTATGTATGAAGTTATGGTACTGCCATACCTGGTCCATCTTTACGTATTGATGAAGTCTTAGTAATCTCATACCTGGTCCATCCTTACGTATGTATGACGTCTTGGTAGTGCCATACCTGGTCCATCCTATCGGGTTGGTGAAGTCATGGTAGTGCCACACCTGGTCCATCTTCACGTATGTATGACGTCTTTGTAGTGCCATACATGGTCCATCGTTGCGTATTTATGACGTCTTGGTAGTGCCATACTTGGTCCATCTTTGCGTATTTATGACGTCCTGGTAGTGCTATACTTGGTCCATCTTATCAGGCTAGTGAAGTCTTGGTAGTGCCATACCTGGTAAATCTTCACGTGTTTGTGAAGTCTTGAGTCTGTTATACCTGGTCCATTTTGATGTATGGTTGAAGTCTTGATAGTGATAGACATGTGCTATCTTAACATATAGATGGAGTCTTGATAGCGCTTTACTAAGGCCATCTTCGTGTATAGATGAAGTTTTGATATAGCTATACTTTGGGATATCTTCGTGTATATATGAAGTTTTGATAGCGTAATACATGGGATATCTTCGTGTATAGATGCCGCTTTGATATGCCTATACTTGGGAAATCTTCGTGTATAGATGATGTTTTGATAGCGTTATACTTGACCAATCTTCACATATGGATGAAGTCTTTATAGTGGTATATCTGGTCCGCCCTCACGTTTGGTTGACGTCTTGATAGTGGTATATCTGGTCCGCCCTCGCGTATGGTTGAAGTATTGATAGTGGTATATCTGGTCTGCCCTCGCGTATGGTTGAAGACTTGATAGTGGTATATCTTGTTCGCCCTTACGTATGGTTGAAGTCTTGATAGTGGTATAAGTAAAACCGCTGGAGGCTTATAAGATGGTATTCTACACGAGAGCGCATATAATAAGATTGACTATACATACATCAAGCACGAACGTATATTAGTATTAATATGTGTTCACTGTTCATGGATAAAATGATATTATTTTGTTAAGTGAATGCTGAATTTTATTTATGTTATCGTTTGCGAAGTTTTACTACGAAAGAATTGTCAAAAGATCGGTGAAGACAGACATAAATAATTGTCAAAAGATATGTTAAGACAGGTAGAAAGAATTGTCAAAAGATATGTTAAGACAGGTAGAAATAATTGTCAAAAGATATGTGAAGACAGACATAAATAATTGTCAAAAGATATGTTAAGACAGGTAGAAATAATTGTCAAAAGATATGTGAAGACAGACATAAATAATTGTCAAAAGATATGTTAAGACAGGTAGAAAGAATTGTCAAAAGATATGTTAAGACAGGTAGAAATAATTGTCAAAAGATATGTGAAGACAGACATAAATAATTGTCAAAAGATATGTTAAGACAGGTAGAAATAATTGTCAAAAGATATGTGAAGACAGACATAAATAATTGTCAAAAGATATGTTAAGACAGGTAGAAATAATTGTCAAAAGATATGTGAAGACAGACATAAATAATTGTCAAAAGATATGTTAAGACAGGTAGAAATAATTGTCAAAAGATATGTGAAGACAGACATAAAGAATTGTCAAAAGATATGTGAAGACAGACATAAATAATTGTCAAAAGATATGTTAAGACAGGTAGAAATAATTGTCAAAAGATATGTGAAGACAGACATAAATAATTGTCAAAAGATATGTGAAGACAGACATAAATAATTGTCAAAAGATATGTGAAGACAGACATAAATAATTGTCAAAAGATATGTGAAGACAGACATAAAGAATTGTCAAAAGATATGTGAAGACAGACATAAATAATTGTCAAAAGATATGTGAAGACAGACATAAATAATTGTCAAAAGATATGTTAAGACAGGTAGAAAGAATTGGTCAAAAGATATGTTAAGACAGGTAGAAAGAATTGTCAAAAGATATGTTAAGACAGGTAGAAAGAATTGGTCAAAAGATATGTTAAGACAGGTAGAAAGAATTGTCAAAAGATATGTTAAGACAGGTAGAAAGAATTGTCAAAAGATATGTTAAGACAGGTAGAAAGAATTGTCAAAAGATATGTTAAGACAGGTAGAAAGAATTGGTCAAAAGATATGTTAAGACAGGTAGAAAGAATTGTCAAAAGATATGTTAAGACAGGTAGAAAGAATTGGTCAAAAGATATGTTAAGACAGGTAGAAAGAATTGTCAAAAGATATGTTAAGACAGACAGACAGAATTGTCAAAAGATATGGTAAGACAGACAGAGATAAATACATGCGTTGACTTAATGAGTGAAGACAGAACGAGTTTGTAACTCAAAAGCGATACATCCGAAGCGTTGTCTGACAGGAGATCAGTTCTGATAATCACATTATCTTCACTGACAAACTGACAGTACCCTATCGATGAACAACAATCTGACAGTGCCCTAACGCTGAACAATGTACAAAAACAGTTAACGAACTGTACATATGGCGATTCTTGAGCGTCGATCACCAGATAAGAGAAAGTGGTTCCTCTTGGTAAAGGCAAAGACATTATCTATTATAAATTTAATAAATAGAATCTGCTAAAACCAATGACGTGGTATTTATAGGCGTAGTTTCTAAACATTTGTTAGCTACACCAAACTTTATTTAGCTTAGCTGCTTTAAGGCGGTTAGTATTTTTAGATCAACCTGCACACGTTTAAGAAGATAATAGTTTTGTTAGCAATCGTCAAAACAGGTTTGGACATCTAATTCACACTTGGCTGCGGAATTATCTCGGTACTATACATCAGGTATTATTATCTAATGTAACATGTTATTGGCTAATGACTACCTAGATATTACGATGCAGATGTTGAACATGGCCGTGAAGGCAGAGGCACTCAGAACATTCCTATTAATATTCAATATTCCAACCTGAAGCGTTATTGTTCTGTAGCAAATATCCTGTTCTCGAGCCGTCTTATTTTTACATTCAGTTACAAATTACCACATAATGGCAATGCCCGCACTGTTATCTGCATACTTCCGGTCAATGATCACAAAAACGACATCTTGTGCGAAATGAAATCCTGGCAATCATCATATACATATCTGCTATAATTGTCCACCCCCCCCCCCCAACTCCTTCTTCCCCTCACATATCCCCCCCCCCCTACCCTTTCTTTTGATAGAATCTTACTCGTTATATTCTGTATTATATATTCACTCTCCACGTGGAATATTACTTGTCTGTTCATTATGTTCTAAGCATCATTCAATAGAAATGTGAAACCATGAAAATGTAGACACTTAGATGATAGTGCCTGCACCTGGAATAGAAAAAAGTAATTTACACACACTCAAACAGTTTTAACATCTGTTCTGTTGCAGTACATCACATTTGAAGTACAAACTTCATCTAGATTCATCTTGTAGTAGTGGTCCCCTGGGGCACTAACCAGAGGACGTTCTATTGTCAAGGGCACATACTTCATCCGCTTGAGTTATTATATCTGCCTCATGATCTTACAGGACGGATATTCCGATAATGGGTACTTTAATACCACGTCGGTAATCTGTATAACCTGGACATTCTGAGACAAGTTCCAAGTGTCAACAGAATCAGGACAGACACTGACCGAAACGAAAGTATGTACGCTAGCCCGCTCACGCTAACTAGACTGACATAAAGGAAACGATGATCAAGAGTATCGTGGATGCTGCAAGAAGAAATGGCGATTGAACAGGTGATCACAGTTTATGCTGTCTAGCAGAAGCAGAAAGTGTTTTCACGTTCGAGAAATGTCGCAATTTATAAGGTTTATTTAAAGCCAGCTTGTCCTAGTTATGTGTTCAAACATTGTTTAATGGCAGATGTAGGAAAGCGCTAACTACAATTTTTGTTAAACAACGTTGCGATGTCCATCACAAAGACAAGAACATTTTCAGCACTCGCAAAACATTCACGGAGGTACCAGAAAAACTACACGTCATACAATAGAAAACATACGGGCCAGAGAACAGGAAACACGCACTAAATGGACAACATTAACTTACACGACAGAGACTGCAGAAAACATAAAGATAACTGAAAACATACCTGCCAGACAATTGAGAACATGCACATTAGACTTAGAGACAACATACACATCAGACAACAAACTACATATACACCAAACAACAGAAAAGCATACTTAAGATTATAGAAAATATACACGCCAGGCAAAACATAATTGAAGAAATAGACAATCTAGATTCGAACTACGGGCGTCCAATTGACAAATCTGCCTTGTTGCAAAGACACACTTTAGATAGAGGATTCCGATGTCTGGATATCCAGACTGATCTCATAACTCATGCTCTCCAAGAGCTCGGTAGAACTAGAGCAGTTGATGGTGTATCATAAATGACTCAGCAACAATTACAATCTGTGTATGAACATCAGTAAAATGAAGATAGTGACCGCCGATAAAGACAAAAACATACCCATAGTTACAATAAGAAACGAAATTATCACCAATTTCACAAGTTGTTAATGTCTCTGCGCCATTAAAAGTTTCAAAGGACACTGATAACAGAGATCACATGAAGAGTGACAAGGCCAACACAGAAGTTAAATTAAATGAGGAACGTATGACAGAAGACTAACAAGCAAACAAAGTAGAAAGTCTGCAAACATGCATCTTCTCCGTGACAACATATGGATGCTGAACAAAGACAATCACACACACCATATGAAGACACAAATGGCTGGTTCCGAGCTGAAATGCTACAGGAACGTTAACAAAATATAATGAACAGTGGAAAACAAAAGTTGTCCTAAACGACCTGTACATATAACTCAACTGACTCGTAAACAGGCATTACGTTGAGTAAACTAGGCGGCTCCCATACTGGAGGGTAATGTATCTAAACAACGGGGCAGAGCAAACCATCGGGAAGATGGACACCCACATCAAGAAGATGATCTGAAGATAACAATAAGGACGTTCAGAGAGCTGGCTATGGTTCAAGAGTACTAAATGGCCACTGTAACGAGGACTATGTTATGTGCCTTAATGGCGACTGTGATAATGTCTATGTTCTGTGCCTCAGTGGCGACTTTGACGAGGACTATGTTATGTGCCTTAATGGCGACTGTGATAAGAACTATGTGCTGTGCCTCAGTGGCAACTGTGACGAGGACTATGTGCTGTGCCTTAATGGCGACTGTGACGAGGACTATGTGATGTGCCTTAATGACGACTGTGACGAGGACTATGTGCTGTGCCTTAATGGCGACTGTGACGAGGACTATGTGATGTGCCTTAATGGCGACTGTGACGAGGACTATGCTCTGTGCCTTAATAGCGACTGTGACGAGAACTTTGCTCTGTGCCTTAATGGCGACTGTGACGAGGACTAGGCTCTGTGCCTTAATATCGATTGTGACGAGGACTATGCTCTGTGCCTTAATAACGACTGTGACGAGGACTATGCTCTATGACTTAATGGCGACTGTGACGAGGACTATGTCCTGTGCCTTTTATGGTGACTGTAATGAGGACTGTGTTCCGTGCCTTAATGGCGACTGTGATGAAAACTATGTTTTGTGACTTATTGGTGACTGTGACGAGGACTATGCTCTGCAATTATAGGATACATGTTGATGGTGTCTTATCACTGTGATGTATTATATTGTTCACAAGTGGAACATACTGATATCATAATACCACAACAGCATTTACTTTTTTCATCAAACCACAATAACATATTTATTTCTTCAAAAATCACAACAACATACATTTATTTCATGACACCACAACAATAACATTTAATTATTTGATCAAACAATAGCAACTCAATATTCTTATTTCATCAAACATCAACATTCGATTGGCCAAACTTCATATCCTGTTCCTAACATTGCAAATTATTTTGATTAGAAAAACTCAGTTTATAGCACGTTACTTTGAAAACATTGAACAAAGTTGGAAATCATTCTGTAGTCGAGGTTGGACTTTCCTTAGGCAGTCTTTCACATCGATTGTAGACTTGCGGTAGGATTACATTGTCATGAGGCAGGGCACCTTTTGTCTAGAAGATGTATGGCCCTCTTTATCTAAAGTCATGATCCCGCTCAATACATATGATCTTAGGTTCATAAATAGTCCTACATTTCGGCCAGAAGAAACAACAATGTCTATCGCTAGCAAATTTTAGGTAAGCTCAGGAACTATTTTTTGCCATTGATTTTTCCACTCTTATTGTTATTCACAGTAGTACCACGTGGCACGTATTAATAAGCTGTTGATGATATATGTTGGGAAACATTCCATATATTTGCTTCTAATTTCGAAATAATGAACTAAAGTAGCTATCAACAAATGTATCACTTGTTAAATACTTAACTATTTGTGAAGGTGGCTCGTATGTGCGGTGAGATAATTCAGTACTGACTCTTTAGTACCAGTTTACGACGAATTTTTTGTTCTTGTGGATTTGACAAAACCTACCCACCTGTTGAGATCCCTCACTAGCCCTGGATACCACTGGGCCCAGGCCGTTCCATGCTTGTCCCCATCGAGGTCAGCTTCTGCGTGACCTCAGGCTCCATGGATTTAACCAAGCTCACAGGTTTAAAACTCGACCCTCAGGAGGCAGCTGGGGATCGACCAAGGATATACATGTCCAGCAAAACTCAAAAAGTCGTTGTGGTTTTTCCCAATGGTGAAGTGGTTGAAGGTAAGCAGCGTGTGAGCCAAACTAAACATACTGGTGCATCTATTGACCTCTATGCATTTCTTCCACTACTGAACTGAATGTGTCCATGCTGGTCTTTCTACAACATTATATAATTAGTAAATAACATGTTTGTTGTGTTTTGTTACTATTGCATATATGTTGTGCGTGGAGTTTATATGATCATTTGATATCAGTGCTTGTATGTGAACATATTTCTGAGTGCACGAGACATGAAGTGTCTTACTGACAAGAGAATATCAGTGCTTGTATGTGAACATATGTGTTAGTGCACGAGACAGGAAGTATCTTACTGACAAGAGCATACCAGTGCTTGTATGTGAACATGTCTGTGTGAAGGAGAGCTGAAGTGTCTTACTGAAAAGAGCATACCAGTGAATCAGGGTAAATGATTCATGCCTGGCTACTTGTTTCAGTGTCGGTGACTCATGCCTGGCTGCTTGTTTCAGGGTCAGTGACTCATGCATGGCTGCTTGTCTCAGAGTCAGTGACTGATGCCTGGCTGCTTGTTTCAGGGTCAGTGACTTATGCCTGGCTGCTTGTTTCAGGGTCAGTGACTCATGCCTGGCTGCTTGTTTCAGGGTCAGTGACTCATAATTGGCTGCTTGTTTCAGGGTCAGTGACTCATGCCTTGCTGCTTGTTTCAGGGTTAGTGACTCATGCCTGGCTGCTTTTTTCAGAGTCAGCGACTCATGCCTGGCTGCTTGTTTCAGGGTCAGTGACTTATGCCTGGCTGCTTGTTTCAGGGTCAGCGACTCATGCCTGGCTGCTTGCTTCAGGGTCAGTGACTCATGCCTGGCTGCTTGTTCCAGGGTCAGCAACTCATGCCTGACTATTTTTTTTAGGGTCAGTGATTCATACCTGGCTGCTTGTTTTATGGTCAGTGACTCATAATTGATCCTGACTTTATTCTGCCTTCAAGTAACGGCCCTGAAAATAAACTGAAACCATGTGGTCTGACCAAGAGATTGGGCATAGAAGAAGATATGCAGAGACCAAGTTCATAAAAATTCCGTGCTAAAACCAAATCTGTCGGACCAAAAGGGGAAGATATCGCAGTCTAGCTTTAAATTAAACAACAACGTCAGAAATGTCCATTTCATGACGGACACCTACAAAGATGGCAGAAGAAACCCCATAGACGGTTGACCACTGTAATCCTCAATTACAAATGTTTTGTAAATGTATATATATGTGCTTCACTATCTTCGCTTTTTGTGGCGGAAATTTGATAAACATGTTAAAAATCCGCCATAACGAATAATTAATGTGATATCAAATAATTTAATGTTATGTGCATGACTAACAATGGCCAATGTTTCAGTTTCTGCCGCGCTGGCCTTTAAGTCACTTACTTTCATTTATAGGATATCAATTCAACAACCACTTGTAGAATAGTGACTGTGGCCATAGTGTTATAACCATTAGCATGGATCAAGATGCTGATCAGCGTGTATGCTGCAGTGGTCAGCGACTCATAGCTGACTGCTATCGTCAGGGCCAGTGAACCAAAGCTGCCAAGACCCTTCTACACCTCCACGTAGTGATCCTGGATAACAGGCTGCAGCAGGGCAGACTGGCTTAGGAGAAGGGATCGAAGAGGGAATGCTAACTCGGTACTCAAAAAACGCTTGCTGAAGATGGATGTGTTGGACCGAAAAGTGCAAAAATCGCAGTCAAGCTGTGAACTACGACACAACGCATTCCGTTCTCTGGACTACATTCTGCTACTTAAGCCCGTTCAGTGTTTTGTAGTGGGAGATTGAGAACGAACGAAGCCAAGCGAAGCCATAATCATTAGTAGTATAGTGTAGTGTAGCCATATTGTTACAATCACTAGTAGTATATTTCAATGTAGCCATATTGTTACAACCACTAGTAGAATAGTGTAGTGTAGCAATATTGTTACAACCACTAGTAAAATAGAGTAGTGTAGCCATATTGTTACAACCACTAGTAGAACAGTGTAGTGTAGCGATATTGTTACGACCACATTTAGAAAATTTTAGTTCAGCCATGTAAGGAAATATATAAATAAGTGGTGTAAACCTTCGCGATAAAATGTATTCTTGCAAATAATTACAACTTAGAATATCACGGCGACCTCTAAAACAATAATTGCTTGAGAACCCGTAGTTTAGAAGTATCGTTTCTGCAGGAACTGTGGCGATGTTCATCAAAAATTGGCTGCCTAAATTACATCGTGCAACAAAGAATCAATTTGTTTTTGTGAGAATGCAACCTTCTGCAGAGAACATCATGAAGAAAGGCGAGAGGTAGACCGTGAAATACGTGGATGGACAGAGTAAACAACACCTGTTGTAAAATGTGGAAAAATCTTACTTGAGTCAAGATATAGGCGAAAGACAAATACATGCTAAGACACTGGGCTACAATCAGGTAGAAAGTGAGACGATAAAATATGAAGAAAACGATGGTCGGTCCTTGTGTATATTTTGAATTGGTTCATATTTTGTTGATGTTCACCTAAAACTGAATTCTAGATTCATCTTACTGCATCATTTCTGAAGAAAACAAAAATTGCACTTTGTCCTTTCCAACAATATAGCGAGATATTCGCTGTATTGGAACCCACGAAGAAAAAGAAACGCTGGGAAGCAAATGTGGTAAAAAAGAACAATAAGTTTGGACAACTGAGAGTCTAATGGGTGATATGTAAGTAGCCTGCCAAAAGTAGCCTACCAAGATCACGAATATGTGCCCAGTTCACGTGCCAGTGCGTGCTTCAGGAGGAACGAGAATATATATATTCTCAATAATGCACTTTTTCAGAAATCGCCCTCTGAGTTTTGATTTAAGTTTGCCGTACCTTGTGGTTTGCAAATTATTTAGTAAAAACGTTGATGCGTGTAAAGTGGCTTACAGTAATCAGCCTCAGATGTGAACGATACGATGCAGGACTCGACCTCACGATTGCCTGGCCGGCGGTGAAGATATCTGCGGTTGTCGGACAGTATATCAGTATCAGTCTGTGATTAATTCTGAGCAGCGTGTGATAGATGGCAGCAGCCAAGCATTCCAAGAGCCGAAAATAGAAATCGACTTCACATAACTCGGTTTCTCAGTGTCGCATGTTTTAATAAACTTGTCACCTCTCTCGCACTCTTAGTGGCGCCAGATCTGATTGGCGCCTCCCCGCTAGCAAAATATTCCCTGGCAGAGGTGATAACGCGTAGAGTCGATGAGAAAAGTGTTTCATAAAATATACAATCCAGTAAATGTCAGCGATTGTAGTACACATCAAAATATGGAATTTATCAGACCATTAATAGCGCACAGTTACAATTTGTAACAACCATAAACCTAGCACAAAAGCAAGAAGAAAGTAACAAGAATAGAAATGATGATAGATAATTTTCATGCGATTGAAGGAAGAGGAGCAGCGACAGAACGTATTGAGCGTAAATTTGTGATTTTACACATAGAAAACTGCACATATCATATTACACAGTCACGTGGTATATGTAAAATCATTCACATATCATAGTCAAGCGCCAGACTAAACCACTCATCATACAGTGAAATGGGCCCCATAGTGAAAACATTGGTAGCCATATGGATATCGTCTATGTAATGCTAGAACAACAGCCAGACATCAAGTGTACACAACAATCGTCTAAGGGAACTAATGTGACAGTCGGACCAAAGTAACACAATGATCGTCTAAGGGGACTAATGTGACAGTCGGACCAAAGTAACACAACAATCGTCTAAGGGGACTAATGTGACAGTCGGACCAAAGTAACACAACAATCGTCTAAGGGGACTAATGTGACAGTCGGACCAAAGTAACACAATGATCGTCTAAGGGGACTAATGTGACAGGCGGACCAAAGTAACACAACAATCGTCTAAGGGGACTAATGTGACAGTCGGACCAAAGTAACACAATGATCGTCTAAGGGGACTAATGTGACAGGCGGACCAAAGTAACACAACAATCGTCTAAGGGGACTAATGTGACAGTCGGACCAAAGTAACACAACAAACGCTACCTTAACATTTTATGACGACAGAAGAAATGAAAGGGGAGAACCTTCATCTGTGTCTAACTAAATCCTCCAAATATAAACAACTACCTACCTGATGAACATTTACTTCAAAATCAAAAGACCTGCTGGTAAAAGGTTGACTAGACACTCCCTAAACTGGGAAAATAGAGCTGAGTAGTGTTCGTACGACTTTATTGTTGGGGTAGTCGATGAGCTTGTAGGATGAGGACTACATGCCGCTTGGTCACTGTTGTTGCCACGTCGTGTGCACACTTTTTTTATTTATTCCACCCCGAACACAAAACAACTCATGCCTTATCGGGTTTTTGATCCACTGCACTGATTGTCAGCAGACAGACATCGACACCTTTTTGGATATACACTCCTTCGTGATGATTAACGATATCTAACTTTTAGAGCAAACGTGAATATGCACAATTTTCTTCAGAAAAGACGATTATAGATACCCACAATGTTTGATACTGCAAGCTGCAAGACTAACAGAATACATTCGGCCACATGATTGGCAGGGCACACGATCTCTTACCTATCATCTGGGACATTTGATGAAAACATTGCAGCAAAGATACTTAATACAACAAAATGGATTCGGGTAAATGATGGCTTGCTAGAACGTATTTATATACAAGAGCGGACGGATAAAAAAAACAGTCATCTGTTCTTTACTGTCCCATTATGCGACTTGAACAAGCAGAGTATGCGCAGCTTAAAAAAGACAATGAGCTGCATATATTTAATAAACTAATCAAAACTGCCAGTGCAATACAAAGTGCAATCAAACCTAGAAAATGTGGTTTTGACGAAGTCCCCATTGCGTCCGATGTCAGTCCCTAAAAAACTGTGCGGATTCCTCTAAAAATAAAATATGTTAGTCGCATCTGTCTCTCACCACTTTCTTGTTTGAATTCCGGAGTCAGCTGCAGTGATATAGACAACCCTGTGGAACTGAAGCACATCATGGAAACTATCTCGTAGGTCTACTGATAATTACCTATGTCACATGTGGGTATCACATTCATAAAATCGGTGGCCTTTCCTCACGATGCATCCAACTACTACATTCGACTCCGGTGTACATAAACCAGTCGCATAACTAACTCATAACTAAAGCTGCTTCTGAACTCACACTCTTGCCCAAGTGGCTGATATGTAAGGCCGTACTGAACCATCCTTCAGCGCTGAATATCCATATGTATTACCGCCCTTTCCTTGTTAAGAAAGAACAGTTAGGACAACGCTGCTCCTCTCATGGACCTGTCCCTAGTGAGTCGGTGTTCCTTACACGGCTAGTAATGCGTCATGTGACTTGTCGATACTGCAACACCACCCACTAGACATTATTTGAAGTCCACAGCAACAATATTGCAAATTCCATGGCAATGGCACGGTGTTTTGAATTTGTATTGCAATTGCAAAGCTTTTAAAACTATCCAGTGGGAGCTATAATTAAGGATGTTATAGAACATTGACAGAAACGAAATGAAGAAATGATACACCGCTTTCTTCGCAGCAAAGGACATTGTTAACACAAAAATCTACACAATATGACATTTGTGCCGATACCGAAGAACAAACACTTAACAATCAGGAGAAGTCCCAGGAGTGGATAGAAATAGTGTGAACATATTTCTGGCTGGAGAGAAAACATTAGCATCACAGCTAGCTAAACTATTTACCAATGCCTTAGCGAAGGTCAATAATTGAAATTGTGATTTACGCAAAACTGAGACACAGAAAAACTGAAAAAAATGCAGTCCAGTTTGTTAACTTTAATCGTGTGCAAATTTTCACAACATTGACCGTGAAGCTGCTAGAGATTCAACTTAGTGAGAGTCAACCACGAAACCAGGTAGGTTTCAGGAAGGGCTACTCAGTCACCGACAATCTCCTTACAATCAACTAGTTTTTGTTAATAAGAAATTGGAAGCACATTCGCCTTTGTGTAGTGTGTTTGTGGACTTTGAAACAGCCTTCCACATAATAGACATAGCTGCAAGAGTGAATGCCCATACACATCACGGCATTAAAGAAACGTATGCTCAGATGATATAAGAGGTCAATGAGGGTTAATAAACCACTATTACCAAATTTTACCAACTAGTCAAAATAGCAATACACCAACCTTCCGATTTACAGGGTCATATTTAATCTCTAACAAATCGTTTCCCTGCGGCCTTTGAAGAAGTCTTGAGATAATCATTTGAGAAAATAATGGTGGCATTATAGTCAGAGAAATTCTCACTCACGTTAGTCACAACGCCAGAGACACTGAGCAATACCGATATAGAGGTGTCTTATAGTCAGAGAAATTCTCACTCACGTTAGTCACAACGCCAGCGATACTGAGCAATACCGATATAGAGGTGTCTAATAGTCAGATAAATTCTCACTCACGTTAGTCACAACGCCAGCGATACTGAGCAATACCTACATGAACTCAACGGAGCAAACGTGGCATACTATTTTTAAATGGAAATAAAACCTCAACATGAATGGAAAGAAAACTATGTACATACCGCACAGTATCTATCCACAAGAGAAATTGTGCCTAGATGATTACCCTGTCGAGAATTTCAATTCGTACATTTTCCTCGTCCAAGAAATTACGAATTCTCATATAATACATCGTTAGATTTCCTGATAGATAACAGCAGGATCTCTCAGATTCAATCAAACCCATACTAGACTGAAAAAGAAAGGAGAGATACTACCCTAAGCTTCATAACGAAAAGCTACCCAAGCATGGACTGGACCCATGCATACACCGACGGTTCTGTAACAAACACTACACAGAACGGAGGGGCAGGAGCATTCCTGAACCTACCAAATGGCAGAAAAATAACACTGTCATTCGCTACTGGTAAGTACACAAGCAATTTCAGAGCGGAGGCAGAGGCACTGAGGGCGGCAGTGGAAGAAATGGTAACACACAGTGAAAATGAGAGCCATATAGTCCTGCTGACAGATGCTCTCGCCGTAGTCACAGCGCTAAAAAGCCAGAAAAACACTGAGCTTAATGACTTAAAAGCAGCACTCTGCAAACTGTGCCAGCAGTCTGCACCAAAAAGGGTAGTGGTACAGTGGGTTCCATCACACTGCAACATCCAAGGCAACGAGGAGGCAGACAGACTGGCAAAAGAAGGTGCAAGGCTACCACAAACAGATACCAGTATGACGTACGAAGAGTCAAAACGGCTTATCAAAGCCAGGTACATGACCAAATGGGAAACCGAACATACTGGTTACACCAAAAACGATGCCTATTACCAGTTGAACCGAAGAGAGCAGGTCGTTGTCTTCAGACTTCGCACTGGCCACAACAGACTGAGGTACCACCTATTCAACAAATTGAAGATAGGGTGTACCGACGAATGCCCGTGCGGTACTGGTAAAATGACCACTGAACATCTGCTGCAGAACTGCCCGACATACGAGGATCAGAGAGAGCAGATGTGGCCATCACCAGTGGAACTGCAAGACAAGCTCTATGGTAGTGGCGAGAGTCTCAGGATGACCGCCGCTTTTTTCGAAAAAATAATGGTTACTGTCTGACTGTGTACGCAGAAGAAGAAGAAGAAGAAACCCATACTTCAGCAGATGAGGAACCACAAGTCAAGTGCTCACACCTTCAACTCATAATTATTGGGGCTGCAAATTGAGTTGCTCACACGGCAATAGAGTGAAGAACATTGACAGTTATTCTACCATACCATATTCTCAACACCAAATTCGATTTCCAATTATTTTAAGCTTTGTTAAGAAACTAGAGATGGGCTAGACATGTAGTGTGTATATCGGATATGAGATGTGATACAGCGACCAAGATGGCGGTGCTCTTTTGTGAACTCCGCAAAAGACAGCTGAAAACAATTTTTTGGGGTGGTTTTTATTGAGTTGCAAACTAGATATGCTTCAATCTTTAAATAGAGAATCTGGACACATGCAACTTGTGTGTAGGATGTATGGAAGCGTGTTATTGCCAGTTGGTAGCTATATATTTCGTTATCTAGGGATAAGACGAATTAATGTGTTTGTCAATATGTTCTGTGACATTTGTTTTGGACATAGCAATTGTGACGATTTGAGATCTGTCTACTGTAACACTGTTGACCTTTCTGATACTTGTCATCCGTATGTCGTATGACATTTCATAGTCAATGTGGCGCAAATGAATTTCCAGCAGTGACCGACTAGTTATTCAGTTGGCACTGCCATTGATGGGGACGCGTGGGCTAGTGGTTAAGTGATAATGCTCACAACCAGAACGTGCTGGATTCGCTCAATCACTCCCAATCCAGCAGCCGGCAGTTATACCAGGGACGCAAACCCTTAGAAAACGCTGGAGGAAGTAGACCCTTACATAAAATGAATGCAAATGTCGGATGCACTGGGCCGATAGGGGCAACATAAAAACAGAGCAACGCATACCTTTTGTAGAATAGATCAATAAGGCGAACTTCAAGGGCTGGATGTCACACACCCACTGACTTGCGGGATACATGGATGTCACACACCCACTGCCTTTGCGGGATACATGGATGTCACACACCCACTGCCTTTGCGGGAGACATGGATGTCACACACCCACTGCCTTTGCGGGATACATGGATGTCACACATCCACTGCCTTTGCGGGATACATGGATGTCACACACCCACTGACTTGCGGGATACATGGATGTCACACACCCACTGCCTTTGCGGGATACATGGATGTCACACACCCACTGACTTGCGGGATACATGGATATCACACACCCACTGACTTGCGGGATACATGGATGTCACACACCCACTGACTTGCGGGATACATGGATGTCACACACCCACTGCTTTTGCGGGATACATGGATGTCACACACCCACTGACTTGCGGGATACATGGATGTCACCCACCCACTGACTTGCGGGATACATGGATGTCACACACCCACTGACTTGCGGGATACATGGATGTCACACACCCACTGCTTTTGCGGGATACATGGATGTCACACACCCACTGACTTGCGGGATACATGGATGTCACCCACCCACTGACTTGCGGGATACATGGGTGTCACCCACCCACTGACTTGCGGGATACATGGATGTCACCCACCCACTGACTTGCGGGATACATGGATGTCACCCACCCACTGACTTGCGGGATACATGTATGTCACACACCCACTGACTTGCGGGATACATGGATGTCCCCCACCCACTGACTTGCGGGATACATGGATATCACACACCCACTGACTTGCGGGATACATGGATGTCACACACCCACTGCCTTTGCGGGATACATGTTTACCGGATAGGCTTTAAAAGTAAACCATGAGGAAAAATATGTATCTCCAGTCGTCTCGATAATATCTTACCTCAGTACAACATTAGCGAAGGACGAGATAGTGACGTTAACAAATTGGGCAAATCTTGCTCACTTTAATCAAACTCACTGCACAAGTCACACATTTCAGCGGAAATAGAAAAAGGAAACGATTGTCCACACGGCTGAACAGAGAGAGTGTGGTATTCATCACACGTGATGGACAAACATTATCATAATCATCACATGTGGCGAACAAACATTATCATAATCATAGGTGATGAATGAATACCATCATGACACGTGATGGACGAACATCATCTTTATCATCACACGGGATGGGCGAACATCATTGTCATCATCACACGTGTTGGACGAACATCATCTTTATCATTACACGGGATGGACGAACATCATTTTTATTATCACACGTGATGGACGAACATCATTTCAGACACAAGAGGAACACGAAACCACACGCTCGGTGCTTTACCACTTGAAGTGTCCACTCGGACGTCCAACATTAGCATCGAAAGATAACTTGAGTAAAACTCTTGGTTTAAAATGCTACCGCTAGGAAAATTGCTGAAATAAGAATAAAATAATGATACAATATTTACAGATGACATCATAGTGTAGACAACCCTTATGTCTAGCATAGTCCTCACAACAAAGTATGTAAATGATGTATATTTGCACCAGTCTGCATATCACAGTATGCAACGTGTTTATACGTAAAGCTGTCCACATACCACATCAGCTTATTCCACCTGTACTTCTACAGGAGCAAACGCCGTTGTGCAAGTCCCATTCTGGTGTGAGCTGGATGCAGCTAGAAAGCGGATTTTCTGCTTAGCGTACTAGGCTCGAAAAGCTTAATACTCCACTATCGAGGGTGGTTAACTGATGTGCGAGTCCATCTTAATGGGCTCAAATACTAGAGAAAAGTAGACCCACAGCTTGTTAGGCGCCATCTGTGCTTCTCTTAACAAATCACTTAACCATGACCGGTGTTATGCCAAGTCACACAGTTAGTTGCTTCTTTCGACATGCCCTCTGTGTGGCAGTGGTGCTATTCTTTTCCTTGTCATAAAAATAGACCCCGGTAAACCATTCGGGAAACCACATCATGAACAGAGTTTATATCTTGGTCAGCTCAGGTTCGCTGACCCTTACGTCATCATGCAGCATGCCCTTTATGGAACGTCGCGCTCATCACAGTCTGTCTGAAAGAAACTCGTTCCCTTTGTCAAAACTCCAGCCTCCGCTACAGTCATACCCAGGTATTCCTGGATATATTGGTGCCATCGTCTTCTTGGTCTACCCCTTCCTCTTTTGCCTGGCACCATACCTACCATTACTGTTCTGTCGAGACCGTTGTGTCTCTTGATGTGACCAAAGTATTTGCATTTTCTAGCCAACATGGAATTGATAAACCAGTTCTCCTCTATGCTCAACTCTTGCCGAATGTCTACATTTGTCTTTTTCTCTGTCCATGGTATTCTGAGAATCGTTATGTAACATTTTGACTCAAAGGATTCGATCTTTTGTCTGGAAGTTTTGGTAATCGTCCATGATTCCCAGGCATACGCTGCCACAGGAAAAACACACTCTCTCAAGACTTTTACTTTTATCATTTAGTTGGTGCTCTGCCATAATTTCTTCAGGCTGTTCAGTCTATGCATTGCAAGGCGAGTTTTCTAAATTCTTTCGAGCAGTCGCAATTTTTGTCACATCTGGAGCCCAGATATTCGAAATGTGTGACCTGATCTATTTCCTCACCACCCACTGTAAATGTATGCTGACATTGTGTTTTGTCAGTGGTCATTATCTTTGTTTTATTTATGTATATAAATAGGTTTTGATCTTTACTATGTCCATTTACGGATGAGATTAGCTGCTCTAGCCCTTCTGCACTTCTTTATAGTATCACCGTGTAAAACTGCGCATCGTAACTCTGGAATGTCGTACCTCGATACTCGGACAGCGGCTCGTTGATCTCTGTATAATGTTTCAATGAGATGAATAATATGCACAGTAAACCCCATTTACTTCATGATTTTCCAGACATGTTGATGTTTAACCGTAACGAAAACTTTGGTGCAATCAATGAAACATGTGTACAGGTCTACATTAAACTCTCTACATGTGTCGTAGATATTCCTCATATTGAATATATGGTCCCTGGCCCACCCTTACGTAAGCAGCCAGATAATAGCAGCTGTCTGCTGTCCATCTAATTTACTTTGCTGCACCTTCAGATCTGTTATAATAATAATAACTATTATTATTATTGTTGTTTTTTTAAATTATTATTATCTCTGCTTTTACCATTCGTTTTGTTGACATCATGTTTCGATTTTTTAGGAACGTTTTTGTTGACTAATTATGTTTATTCTGTTTTAATCGCACCATTAGCTAAAATGGAGACATTTGTCAATCGTCGATGTCTTTAACTATCGTTTCCCATAAACCTGATTTATACCTGTTTACATTACATCTGATTTTTCTCGCTAATAGACATGTGATGGCTTCGAAAGAATTTTCAACACATCTCGTTAACATCCCATAGAGAATCAAAGCCAGAATAAAATGCGTTCTTGAACCAATCTGAAAAGCTAAGAAAGCTCCCGATATTTTAAAGATCATTTATTAAAATAAAACTGTCGATCAAATCATCAAACCTGTGAAGCTTGGGAAAAAAACATGAAAAAAAACTAGTAAAAGTTGATTAAGGTTGAGCTAAATCAAAATTTAAAAATGGGTATGGTCAGATACCGCACCGAGACGAGAACACAAACAAAACCTACGTTACGACCAATAGGCCTTCATCAGGGACAACAACACTGAACTAACAAATCAACATATAAGAAAAAATGGTCAACTCATCTGTTTCAGGTGGGAGACGCTTTCTGTCTAAGCGACCGGTCGTGCCAAGTACTGTGAAGCTATTAACTTCTACGGAATGTTTTCGCCGTATCTGACTGGTTCTGATTATCTATCATTGTTAGTTAATTAGTTTGTCAGTGCGCCAGTCAGTCAGTCAGCTAGTCATATATTCAGTCAGCCAGTCAGTTAGTTCTGTAGTCAGTTAGTTAGTTAGCTAGCTAGTTAATCAGTTAGTTAGCTAGCTACTATTCAATTAGGTCGTCATTTTGTTAGTTAATCAGTCAGTTAGTAAGTTAGTTAGCTAGTTAGTCATTTAGTTAGTCAGCTAGTTAGTTAATCAGTCAGTTAGTAAGTTAGTTAGCTAGTTAGTCAGCTAGTTAGTTAGTCAGTCAGTTAGTTAGTTAGTTAGTCAGCCAGTCAGTTGCACATCGCACCTCAAGATGGCGACTGTTTCAGATATGAAAATTCAGATGTGACCGTGAGCGTGACAAACTCTACCCCATGTAGGACACACGTGAACAGCGTTAGTAATTTGGCCAACTTGCATTATGTTCTTTCATGCATTTCGCTTTTCCTGCGTACCATTAACTGTTATCTACTCAGCATGCAAACCCCATAAGTGATGACAGTGCGTCAGACTGAGCGGTCCGGAGCCATCAGCTCCCAGACTTCGACATTAATGTGGAAACTTTTCAAAAAAACTTTAAGAGTGTCTTTTTATCGTTTCTTTTGTCCCTCCTGCGAGCGCTCTCCTGAGCCCACAGAACAACATTTGTTTAGAGAGGCGTTCAACTCACATGCGAACAACATGCTACGTCCAACTGATCTGTGCTCTCTGCAGCAGCGTATGGAGGAAATAAAGTCTCGCCCTGCTAAAGACCGCAGAACTGGGAACTCTGTCCTGCCAACCGATCCTGATCAGCCTGCAGAGACAGTGTACATGGAAATGATACACTTTCCTGACATGTTTGCTATATACTGTCCATATTTCGCATGCGTAAAGAAGGGTGGTTAACAGAACAGCACGACACATATTGATCTTCTTTGCGTCACCGATTCTTTGCCGGTCTCAAACATTATCTCTCGCTACTTTATGCGTTGCAGATTCAGCAATATACCGCTTCAAATATTTGGCTTCTAAATCGCTGCCTTGATCTAATGCCATATACATATTTTATCTCTATTGAATGTGTTCGTTTTTCGCTGTCCTACCCTAGTGTATCCATCTAATTAATACTGTGTCTGTGTGTGTGTGTGTGTGTGTGTGTATGTGTGTGTGCGTGCGTGTTTTTTTTTCTGGTGCCTGTAATTAGCAGTGATTTTGTACAAACTGTTTGCATACACAATGCTAACATTGTCATTTGATTTCCTAGCTGTTTATAGCATAAGAACTGTTTCAAACAAACCGCATTTAAAATAGTTGCAGCTTATTTTCATTTTGCTCGTAAATTGACAATGACGCATAGGTATAAAGGACAATTGACTCCATATATATAGCACACTGTGACTCTCTTTATTAAGTTCAAAGCCCGTATCTTATTTTTTTGGGTATCGTGTAATGTTTGATTTATTGCAAATTACCTCCTTCAAAATGGCCCTGTTATTTCTTCTGTTCTGTTCTGTTCTAGGAGTCGACTTCGCTGCACTCCGGGCATACCCATAAGTGCTCAGCCTCTCTCAGCAGATGGCGGAAAGTGTGGATGCTGATGGTGCCTGTAGCCTGTTGGTTGTACACCTTCCTGTTTCGTCTTCTCAGGTTCCCTGATCCACTGAATCATAATGTGATTTCAAAGTGCCGCAGCCTGTGCCTTGCAGACTCATCAAAAGCAGTGTCATTTTCCAGGAGGTGGTCATTGATAACCTTCACTATGTCACTTCAGTCACCGCTTCCATCTCCATTCTCATACTTGATGTTGTAGTGTCGTACATTCAGTGCCAATGGTTATGATGACTGTGTGGTACTCTGTTAGTGTATCCCCGGTGTGGACCTATTCCTCTCCTTTCACCATCGTCTTGACTGCAGTCTGTTCTTTATTTCCGTGGAACATTTACGTCATCTAGAAATGTCACATTTGAAGAATTGTTATACTTAAAGATATGTTGCACTTGAAGAAATAGTAGATTTGAATAAAGGGTACACGTGAATTAATAATACACTTGAAGGAATGTAATACTTGAAACAAGTTACATTGTATGAAATGTTACATTTAGAGAAATGTTGCACTTGAAGAATTGTTTCACTTGAATAATAGTTACTCTTGAAGAAATGTTACACTTGAAGAAATGTTACACTTGAAGAAATGCTACATTTGAAGAGATTATGTATCTAAAGAAATGTTACACTTTAAGAAATGTTACACTTGAAGAAATGTTACACTTGAAGAGATGAAGCACCGAAAGAAATGTTACACTTGAAGAGATGAACCACCTAAAGAAATGTTACACTTGAAGAGATGAAGCACCTAAAGATATGTTACACTTGAAGAATTGTTACACTTGAAGAAAAGTTACACTTGAAGAAATGTTACACTTGAAGAAAAGTTACACTTGAAGAAATGTTACACTTGAAGAAATGTTAAACTTGAAAAATGTTACACTTGAAGAAATGCTACACTTGAAGAAATGATGTATCTAAAAAATGTTGCACTTCAAGAAAAGTTACTCTTGATGAAATGTTACACTTGAAGAAATGTTACACTTGAAGAAAAGTTACACTTGAAGATGTTGCACTTGAGAAAAGGTTGCACTTGAGGAAATGTTACACTTGAAGAAATGTTACACTTGAAGACGTGTTTTAATTGAAGACAAATTACACCGAAGAGATGATGCATCTAAAGAAATGTTACACTTGAAGATATTCTCATCAGTTGATAGAGTCACAAATAAATATACATAATATAATGCACTAACTTTAGAGGCACCAATAAACGTCACTAAAAAGCTAGAAATGTAGCAATAAACGCCACTAAAAAACTTATATGTAACAATAAACTTCACTATAAACCTGATATTAGCAATAAACGACACTAAATACCTGATATGTAACAATAAACCCCACTAAAAATCTGATATGTAACAATAAAATCAACTAAAAACCTGACATTTACCAATGAAAACACTAAAAACCTGATATGTATACAAGATGCGCTTTGGCGGCGGTTTGCGCCTTGGCAAGAAGAGAGCAAACAAAATATAATGAAAACAACAATGACACTTTGAGGATAAAATTGAGTCAACCAGAGACGATTTTGTTGCTGATAGTATACCGAGACGTGCAAGGGTTTTCATTTATATTGGTTGTGGTTTATGGCTTCTGCGGATTGGGGTTATTGTTGTTCACGTTGTTATTGCATGTCAACGATGAACAATTTGACTTTTTTGTGTGCCTTGAAAAGGGCGATAGGTGGCATGATGCAGTAGGATTTCTTCAAATTTAGAGCGTGCTGATGAAGGTAAACCTGGGTCTTGCAGACTGTTGTTCGGACTGTCTTTCATCTGCTTGTCGCTCACTCCTACATGATCATGCCGACTACCACCTTATTATCCAATATATCATGAACCATGATTGTTTCCTGAAAGAACTGCATGCAAGTGAGGTGGGGTCTGGGTCAGTATTATTTACTTGCCCTTGACTAACATGTGTAATCAGTACGATTTGCCTGACCAGACGTTAGTCTCCCTTCCTGACCCCGACTAATATGTATAATCAGTACGTTTTGCCTGACCAGACGTTATTCTCCTCTCCCCTCCCGACCATGACTATAATCAGTACGTTTTGCCTGACCAGACGTTAGTCTCCTCTTCCCTCTTGACCCCGATTAACATGTCTGATCAGTACGTTTTGCCTGATCAAACGTTAGTCTCCTCTCCCCTCCTGACCCCGACTAATATGTCTGATCAGTACGTTTTCCCTGATCAAACGTTAGTTTCCTCTCCCCTCCTGACCCCGATTAACATGTCTGATCAGTACGTTTTCCCTGACCAGACGTTAGTCTCCTCTCCCCTCAAGTTGGGGTACTCGCCGCATGTCCATTACGACATTCCTAGCATGTAACATCGTTACTATTTTTGCTCCGATTTCGGCATCCGGTAGGACGCAGATTAACAATAATAACTTGTACGAAAAATGACACTAACTATGAGCTTTCAAGATAACACGGTTGGCCTGAATCCTTACATCATGAAACATCACACCCAGCAATTGTCGCCTTCCTTACAACGTCACTCTCAACTTATTTGAAGCGATAAACCTTCTCAATGAACACCTTGAGTGTAGTAGGCCCTTAATCTCATGTATTAGACACCCTAATATTCACGAATAACCCAAGTCAGCTACCTGTAGACTAGTATTATGGATTTGAAAGACAGCTCGTGAAACAATAAACACTAATCAAGAATAAACGAGCGAATAATTGCTATTTGGAGGGGTCATCAGTCAAAAATACTTCCTCTCCACAAATTCTGCTTGAGATGGAACTTTTCTAAAGATTTGTGCAGCATAAAAGCCTTGACTTGGTGTCCTTATATTCTCATGACAGCTTCTAGCCGGAAACTCAAAAAGGGAAACCCATTTCCTGCCTAAGGATAAAAGACGGGCACATGTTGAGGAACAATTAATTTATTGTATATTATATATTAAATAAAGAATTATTGCTGGATCTACAATAGAATGTTCGTCTGATCACAGTGAAAAAAAGCAAGTTATGTACAATGGGCTTCAAATTAAACCTGTCGGGGGGATCAAGATGCTGAGCAGCGCAAGTGGTCAGCGACCCATAGCTGACTGCTAACGTCAGGGCCAGCGAACCATAGCTACAAGAACCTTCTACACCTCCACGCGGTGATCCTAGATAACAGGCTGCATCAGGGCAGACTGGCTAAGGAGAAGGGATCGAAGAGGGAATGCTAACCCGGTACTCAAAAAATGCTTGCTGAAGTCGGATGTGTTGGACCGAAAGGTGCACATATCGCAGCTAAGCTGTAAACTACGACACAACGCATTCCGTTCTCTGGACTACATTCTGCGACTTAAGCCCTTTCAGTGTTTGGTAGTGGGAGATTGAGAACGAACGAAGAAGAAGACGAAACCTATCGGGGACGGCGTGACCTAGTTTTTAAGTGGCACGGCTCACAACCGGAAGGTGCTGGGTTCGATCCCCATCACAGCACCGGCCGTTACCCCGGGGAAGCAAACCCTTAAAAAATGCAGATGGAAGCAGACCCTTACATAAAATGCATGCTGAAGTCGGATGCACTGGGCCGACAGGCGCAAAATAAAAACCACAGTGTAACGCACACCGCCTTGGGGATTCGAGAAATAAGGCGAACGCAAAAAGCAAAAAAAAACACAAAACAAAAATGAACCCTTACAATTGTGATATAGATTCAAAACGTTGTGCTATTGTCATGGACGTTGGCAGTATCACCGCTACTCATTTTCAAGTTGTGTCGTGTAGGTGGTATTATGCAGTAGCGTAACCACATAACGTCATAATAGCCGTTTTAAAATGTCCGCAGCACACGCGGAGCAACATTCTCATATCCGTTTATTGAACAATGACAGCGTTAGTATATTGATTGTCATCCCCGAATCGAGGTTGAATATGAAGTTTCGGGCTTGTCACTCAAGATAGTGAATGAATTAAAAAATTGTGACAGATTGTTCTTGAACGGGCAAGGCAGAGTCTGTTACAGCAGTTGAACGCACAGTGATGCTATATCGCAGACTAACTCGGAATGAAATGCCACATTTACGGGTGTCAGTCAGCTCATGTAGTGTAAATGATATACTTCAGTTCCAGAGAATGTCTTTAAAGTTGGTATCACGGCATTTAATAACATAATTGAATTTGTGTGTGTGTCAAGAGGAATCCACACACGTTGTAGGCAATGGAGTATTTGTATTATCTAAGTCGAAGGAATCCTGGCACGGTGTAGGCAAGGGCTTATTTGTATAATCTAAGTCGGAGTAATCCAGGCACGGTGTAGGCAAGGGAGTATTTGTATAATCTAAGTCGGAGAAATCCATGCACGTTGTAGGGAATGGAGTATTTGTATAATCTAAGTCGGAGGATACGGTAAAGCATACGTTGGAAGGTCTTCAATCCTAAATGGACAGACCGTACTATCAGTCACATCTAATAACATCCTGTCAATCCGTTAACGATCCTATGTTTTTAATATAACATACACACACATAGACACACACACACACAGACACACTCAACCCACCCGATGACAACTCGGTCCACATAAACCCCTATCAGTTATGTTTGTGTATGTGTGTTACGTGTTAAGATGCATTCTATTTTAGCACAACATGATCCACTACACCTTCACATTGTTAACTCAGAACTTATTTGTGTACGGGACATGTTGCATATACATTACAAGAGAAAATCGTAACTACAAAACAAATCAACTAACTTGATGTTCTATTTATCATCTATCTCTCTCTATCTTGTTCACTCTCTCGTTCTCTCTCCGTCTCTCTCTCTTTCACTCTCGTGTGCATATATATAAATGCACTAGTAAATAATGTCAACTGTGAGCAGAGATCCTGTCGTTAGAAAATGTAACAAACGTGAAGACGCACCATTTAAATGCAGAAAGCTCAATCTGTTTTTCAACATCCACAAAAATTTAACTTTTCAAAGAGAATTAACATTTTCTCAGATTTCTCGGAAACCAACTTACAGCTGATTTAATGGGAACATCTCACACATGAATACAATCAATCGAAAACCGTGAGGTGTTCGTTATTGATCTGTGTAAGCCGATTCGTGATTTGCATTGGAAATATATAATTTACGTGTCTTCGCCTATATCTTCCAATGGGATTTATGTATGGAAATCGGGATGATTTGATGTGATTCATTTAATGTTTTCGTCTTAGATGTTACATTTTCACATGACAACTGAATGACATCTCATTAGAAGGCACAATACGTTTAGCGTTGTTGTTTATGGTCGTTTTATATGTTGACCTTTCTTACTGAATAACACAAATGTGATGCGAAAAGCTATTAACATGCCATTTTTCTAGCTCTACAGACTTAATAATGAACAATGAAAGAGGAATTTGTGATATAATCAATTAGGGGAGGGCGTGGGCTAGTGGTTAAGTGACACGTCTCACAGGCCGAATGTGCTGGGCTCGTTATCCATCACAGCAAACCATTAGAACATGCAGGAGGAAGAAGACCCTTACATAAAATGTGTGCCGAAGCCGGATGCACTGGGCCTGCAGACGCAAAAATAAAAACCGTAGTGCAACGCACACCGCCTTGGGGAATAGAGAAATAAGGCGAACGCACAAAATAAACAACATATATATTCAATTAAATGGTTAAAATAATGAGGATATTTCGGCGGCAATGTGTGTTTTAAAGTGTATCAATGATGACGGCCTAGTGATGGTAACGTAGGTTTCTGTCGTGTTTTGATCTTATTGCGGTATCTCGCCGACCCTGTTTGTGTTTCTTACACTTTACATGATGTGGTTGCTGCGGAAGAACATAGAAGTAGTGACAGTTTCTCATTAGAACACACCCTTTCATGACTCTTGGTTTTCCCAATGCACACTCCCGTAGGAACACGGCGTCACCTGTTGACCTAGCTGAATAAAACGTGTCAAAACAGTGATCACTTCTTCTTATGTCGCATATAGTATGTGATGGGGCTTCTAGCCTCAAGCACAACCCTCCATGGTCGTATTTTATGACGTGCACTAGATGCGAAGTTGTTGTATTCTGACCTTCGCAGTTAGGTGTTACAGGATTCACATGTGGGCCTTAACATAAGAGATGAAGTGGCTGTGTGCTAACCTTCGCAGTAAGGTGTTACAGGATCCACATGTGGACTTTAACATAAGAGGTAAAGTGGTTGTGTGCTGACCTTCCTAGTAAGGTGTTACTGGATCCGCTTGTGGGCTTTAACATAAGAGATAAAGTGATGTGTGCTGACCTTCGCAGTAAGGTGTTACTGGATCTGCATGTGGGCTTTAACATGACATCAAATCGCTATAGGTAGGCCACTATGTACATATCCACAGGCGTCTAAAGTACGACTGTTGTGGTGTCTACTGCATTCTCATCGGCCCTTGAAAATCTCACGAACACGGTGTGAATTTCGTGCCAGACGAACGCATATCCACATCAGACCTCGGAGGTGCACCGCCTCGAGTCGATATAACAAAGTAGTTTAGGGAAGTCTACACACTGAATCAGTGACTATTAAGAAAGAGTTGGCTGTGAGGGTTGACTGTGATGGTTTGACTAGCCGAGCTGGGATGCAAAGCGCTACTGGAAGGTGCTCAGGAAGGGAGATGTTGGCGCTGCTACTAGATGGCGAGCCTGCAAAACTTTAGAGTGGCGCCTTCAATAGATTCATTCACGTCGACTCGCATTTGACACCCAACTCACATCTGATGAAGCCCAAGAGAATCTGACTGGTTTATCGAGATATGGCACGATTTTATGCAGGCCCTAGGGTTAGAAGTTCGGCTGGAACCTGCCCCCAGACATCATCTACCATACACAACATGGAGGTCGCTGGGTAAACTCTGAAATGATATATCACGGTGCTAGACGGATATAATACGATGGGGATACACATATGATAACACATGTGAATGTGGCACAATACAGGGCCCAGAACACATGATAGCCTGCCCCAACCTCCAGGAAACATGCAATAGGTACGACATGATGGAGGCAAATGACAGGGCAAGCCATGTCGCTAAAACCGGTTTCATACACTATAACGTGGTGTGTGGACACGGAAAGTAAGTAAATATTAAAACGATGCAGAAAAGGGATTTGATGACATGAGCAAATGCCTCATCGTCGAAAGGCTAGTCCGTGCACTTGCGAGACAACAAGGAATGGTAGATGTTTTCACACAGCTGGCCATGCTAATCGTCGTCTCTCACCGGACTCGCATCTATTTCCCAGTGGTTCACGAATGAGACCATTATTCTCTTGTCAGAGAATTGTGGTGTGGTTGGCAATCTCACTTGTGTAAAACCAACCCATTGTCAATAAAACTACACTGAAAACAACTGGATTAAGGATTCCTTTATAAGCTGGACGTGGTAAATTCAAATGTAATGAGACGTGTCGCTGAAAAGACTTTAACTTCTTTCATTCCCGGGATCGAATTATCGAGACATAGAAGAACATACTGTCACTTTGTAGAACATAGGCCACCATCTTGATGGACGCTCAATATACAACATTGTCATGACATTGACCTATATCTTGCCAAACGGGATGTCAGCAACGGACTATTGATTCTGCTATCGGAACTGTCTGCACTGATAGAGACCTTCTCCGCGCCGTTGCTACTTCCACTTAAAAATTACTTCGCTTAAACCCCTAAGTTCATATCTAGGTCCATCAACACTCTTTGATCATGTGATTGCTGTCAACTTCTACTAGCATGTAGTAGGAAGCGCTAATCGTCACCCACATCGGTGTCCTCTAAACTAACCCGATTGCAACAGTTATGTCAATCCACAAAATTGACAGACATCTTCTTCTTCTTCTTCGAACGCAGTCAGACAGTAACCATTATTTTTTCGAAAAAAGCGGCGATCATCCTGAGGCTGTCGCCACTGCCATAGAGCTTGTCTTGCAGTTCCACTGGTGATGGCCACATCTGCTCTCTCTGATCCTCGTATGTCGGGCAGTTCTGCAGCAGATGTTCAGCAGCCATTTTACCGGTACCGCACGGGCATTCGTTGGTACCACCTATCTTCAATTTGTTGAATATGTGGTACCTCAGTCTATTGTGGCCAGTGCGAAGTCTGAAGACAACGACCTACTCTCTTCGGTTCAACTGGTAATAGGCATCGTTTTTGGTGTAACCAGTATGTTCGGTTTCCCATTTGGTCATGTATCTGGCTTTGATAAGCCGTTTTGATTCTTCGTACGTCATACTAGTATCTGTTTGTGGTAGTCTTGCACCTTCTTTTGCCAGTCTGTCTGCCTTCTCGTTGCCTTGGATCTTGCAGTGTGATGGGACCAACTGTACCACTACCCTTTTTGGTGCGGACTGCTGGCACAGTTTGCAGAGTGCTGCTCTTAAGTCATTAAGCTCAGTGTTTTTTCTGGCTTTTTAGCGCTGTGACTACGGCGAGAGCATCTGTAAGCAGGACTATATGGCTTTCATTTTCTTTGTGTGTCCCCATTTCTTCCACTGCCGCCCTCAGTGCCTCTGCCTCCGCTCTGAAATTGCTTGTGTACTTACCAGTAGCGAATGACAGTGTTATTTGTCTGCCATTTGGTAGGTTCAGGAATGCTCCTGCCCCTCTGTTCTGTGTAGTGTTTGTTACAGAACCGTCGGTGTATGCATGGGTCCAGTCCATGCTTGGGTAGCTTTTCGATATAAAGCTTAGGGTAGTATCTCTCCTTTGTTTTTCAGTCTGGAAGTTTTTGTTTCCAATACCTGGTACATTTTCTACCTCCTCTGGAAATATATCCTGCCTCCAGGTAGGTTTTCGTACAGTAGTGATGGGTTTTGGTGTTGTTAGTGCGTTTATGGGATCTTCGTGCATCTTTGCTTTGGCTATTTCTGCAAAAGTTTCTCCGCTTTAGTTTCCCATTTCCCAAATTGTTTAGTCTCTGGTACATTGGATGGTCAGTCAGTCTTCGGAGTTTCTCTGACTGCAGCTGGGCTCTGCAGTCTCTTCTATCGATCATGGATTGCAGATTTGTAATCTTTTCAAATTCTACAATTGGCGTTGACTTCATGCCTCCTGTTATAACTATCATGGCTTGGTTTTGAAGTTTGCTAACTTTATCGAAGTTCGCTCTTGCTGCTGTTGTCCATGCCGCAATGCAATACTCGAGAACTGGTCTCACTCTTCCAGTGTACAGTTTCTTTAGTATGGCTTCGTCTGCTCCCCAACTTGTGCCAGCAAGTTTCCTCATGATTGCCATTCTTTCTCTGGCTCTCATTCGGTTTCTCTCGATCTGACTTTTCCATGTCATGCGCCGATCAAATGTGACTCCCAGATAGGTTGGGTTGTCGTTTGGCTGCAGGAATTTGCCATTTAAACTTTCTTTGGTATTTTGGGGTTTTATTGAAAGCGAGAATATTGTGCATGTGGTTTTCTCCTCGTTTATTTTGACCAGCCATGAGTTCGCCCACTCTTCCAGCGATGTTAGGGCCTGCTGCATCCGATTTCTTGCTATGGTGAGATTCTTTTCAGAGGTCCACATAGCCAGATCGTCTGCAAACATTGAGCTGTGGACTCCCCTTTGTATATTCTCTGTAATATCGTTTATATATACCAGGAAGAGTGTGGGTGACAGTACTCCCCCTTGGGGTACTCCCTGCTCGAGTGTCACCTTTTTGCTCATCTGCCCTTGTACTTGGACTCTGGCCGTTCTTTGTTTGAGGTAGTGGTTGATCCACTTGTACATTTTCCCACAAACATCACTTCTTCTTAGCTTGACTCTAGTCCGTCTTTCCAGACTTTGTCAAATGCCTTTTCAAGATCCACCCAAAAAGCTGCTGTGTGTTTCTGTGCCTGGTAGGCGTGTTCTATTTCCTGGGCTATGAGGATGACCTTGTCCTCAGTGGATCTGTGCTGTCTATAGCTGGCTTCCTGTGGAATTAGTATTCGTTTTTCTTCCAGATGACACATCATTCTGGTGTTTATCATGTTCCATCAGCTTGCCGACACAGCTCAGTAGGCTGATGGGCCTGTATCCATTTGGATCTGTTTTGTCCTTTCCTGTTTTTGGTACTGGTACCAGTACTGCGTCTTTCCATGCCTGCGGTACAATTCCCCTTTTCCATCTTTGGTTCAGGACCGATAGCAGTTTCCTCTTCGCCGTTTGGCCCAGCCCCATCAGCATTTCGTTTGTTATCCCGTCTTTTCAGGGAGATTTCCTTTTCTTTAATGTTCTCATAGCCTCTTCCATTTCGCGCATTGTTAATTTGGCCATCATATGCTCTTCAGGTGCCGTACTGATGTTGTCGTGCCCCTTTAGCTCTTCACTAATGTCTGTATGTTTATCTGCAGGGACCTCGATGTGGTTTGCTCTGGCATAGTGATCGACAAAAGCGTTTGCGGCTTTCTTACCGGTGAGCAAGTTTTCGCCCTGCTTGATGGTAATTTGTTTGTTTGACGGGGTTTCGTCGTTCTTGGCTCGGACTAGCTTCGATAGCTTGTTCCCTTCTTTGTCCAGGTTTAGGCTTTCCGTTTTGTTTTTCCAGCTTTCTCTTGCTGTTTGCTTGAGAGTGTATTTGTATTTCGTCGTGGCGGCTTTGAGGGCGATGTTTGCCTCCATAGATTGTTCTGGCTCTGCCATGTTCCTAGCATTTGTTACTGCATCTTCCGCTTTCTGCAACTCATCATTCCAGTAGGGCTTATAGTTTTTCCTAGCTCCTCTTGGGATGGTTTCAGTGGCGGCTTGCATTATTGCCTTGCTTAGGCTTTCCACCATGGGCTTCATTTTGTTGTTTCGTGTGTTGATGGTTTCACACAGCCCATCTGTCAGGATTGCAAATCTGTCCCAGTCGGCTCGTTTGTAATTCCAACGTGGGAGCGGTTTTGTTTCCTGTGGGCCTACTTCCATAGACAGACATCTAAAAAGGCAAAGGCCGCCGTCCATCGTAGACGATGATGGCATAATTTATTTTGCTACCACTATTTTTAGTACTGATTAACTGCGCTACTTGTTATCCTCACTCTCTTGTCTCGTGCCGCCCGACCCCAGTGGCAAGTCAAGGACAAGACGACTATGGGATGCAATACACTCCGCATCAAGCACCCGTGAAAAGGACGGCTAAGTCCGGAGTCGAACCCACTTTACCTGATCACGAGGCCGACGGATTAACCACTTCCTCACGGAATCCCCAGACGTCTAGCACCAGCCCAAACCACATATTGAATATGACCTGCTACACGAGCGTTGTTTGAGAAGCGGCGCAATATGACTCGTTCGTCAACGATCAATGTAGGTTTCAAATACCACCAACAAAAACAAAGAATTTCACACAGTTTTCAATCATACGTCTTCTATCAGCTATATGTTCTCAAAACAGTATTAAATGTGTTACTCGAGGCGTCATCCAATCATTCCCGATGCAGAAAAAATGTACAACATGGAGCCTGCACCATGGAGGCAGTGCATGGAGTTCACACTACATCGAAGATGGTATGGAGTCAACTATGAAATATTACTATACCACACTGTTCAAATCGTGAGCCTCTCTTCCAATCCCCCCATCGCCACTTTCAGGTTACCTTTTCTCAGAAATTCGGCTGAGAATGTGACGACTTAAAAATCGCACGTCGAAGATCGCCTAATTGTAGAGGACCTTTAAGCTGGCGGACCACCACTCTGTCTAATCAGAGCTCACCTACTTACTAGTTATATTCAAATGTGAAGACCACCAACAGCTTGGCGCAGCTCTAAGACGATGCTTTTACACAAGAATGGAAACAAACAATAAAATGTGAATTATCGTCTGATTACTCTTCTCCGAGTCATTTACAAACGGTTCACGAAATATATCTTTACCACAGTTCGTCTCATCCTGAATAATCCACAATCAATCAAACAGCCTGTCATCCGGTGTTCCGTCTGCACATTGGACCATTATGTAACGGGCAGTCGTCTTTGTCGAGTAGGCCCGATAATACAAGACTACTTTGATCGTCACCATCCTCGTCTACGAAAGAACATTCGATTCTAGAGAACAACAATGTATCTTGCACTCGCTGGTGAAACAAGTTGACGATACTGTATACGTCAATATCTTATTAAAAGCTACACATATTGCATTACGACCTTGTAAACATTCCAGCATCATGTGGTTCCAAAACAAATATAGGTTAGCCATAGAGTTCCTGTTTCACTGTTCGAACGAACGTATTTCATTACCTGTACTTGGAAAAATGGTATGTATGATCAATCTGAAGAGATTGAAATAAACATTTGATGAAAAACTGCGAAACTAAACCGCAGGCTATCGAAATAACAGTTCATTGACATACATTGTAGACACATTGCGCAAACAAGTTGAGTATGGAATGGAACAAATCACTTTATGTCGGATCTATGGACTAGGCTAAGGGCTTTGATAACCCAGACACATAATCACTCTGGAAGTTGCCAGGGGACTATAACGTGCATGCAAATTTCGATAACATGATTTTGAAAACTTGAGTTGCCGAGTTCTACATGAATATCAGCTTTCTGAAACTGGAGTTGCCGAGTTCTACATGAAGATCAGCTTTCTGAAACTTGAGTTGTCGAGTTCTACACGACGATCAGCTTTCTGAATCTTGAGTTGTCGAGTTCTACATGAAGATCAGCTTTCTGATACTTGAGTTGTCGAGTTCTACACGAAGATCAACTTTCTGAAACTTGAGTTGCCGAGTTCTACACGAAGATCAGCTTTCTGAAACTTGAGTAGTCGAGTTCTACATGAAGATCAGCTTTCTGAAACTTGAGTTGTCGAGTTCTACACGACGATCAGCTTTCTGAAACTTGAGTTGTCGAGTTCTACATGAATATCAGCTTTCTAAAACTTGAGTTGCCGAGTTCTACACGAAGATCAGCTTTCTGAAACTTGAGTTGTCGAGTTCTACACTACGATCAGCTTTCTGAATCTTGAGTTGTCGAGTTCTACATGAAGATCAGCTTTCTGATACTTGAGTTGTCGAGTTCTACATGAAGATCAACTTTCTGAAACTTGAGTTGCCGAGTTCTACACGAAGATCAGCTTTCTGAAACTTGAGTAGTCGAGTTCTACATGAAGATCAGCTTTCTAAAACTGGAGTTGTCGAGTTCTACACGAAGATCAGCTTTCTGAACTTTATATGATGTGTACTAGGGTCTGACAGTGATAACTATTGTCCCCATGTCTAATTGTGCTGGTCAATAGATGAATTATGAAGTGGACAACATCAGCCAACACTGGTTAAATGTTTAGGACTTCGTCTGATCATCTTGATGATTTGAACTTTGCCAATAACTTAGCTCGTATGTCCAATACCCACAGTCAGATTCAACATATCATATGTATGTGTGGTAAACTGTTGTTCTTCAAATACATAAGACCATCCCTACATGTTTGGGAATCAAAGTAGCTATCATGCTCACATTATGTTATGTTAAACTCTCCTACAAGTTAAGATTTCCTTTTATAGGTCGGTAGAAATATAGACAAACCTGGAGGTAATTGAACTGATGTCAGATAGGTATAAAATAGGTTAGAGGTGATTTCACTATGTTGGGGAGCTTAGGTAGATCACAAGAAATTAAATCTACTACGAAAATACAAATTTAAAACTCAAATGTAAAGTCTGTTGTTTTGCTATAAAACACGGGTGACCAATACAGTTATAACAAAGGTGAATTCACAGAATTTGAGAAGAGTTTGAAATAAGATATAAAAATCATTATTGCGAATCTGTGGGAGAGAATCGGACCGATAACGGTGGGAAAGGACAGGAAGAGGATGTGATGGCGTTGTGTAAGAAAACCAGCTGATCGTATCAGATGTCAGTCTCTGTTCTGGAACCTCATATGCATACTGAAGAAACTGTACACTGGAAGAGTGAGACCAGTTCTCGAGTATGGCATTGCGGCAAGGGCAACAGCAGCAAAGGCGAACTTTGATACAATTAGCAAACTTCAAAACCAAGCCATGAGAGTTATATAAGGAAGCATGAAGTCAACGCCAATTGTAGAACTTGAAAAGAATACAAATCTGCAATCCATGACCGACAGAAGAGACATCAGAGCCCATCAGCAAGCAGAGAAACTAGGAAGACTGATATATCATCCCATGCATCAGAGACTAAATAGAATTGGAAAAGGGAAACTAAAGCGGAGAAACTGTGCAGAAATAGCCAAAGCAAAGATGAGCGAAGACCCTATGAACACATTAACAACACCAAAGCCCATTCTGTACGCAAACCCACCCGGAAGCAGCATATCATTCTAGAGGTAGTAGAAAATATACCAGCTGTTGGAAACAAGAACAGCCAGACTGAAAAAAGAAAGAAAAGACATAATCCTGAGGTACATAGCGGAAACTACCCAAGCATGGACTGGACCCATACATACACCGACGGTTCTGTAACAAACACAACACAGAATGGAGGGGGGAGGGGTATTCCTGAGCCTAACAAATGGTAGAAAAATAACACTGTCAGTGGTAACTGGTAAAGTCTCAAGCAGGTTCAGAGCGGAAGCAGAGGCATTAAAGGCTGCAATAAAAGCAATGCTGACAGGCCAAAGCAATGAAAGCCATATAGTCATGTTACAGATGCCCTGGCCGTGGTTACAGCACTAAAAAGCCAGAAAAATACAGAACAATGATTTAAGAGCAGTATTCTATCAACTATGCCAGCAGTCCGCACCAAAAAGAGTAGTGGTACAGTGGGTTCCATCCCAATGTTATTTTTCTCTCTTGGACCACGGAAGTCCAGTGGGTTGTAATTGCTCTTCTTCAGGCATCTCGGATGTTGCAGCGTACAGCAAGGGAGTCTGACCAACGAATTGGGGGTCGTCCCCGTGGTCTTTTCTTAACACGGGGGTACCAGACTGATGTCGCTGTACTACATCAACCATCGTTTCCCCCGCAACATGTGACCTGCCCATCCATGTTTTGCCTTGTCCGCATGGATTACCACTTCCCTCACCAGGGACAATCGTTTATTGTCAGAATTGTGGAGACCTTGCATACGCTGGTTCCGTAGAGTGATTCAAACCAAGCGTCTCTCAAGGGCGACCTGTGTAACTCTCAATTTGTCCTCTACTGAGAACGTCATGCAAAAATATTAGAGAACCGGAAAACGTGGATTGAGTTGGCGCAGACGGCCCAAGACAGGAATACTTGGAATGAATTTTTGAAAACGTGCTAAATCATCATCATGTAGCAAGTATTTTTCAGAAAATCGCTCTCATGACGGCCAATGCGCCAGTCTCCAAGGTCAAATCCAGCGTCTCCTTGATGTCCTGGATCCATCGTCTTCTCGGTCGGCCCCTGCTTCTCTTTCCAGTGACTATGTCTGCCCATAACAACTCTCTCCAGTCCGTTGTGTCGTTTGACGTATCCGAATAGTCTCAGTTTTTGGGACATTATGTCATTTATGAAACAATTTTCTTCTACATTCAGGTCTTGCCGGGTGGATTTGTTTCTTTCTATCTTTGTCCACGGGATTTTCAGGACTCTTCTTAAGCACTGTGTTTGAAAAGAACTGATCTTCGCTCTTATTGCTTTTTTAATCGTCCATGTTTCACATCCATAGGTGTCACAGGAAAAATGAAGGTTTTCAAGATCTTTATATTTAGTTCTTTCTTTGTAGTATGCCATATGTTCTGCATACTCCTTATCTTCTGCATTGCTATAGTCAGTCGTCTTTTTACTTCTTTTGTAATCTGCATTGTTGCTCAGTAATGATCCCAGATATTCAAAATGTGCAACATTTTCTATCTCTTCGCCAGCTCTCTAGCTTTTAGCTTGGAGTTGTTTCTTTTCAGCTATCGTTATCTTTGTTTTCTTTGTATTCAGGTAGAGATTTTTGACTTCGCTATGTTTCTGGACTGATGTAATTATTTGTTCTTGATCCTTGGCGCTGTTCGAAAGAAAAACTGTGTCGTCGACATATCGTATTTCCGGTACCTCCTTTCCTCCTATTGTGAAAGGATAGAAGTCTGTATAAATTGGATCTGCCTTTACATTCCTGAAAATGTTTTCCGCATATGTGTTGAACAGGAATGATGAAAGAATGCAGCCCTGTCTGACCGCCTTGTGTATCTCAAACCAATCTGAGGTTTAACCATGTATTATGACGGCTGGTTGCTGCCCCGTGTAGAGGGTTTCTATTAGTTGAACCAGATGTGTTGGGAAGCCCATATCATTCATAATCTTCCACAATTGCTGACACTTTACGCAGTCAAAGACCTTGGTGTAGTCTATAAAACAGACATACTGGTCCGTATTGAATTCTCTGCTTTTCTCGATAATTTTTCTCAAGTTGAACATACAGTCTATCGTGCCTAAGCCATGCTTGCGTTTTTATTCTCATAGTCCAATTTGCTACAATGGGATGAATAACAGTTTTGACTGATGTGTATGTATGCATGTAAGTATGTATGTGTATGTATGTATGTGTGTATGTATGTATGTGTGTATGTATGTATGTATGTGTATGTGTATGTCTGTGTATGTGTGTGTATGTGTGTGTGTGTGTGTGTGTATATATATATGTATATACATATATATATATATATATATATATATAGATATATATATATATATATATATATATATATATATATATATATATAAATATATATATACATTTATATGTATATACACATACAATTGTATTTTGTATTGTGTCTTAAGTGTAATGTCTCAGCAACAGATCCACCCAATTGAAGGAATACTCCTCTAAGACTTATAATGTTAGATGTATTATTGTTGATATTTTATTCTTCTCCGTTAGATTTGTCTTTTATTCTTCTTCCTCGTTTTCTTCTCGCCCTCGCTGTCTTCCAGGATGCAAAGGCCAGCGCCTCTGTTATGTGTTTTGATCAATACCTAAGCTCGCGACAGCATCATGCACCTAGAATGAGGTTGTGCACTAGCTTCGACACTGTGATTCCCGATTGATGTGCGCCTGCTGAGAAGTCTTGCACAGTAGTACTGCGAAGAGAAACCAGGTTCATCTTCTGCAGCACATCCTCGGATGTGAGATGTGTCACTTCAACCCAATACCTGAGAAATCGGTAAAAATTGTACAACTCACCAGGTGCCACGTTATATTTAGTTAAATAAAGAAACAAACAAACAATATCCACCCCGATTTCCACTGTTATCAACAATGGAAGCCGTTTCAATTATTCACTTCAATCAATGCGTATCTAACTAAATACTATTTTATTGCTCTAAGTTGAATGCTTTCAAATCTCACGGTGCTTCACTCGCGAGACGATATCTTACAGTTATATTGTGGAGTATTTTCCATTAAAGCATAATCGACATACAGACTTCAATTCCTAAGCAGGCATAAAAGGCACTTAGACCTGAGCGAGAAATGAACTCAGATCGAATCGTTTAATGGTTTGACTTTACTTCAACTAATCTCTTCTATTGATCGCCTGCCCGCTATTCTGTCTTCTCAACTTACGAACATTCGTCATGCACCTTTGTTATCACAGCGTAACATTGATAAATAACATATGTTTGACTGCCATGAAGAAACTTCTAACAAAAGCGTTTTACGTGCCATTTAAACACAATTTGTGTCTTTCTCTCACTTTTTCTCTCTCGCTCCCTCGCTCTCTCACTTTCTCCATCTGTCTACATCAATATATTAGTTCTTCTTAGTTCTTAGTCGATATATATATATATATATATATATATATATATATATATATATATATATATATATATATATACGTGTGTGTGCGGCGCGCGCGCGCGTGTGTGTGCGTGTTTTAAATTTTTTTGGTAGAATGATTTTGACTTTGAAACATGCATTAACAAGAGTAGCGTAGTTCAAAACTTGCCACCACTAAATTATGTAGCTATAAAAATGCAACATAACATCAAAACAAAAAATAGACGCACGTATGAAGATCCTCAAGAAGCCGATATATCCCATTCACAAATAAAAACAGATCAAAAACAACATTACATTATTATACATCACACAACACTTTACTCACAAACAACTTCCATAAATAAAAACACGAAATACAATATACAGAGAGAAAGAGAGAGAGAGAGAGAGAGAGAGAGAGAGAGAGAGAGAGATAAATACAGAGAGAAAGAGTGAGACAGAACGAGCGAGTTGGAGAGAGTGAGAGAGAATGAGAGAGTCGGAGAACGACGAAACAAACCAACAACAAAAAATAGATTCGAAATATTTCCAGAAAGTAACTGGAGATGTAACCATTAATACCTGAAAAAGATCTTCAAAAAACGACACATAATAGCCCGTCAAGTCACATCAAAGCTCAAACATAGCACGTCAAGTCACAGCAAAGCTCAAACAGAGCACGTCAAGTCACAGAAAAGTTCAAACATAACACGTCAAGTCACAGCAAGGCTCAAACATAGCACGTCAAGTCACAGCAAAGCTCAAACATAACACGTCAAGTCACTGCAAGGCTCAAACATAGCACGTCAGGTCACAGCAAAGCTCAAACATAGCACGTCAAGTCACAGCAAAGCTCAAACACACACATAGTACGTCAGGTCACAACAAAGCTCAAACACACGAATAACATAACAAGTCACATCAAAGCTCACACACGAATAGCATAGCAAGTCACAGCAAAGCTCACACACGAATAGCATAGCAAGTCTCAGCAAAGCTCAAACACACGAATATCATAGCAAGTCACAGGAAAGGTAAACAAAACATTAACGCGTGTTACAGCTTACCGACAGACACGTACATATTTAATAGCTAGCTAGTTTGGAAAAATATTGAAGAAAAAGAAAGTAAATAACAGCAGAAGACGGTAACATGCAAAATGGATACAATAAGTCAAATAAAAATGCAGATATAAGCAGATGAAACATTGCACACAATTATTTTAAAATTAAAAACACAACACAAATATAAACATGAAAAATACATACATTTATTATGAATCATATGTAAAACGTATGAGCAGTCAAAAACCCGCACATTTACAAGCAATTAGATGTACATAGTAGGAGCAAAGGTAAACACTCACATCTCTGACCATAAGCTAACACATACATATTAGAACATTAACAATCAAGCCACCACGCAATCCTACAGAAACACACAAATCGAACGAATATAAAAAAACAGTAGTATTCAAACACATATACAGTGCATGGAGGGAAGAATTGAAAGGGACAGCATGCACACACCTACCCACAAGTGACACATGAACATGGAATCCATCAAACATGCAGGCAAAGAAACAACACAATAAAAGAGAAATCAAACAACAACACATTGACCAAACTCTCTCTCTCCCTCCCTCTCTCTCTCTCTCTCTCTCTCTCTATCTCTCTCTCTCACACACACACACACATACACACACACTTACACACACACATATACACCAATACACACACATACACACACACACATCCTACCGGAGGGAAGACAAGAACTCAGAAATGTGATACGTGATTAGTTCCCTCCCTTCCAGAGAAAAATGCCGGACAACTTTGATTAATGCTGGGCTCAAGCTGAACTCTTAGCTCTCGTGAAATAGAGCCTGCAAGTTGGCTAGTTCGTTCACAGAATGTTCTGTTGTGTTTTTGTTGTTGAAGCTGCGTCATTTCTTGGCTTAGTTTCAGATGGGATCGATAACGCACTTATGGCGCCAAATGGTTTACTATTGACTATGTCTAGTTCTGATTCTGTTGACTTGTTTAATGTGTCTGCAGTTTAGTTGTTGTTGCTAGCCTGTATTTGACTTGTTTAATGTGTGTGCAGTTTAGTTGCTGTTTCTGGTCTGTATTTGACTTGTTTATTGTGTCTGCAGTTTAGTTGTTGTTGCTGGTCTGTATTTGACTTGTTTATAGTGTCTGCAGTTTAGTTGTTGTTGCTAGTCTGTATTTGACTTGTTTAATGTGTCTGCAGTTTAGTTGTTGTTGCTGGTCTGTATTTGACTTGTTTAATGTGTCTGCAGTTTAGTTGTTGTTGCTGGTCTGTATTTGACTTGTTTAATGTGTCTGCAGTTTAGTTGTTGTTGCTGGTCTGAATTTGACTTGTTTAATGTGTCTGCAGTTTAGTTGTTGTTGCTGGTCTGTATTTCTTCTTCTTCTTCTTCTGCGTACACAGTCAGACAGTAACCATTATTTTCTCGAAAAAAGCGGCGGTCATCCTGAGACTCTCGCCACTACCATAGAGCTTGTCTTGCAGTTCCACTGGCAATGGCCACATCTGCTCTCTCTGATCCTCGTATGTCGGGCAGTTCTGCAGCAGATGTTCAGTGGTCATTTTACCAGTACCGCACGGGCATTCGTCGGTACACCCTATCTTCAATTTGTTGAAGAGGTGGTACCTCAGTCTGTTGTGGCCAGTGCGAAGTCTGAAGACAACGACCTGCTCTCTTCGGTTCAACTGGTAATAGGCATCGTTTTTGGTGTAACCAGTATGTTCGGTTTCCCATTTGGACATGTACCTGGCTTTGATAAGCCGTTTTGACTCTTCGTACGTCATACTGGTATCTATTTGTGGTAGCCTTGCACCTTCTTTTGCCAGTCTGTCTGCCTCCTCGTTGCCTTGGATGTTGCAGTGTGACGGAACCCACTGTACCACTACCCTTTTTGGTGCGGACTGTTGGCACAGTTTGCAGAGTGCTGCTCTTAAGTCATTAAGCTCAGTGTTTTTCTGGCTTTTTAGCGCTGTGACTACTTCGAGAGCATCTGTCAGCAGGACTATATGGCTCTCATTTTCACTGTGTGTTACCATTTCTTCCACTGCCGCCCTCAGTGCCTCTGCCTCTGCTCTGAAATTGCTCGTGTACTTACCAGTAGCGAATGACAGTGTTATTTTTCTGCCATTTGGTAGGTTCAGGAATGCTCCTGCCCCTCCGTTCTGTGTAGTGTTTGTTACAGAGCCGTCGGTGTATGCATGGGTCCAGTCCATGCTTGGGTAGCTTTTCGTTATGAAGCTTAGGGTAGTATCTCTCCTTTCTTTTTCGGTCTGGCAGTTTTTGTTTGCAATGCCTGGTATATTTTCTACCACCTCTGGAAATATATCCTGCCTCCAAGTAGGTTTTCGTACAGTAGTGATGGGTTTTGGTGTTGTTAGTGCGTTTATGGGATCTTCGTGCATCTTTGCTTTGGCTATTTCTGCAAAGTTTCTCCGCTTTAGTTTCCCAGTTCCCAAATTGTTTAGCCTCTGGTACATTGGATGGTCCGTCAGTCTTCGGAGTTTCTCTGACTGCAGCTGGGCTCTGCAGTCTCTTCTGTCGGTCATGGATTGCAGTTTTGTAATCTTTTCAAGTTCTACAATTGGCGTTGACTTCATGCCACCAGTTATGATTCTCACAGCTTGGTTTTGAAGTTTGTTAACTTTGTCGAAGTTCGCCTTCGCTGCTGTTGTCCAAGCCGCGATGCCATACTCGAGAACTGGTCTCACTCTTCCAGTGTACAGTTTCTTTAGTATGCCTTCGTCTGCTCCCCAGCTTGTGCCAGCAAGTTTCCTCATGATCGCCATTCTTTCTCTGGCTTTCATTCGGTTTCTCTCAATCTGACTTTTCCATGTCATGCGCCGATCAAATGTGACTCCCAGATAGGTTGGGTTGTCGTTTGGCTGCAGGATTTTGCCATTTAGGCTTAGTTTGGTACTTTGGGGTTTTAATGAGAGCGAGAATATTGTGCACGTGGTTTTCTCCTCGTTTATTTTGACCAGCCATGAGTTCGCCCACTCTTCCAGCGATGTTAGGGCCGTTTGCATCCGATTTCTTGCTATGGTGAGATTCTTTTCAGAGGTCCACATAGCCAGATCGTCTGCAAACATTGAGCTATGGACTCTTCTTGGTATATTCTCTGTAATATCGTTTATATATACCAGGAAGAGTGTGGGTGACAGTACTCCCCCTTGGGGTACTCCCTGCTCGAGTGTCACCTTTTTGCTCATCTGCCCTTGTACTTGGACTCTGGCCGTTCTTTGTTTGAGGTAGTGGTTGATCCACTTGTACATCTTCCCACAAACATCACTTCTTCTTAGCTTGACTCTAAGTCCATCCTTCCAGACTTTGTCAAATGCCTTTTCCAGATCCACCCAAACAGCTACTGTGTGTTTCTGTGCCTGGTAGGCATCTTCTATCTCCTGGGCTATGAGGATGACCTGGTCCTCAGTGGATCTGTGCTGTCTAAAGCCGGCTTGCTGTGGAATTAGTATTCGTTTTTCTTCCAGATGCCACATCAGTCTGGTGTTTATCATCCGTTCCATCAGCTTGCCGACACAGCTCAGTAGGCTTATGGGCCTGTATCCATTCGGATCTGTTTTGTCCTTTCCTGTTTTTGGTACTGGTACCAGTATTGCATCTTTCCATGCCTGGGGTACAATACCCCTTTTCCAGCTTTGGTTCAGGACTGCCAGTAGTTTTTCCTTCGCTGTTTGGCCCAGCCCCATCAGCATTTCGTTTGTTATCCCGTCTTTTCCGGGAGATTTCCTTCTCTTTAGTGTTCTCATAGCCTCTTCCATTTCGCGCATTGTTAGTTTGGCCATCATGTGCTCTTCAGGAGCCGTATTTTTGTTTTCGTGCCCCTTTAGCTCTTCGCTAATGTCTGTATGCTTATCTGCAGGGACCTCGATGTGGTTTGCTCTGGCATAGTGATCGACAAAGGCGTTTGCGGCTTTCTTACCTGTGATCAAGTTCTCGCCTTGCTTGATAGTAATTTGTTTATTTGACGGGGTTTCGTCGTTCATGGCTCTGACTAGCTTCCATAGCTTGTTCCCTTCTTTGTCCAGGTTTAAACTTTCCGTTTTATTTTTCCAACTTTCTCTTGCTGTTTGCTTGAGAGTGTGTTTGTACTTCGCCGCGGCGGCTTTGAGGGCGATGTTTGCCTCCACGGATTTTTCTCGTTCTGCCATGTTTCTAGCATTTGTTACTGCATCTTCCACTTTCTGTAACTCATCATTCCAGTAGGGCTTATAGTTTTTCCTAGCTCCTCTTGGGATGGTTTCAGTGGCGGCTTGCATTATTGCCTTGCTTAGGCTCTCTACCATGGGCTTCATTTTGGTGTTTCGTGTGTTGATGGTTTCACACAGCCCATCTGTCAGGATTGCAAATCTGTCCCAGTCGGCTCGTTTGTAATTCCAACGTGGGAGCGGTTTTGTTTCCTGTGGGCCTACTTCCATGTCAATGGTTAGCCTGATCGGCCTGTGGTCGCTACCTGCCAGTTGGTTTAGCACCTGGCGGTCTATTTTATAGTGTATGTCCTGTGTGGAGAAGGCCAAATCTGGAGTCGAGGTGGTATGCCATGTTCTTGAATAGAAGCTAGGGCTATCCTCCGGCCTATTGATTAGGGAGAGATTTGCATCTATCTCCCAATCTTCCACTTCGTCACCTCTGCTGTCTGTGTCAGAGTATCCCCATCTCTCCGAGTGGCTGTTGAAATCTCCAACCACTATGCAGTTGGAGTCTCTGACCTCCATACTCGAGAGCGATAGGTCTCTGTTTGGTGGTCCGTACAGATTGAAAATGCGGAGCTTCGTCTCTTGAGCCATTATGTCAACTCCTACAATTTCTGCTTGTCCGGTGTGATTGACAGGTACCGCGCTACTCGGTATGCTGTTTCTGGTCAGTATCAGGACCCCTCCTTTGTGGCCTTCTCTATCTAGACGGAAAGTCTGGTATCCTCTGATTGAGAATTTATGGTTATTGTTGAGGTGCGTTTCCTGGATACATGCCACGTCAATCTTACCTTCATGCAGGTGATGTGTTAGGGAAAGTTTTTTGTTAATGACTCCCTCCGCGTTCCACTGTAATATTCTGAGGGTCTTGAAGTTTTGGCCAATAGTCGTTTCCCCATAGCCATGTGCCTTGACTCCACGACACATGGGTGGGTGACCACCAGTAGCCAAGGGTGGGCCCCTTCGAGGCGTGGGGCCCGGCGCTATCGCTGCCTGGCGGGTCTCCTCAGGATGAGCGCCATACGTTTTTCGAATAGGTTGTGCTGCCATCATACTGTGATTTACGTTGCACTGTTTTGTTAGGCTTGCGGCCCCGTGCATCCGATTTCAACAGGCGTTTCTGTAGGGATGCCCTCCTTAGCCTTTGGCTGTCCCCAGCCTATCTGCAAGGCAGCAGTTGTTTACGATCAGAGTTTTCTCTCCTATGGAAGTTGTCTTACCAGACTATCGAGTCTTCACTACTTGTGTCTATAGGGTGCAATGATGGTATGTGATATATGAGATGGACTGGTTTACCCGGAAGAGAGGCAGTCCAGTGTGTCTGTATCCCAGGATCGTCACGTCCTGCCAGAAACGTAGCATTTGCATGTGAGTGGGGTATCTCTTTTTCCCTTTATTTTCTTGGCTTCTATGCAGGGATGGTACGCCTAGCATTCCCCGCCACCTGGGGTGTTGACACAGTGGGGCAGGTGTGCAATGTCCGCTGGTCTGCATCTCTTCTGCGTCCAGCATGATAGTTATGGCTGATAACGTACAGAGGTAGATATCGTAACCGGAGTGCATTTAGCCAGAGGACAAGCCTGGTAATGTCACAGAGATGTTGATCGCCTGGTGTGCGGACAACTCTCATGGTCAGTGGTTGAGTCTTGACAGTTCACAGTGTGGTGGCTGCTCTACTGTTTTCGACACCCCGACCAGGTTCTAAGTCTTTGGTTGGTGTTTTTCGCACCCCATCGCCGTATAGGGTGAGTATCAAGCAGTTTTCCGCCCGCTTTGATTTGCGGGCGGCAAGGACCTCTTACTGTGGCTCTACCTGATAGGGCTGGGGCGCAAGCCCCAGGTCCCGAGCATGTAGGAGCCTCCCATTGCAGTGGTGCTGAGATTTTGGGCGGGATTGCGGCTTTCAAGGGTTCGGCCGTAATCCCCCACATGGTAGCCTCGCGCCCTTGGCTTATCAGCCTGGTACGTGAACCAAAGTGTCTGCGGCTCCTCTCGATTTGAGCTGGTTTTCCGTAGCAACGCCCTGTCATTTGTAGGGTAAAACTGACCTGTCTTCAGATCTATTTCCAGCACCCGTTCACTATTTTGTCAGACGAATTTGTTGAGGGCTTTTGTTTGTCAATGACCAGGTATTTGAAATCTGCAGAGTTAAACACGATTTCCGTAGCGTTCTTTCATTTGAGCTGACTTGTCGTCCGTGAGTCTAATACCAGCGTACGTTCATTATTAGACCCAAACGGCAGTGCTCTCAATTTGTCAGTTGTTCTACAGTATTGGCGTGTTCAGTCAAATTAAGCCGCAGGTTCCACACCTGGTGGTGCCCTTCCGTCAATTCCCTTAGCGAGACAATCAAGTTTCTTAAAGGGTAGCCCCAAAGATTTTCGAGGGTCTAATTCCAGCACATGTTCTCTATTAGACCCCACTAAGGTGTACTTTTTGATAGTCATTCTGCAGTATTGGCGTGGTAAGTTAACTTAGGTCTCAGGCTCCACTCCTGATAGTGCTCTTCCGTCAATTCCTTTATCAAACACTGGATGCAGACAAAACCGAGCCACAGGGGACATAACCCCAGATTTCTGGGGGTCTAAGTCCAGCACCAGTTCCATATTAGACTCCAGAAGAGTGGTCTCGGCATGTCAATCATATCAGTGTTGCCCGTGTTGAGTCAAATTAAGCCGCAGGCTCCACTCCTGGTGGTGCCCTTCCGTCAATTCCTTTAAGTTTCAGCTTTGCAGCCATACTTCCCCCGGAACCCAAACACTTTGGTTTCCCGGAAGCTGCCCGCAGAGTCATCGAAGCAACTCCTGCGGATCGCTAGTCGGCATCGTTTATGGTCAGAACTACGACGGTATCTGATCGTCTTCGCGCCTCTGACTTTCGTTCTTGATTAATGAAAACATTCTTGACAAATGCTTTCGCAGTAGCTCGTCTTGCGGCGATCCAAGAATTTCACCTCTAACGCCGCAATACGAATGCCCCCGTTTGTCCCTGTTAATCATTACCTCCAGTTCCGAAAACCAACAAAATAGAACCGAGGTCCTATTCCATTATTCCATGCACCATTATTCAGGCAGCCGAGGCCTGCTTTGAACACTCTAATTTTTTCAAAGAAAACGCGCCGGCCACCCAGGACGCTCAGCGAAGAGCACCCGTGGGAGAGAGCCGGCAGACGGTAGGGCAGGAGACAACGGGCAGTGAACCGGCGCGAGCCGGACCGCCCGCCTGCGCCTGAGATCCAACTACGAGCTTTTTAACTGCAACAACTTTAATATACGCTATTGGAGCTGGAATTACCGCGGCTGCTGGCACCAGACTTGCCCTCCAATAGATCCTCGTTAAAGGGTTTAAAGTGTACTCATTCCAATTACGGGGCCTCGAAAGAGTCCCGTATTGTTATTTTTCGTCACTACCTCCCCGTGCCGGGAGTGGGTAAGTTGCGCGCCTGCTGCCTTCCTTGGATGTGGTAGCCGTTTCTCATGCTCCCTCTCCGGAATCGAACCCTGATTCCCCGTTACCCGTTACAAACATGGTAGGCATGTCACGTACCATCGACATTTGATAGGGCAGACATTTGAAAGATGCGTCGCCGGCACATGAGGCCATGCGATCAGCACAAAGTTATCCAGAGTCACCAGTGGGGACGCCGCAACCCCGCGAGGGGAAACGACGATTGGTTTTGAACTAATAAAAGCGCTCTTTCCGCGAGGGTCGGAGCTTGGTAAGCATGTATTAGCTCTAGAATTGCCACAGTTATCCAAGTAGGATCGTGTCATCTAAGGAACCTCGACTGATTTAATGAGCCATTCGCGGTTTCACCGTGAGACAGTGTGAACTTAGACATGCATGGCTTAATCTTTGAGACAAGCATATGACTACTGGCAGGATCAACCAGATATCTGTCGGAGACGTACGTACAGCACACACCGGTCGGCGGAGGAAGGGTGTGTAAAAAGCCTCGCTGGGACGACGGCCGCAGGGACCGACTGACGGGACGGACGGTTTGTTCCACCCGTCCCTCACTCCGTCGACCTAGGACCGCCTGACAGGGGCCTCCCACACGCACCAGACGACCGACCGACCGGGCTCGCTCGAGGAGGGATGGCAGCGCTCTGTGCAGAACGGATCCCAACGACCTCGGCGATGAATTTCACTGGGACTAGAGACACAATTTGGCCTGCCCTTCTCCGTAGGGAGAACGCAGGGCCTCGAGGCAACGATTCCTGCTTTCCATTTGCCGGTCACAAGCTCTTTGCGAGAGTCGGACCACCAGCGAGACGTACTGTCGAGCTCTGCTATAAGCCTTAGATAAATGTCTGTATTTGACTTGTTTAATGTGTCTGCAGTTTTGTTGGTGTTGCTGGTCTGTATTTTAGAATGAAGAATGTGTATGTGATAATTATTAGCATCCTTCACAGTATCATCTGTATGGCTCTTCGATCTGTTCATTTGTATAATCTGGTACAGGGGTGATAAATCTGTCCATGTTAAAAGGCTGCATTAAGTTAGCTGTGAAACTAATAAGGCCGTATTTTTTTTTTTTTTTTTTTTTTTTTTTTTTTTTTTTTTTTTTTTTTTTTTTTTGGCGTTCGCCTTATTTCTCTAATCCCCAAGGCGGTGTGCGTTGCACTGTGGTTTTTATTTTGCGCCTGTCGGCCCAATGCATCCGACTTCAGCATGCATTTTATGTAAGGGTCTGCTTCCTCCTGCATTTTCTAAGGGTTTGCTTCCCCGGGGTAACGGCCGGTGCTGTGATGGGGATCGAACCCAGCACCTTCGGATTGTGAGCCGTGCTACTTATCCACTAGGCCACGCCGTCCCCTGGCCGTATTCAATTAACTTCAATTCATTCGCTTCAAAATATACAGTTGCAAAAGCTAATTCGGGCATTAGTGACGTCTGCCAGTCACAGAAGTTAAGGTACATTCTAGAGTTATGGCTACATCTAAATCATGAGCATAGCTTGGGTCAAAAAATGCCTTGTGAGATGCTAATGTTTAATCTGTGACCTTGTGTCAGGGATTACTATTTCATTGAATCTTCTTTTACTCTTTGTGATTTTGAATATGTTCATTTTAAGTTAGAAATGCAAATATCAAAAGACGAATAAAAACATATTGACTAACAAAAAGATTGATTCTACAAAATTTTAATTCATTAAAAAAGGCCGCACCTAATGATTTACAAGACCACAGACTCCGCACCCGCAATCGACTAATGTGTCTACCCAAACAGTATTGATCCCTGAAGATGGATGGGGGTGGGGGGAGGGGGACGTATAGAAACTGTTGAACCTCCGAAACTAGTTGAAAAGTGAAGAGGTTTGTGGATGGGGGCATGCATCCTCGTCAAATGAAACGAATTGCTACATAATCCCATGCATCGTTAGGGTACTTCTTCTCTTCTTCTGCGTTCGTTCTCAATCTCCATCTACTAAGCCCTGAACATGGATTTGCAAGTAGCAGGATGTAGTCCAGAGAACGGAATGCGCTGTGTCGCTAGTTTACAGTTTGACTGCGATATTTGCACCTTTCGGTCCGACACATCCGTCTTCGGCAGTGTTAGGGTAATACAAGGGAATAAGTAGAAGAACAAACGCAAAACCAAAGCAGGCATTGCCGTAGTGGTTATATGTTTGAGACCCAATGTTCATAGGTCTCAGTTGTTTTGTATCTGAGCTAGGCTAACCTGTCCCCTTCATCGCTTTTCATCTTGGCGTAACTCTAGGTCAGTTGCCCATTTACAGCTGGGTAGACTGAAACATGTAAAGGCAGGAGAGATACAAGTATATAATCTAATCACTTCCTCACTCAAACGCTCGTCTAAGGAGAAGAATATGTTCTAACTTTAGTATGAATATCCATCTCTGCAGTCAATGATGAACGTCATTATTTGTGTCAAATGCTGTACAATATACACGTTACAACTAAGATAGAAGCTATTTGATGTATTAGTGAGTAAAGTAAGATTGTTTACAAATTCTCTTTGCCCCTGAACGGATAAATACAGCACAGGCATATACTGCTTCCTTTCGTATTCTTATTCGGTATTATTTAGATATAGAAACGCCATCAACCAACTATCTACACGTAGACTTATCATGTTATGTTCTCCATCTCTTTTCCGTTTTCTCATCTCGCTATTATTTTTGCATCGTGTTGCTAATTCTGATAGGTCTTGCGTTTTGAAATAAATGGGTTCAGCATAAATTTTTCCTGTCTGATTTAATTGGTCACCGTCATAGTCCCCGGTGATTTGTATTGACTACTGGTTTAACAAATAACTAGCCATTTGTATGCCTGCACAAGTACAATTGCTATGGGGTTAGTGAGCAAGCCCTAACCTCAACTGTTCACATCTGCAATTTTGGTGAGAAACCTCTCATCTGACGGATATCTCAATACATTCTAATAGTAGGGCGGAGTTATCTAACTATAAGCAGGGTCAGGGTTAAATAAATACATTCTCTTTACAGTGCTATCTGAAAACATTCTAAAAACAAGGTTATTTAAATACATCAGAATTAGAGCTATACATCTACTTTCTATTAGATTTGACTATTTACAAACATTTGCATAGTAGGACTATCTAAATACAATCTCGTAGCAGGCCTCTAAATACAATCTCGTAGCAGGCCTCTAAATACAATCTCATAGCAGGCCTCTAAATACAATCTCATAGCAGGACTATCTAAATACAATCTCATAGCAGGACTATCTAAATACAATCTCGTAGCAGGCCTCTAAATACAATCTCATAGCAGGACTATCTAAATACAATCTCATAGCAGGACTATCTAAATACAATCTCATAGCATGACTATATAAATACAATCTCATAGCAGGACTATCTAAATACAATCTCATAGCAGGACTATATAAATACAATCTCATAGCAGGACTATATAAATACAATCTCATAGCAGGACTATCTAAATACAATCTCATAGCAGGACTATATAAATACAATCTCATAGCAGGACTATATAAATACAATCTCATAGCAGGACTATATAAATACAATCTCATAGCAGGACTATATAAATACAATCTCATAGCAGGACTATCTAAATACAATCTCATAGCAGGACTATCTAAATACAATCTCATAGCAGGACTATCTAAATACAATCTCATAGCAGGACTATCTAAATACAATCTCATAGCAGGACTATATAAATACAATCTCATAACAGGACTATATAAATACATTGTCCCTTTATTAATACACCGAATATTGTGATTGAATATTCACGGATGGGGAAGAAATCAGTGCTACGGAAATGCAAGCGTCGGTCGGGTAGATATGAGGTAAACGTCTAAATGATCCGTCCAACCATCCATCAGCCTGTCTGTCTGCCTGTCTATCTATATATCTATTATAATATTTTGTTTTAATGAATAGTACAAGAGATCCATCTAATAAGGTGCAATGACGCTGGCAATAATCATGTTGTTCTGGATAAACGACACGTAAACAAATTCCTGAAATAAAATTAATGACTTCGTAACAAATAACAAAAAAAATACTTTTGAAGTAAAATCGTTTAAAATGGAAAAGATAATGCTCTTGACTTCTGGTAGAAACACATTTCAAAACTCCATTACACTTTGCGTGGGAAGCATTTCACATTTCTTGACAATAGTGGATGAATCATTAAAGACATTAACTGCCAAAGCCGCTGACATCGACAGAAGTTTACCCGTTTTTACTTTGTTTTTCGAGATAGCTTTGGCTGATAAAACCTTCTTGAACTCAGTGTAGCAAACGAAAAGCAGAATAGAAATACCAAATGGTTCATAGAACCGCCTTCATTGCACCTGCGTACTACCGAATTGCAAACCCTTTCCTTGCTGAAAGTGTAGGTAGCAGAACACGAACACCGCTGCTCTAACGGCAGCTCCATAATATTCATCTGACTTCATCAAGTACCCATTTACAGTTGGGTCCACTGTAAGAAACTATCATACCATGAACAACACACGACATGTCTGTCAAACTGAGTATGTGAGATTCGAACCGTGTACTTTAGGATTATACATCAATCTCACAACTCATAAGCCACCGAATCACAAACAAAATAGAGCTGCAGAGCAAGTAAGACAAAACGGTTTATTCGTGAAATACCTTTTATCTCAGACAGATAATGTGAAGTAATTCAAGACGGGATCTTCTTGAAATACCTTCCATCTCAGACAGATAGTGTCAAGCAATTAAGACAAACCAGGTTATTCTTGAAATACATTCCAAATCAAAAATGAAATCAAGAACACACTTATAATTGCATTCTTGCAGAAACTAGAATAAGGAGAGTTGAATGGGGCACTCCAACCAAGCGTAATGAAAGCCAAAACAGAAGTTTGAAAAATTGAAGTTTTCTGGAAAACACAACCAAAGAAAGAGTATTTCAACAAAAAGGAGTGTACTACAAATTGTACAACAGAAGATAGTGTTGTGACTAACACAATTTTGTAGAAAATCAGTTTATATGTATGCGGTATTCTGCCAGTTTAGCCTTGCTTAGTGCGCAAAATAGTGGTCCACTGACCTCGTCGAAATGTTGTCCCGTATGCTTGTCAGTGTGACTGTCTGTGTGAGTGTCTGTTACTCTATCCGACCGTCTTTTTATGATATCGCCAATATTAAAATTAAAGAATTGATAATTGTAATAAAATAAAAACTATGGACAACAGCATACCATTAACGCATTTGAAAATAAAATGCATTTGCACATATCCCCAAATATTGCATAACTTGAGATGCTTCAGTTCATTCTTATTTCCTTGGTTGATGAATACAATTTCCATAAATGTTACATCTCTAATTTACCTGATCTGACATTTCGGCGTTTCTGTTACCCGTGTACTTTGCTCCTTATTGCTTACACTATACCCAGTTAACAACAGAATAACGGTGTAAGCGTATTAGAGATCCTCTTTAGTAGAAGGGATGCAACCGTTTTAAATTGCACGGATACTACATGCTACATCAAGTTGCCTAACCTGCTTTTTGTGATTAAATTAAGGAATAATAGCGAAGATCGATATCAATCTTCTTAAAGTTAAGCTACAACTACTCAGTGGTACATGCATGAAATATACCAGGGACGACACCTTAGTTATTGACATGCTCCAGTCGTGCAGGCTGCAAATGGGTACCTGACATGTTGTTAGGAAACACAAGACAACGTTGCAAAGGGCATGTCATCCACATCACAAACTTGTGGCCTAGTGAAATGAAGTCTATATCACTTTATGGCGACAAATATGCCTGCACTGAAACTGTATTATCTTTCCCCTTACTGTCAATTGTTTGTTTCTCATCAACAGACGCATTCGCTGCCCATATCTAGACTATCTTGTATGATTTGAGAAACAGTAGATGATAGACTTTACGCAATACATCTTCCGTAATATTTCTGTATTGTATGTTGAGCGAAAATTAGGCTTGTCCAGCAAATAACGTTTGTTGTGTATGTGTGTGGCCGTGTATGTGTGTGTGTATGTGTGAGCGTATGTGTGCATGTGTGTGCGTGTGTATGCGCGACCGTGCTTTATTTTTGTCATATGTTAGTCTGTCGAATTCCGCTAATCTTGTTTGTATTGTGGTGATGTATTTTCATCATATGGAAGACAGATATAAGATTCCTGATTCTTAACTAATATTCTATCTTTTATTTCGTCTCGCTCAAATGTTTACCAAATATGCACAAATAATAATTGTCTTACATTTGTTTGTAGCTGCTAGCTAATTGGAAGTAAATTTCCAGATTGTCGGATTTGATGTTTCTTGTCCCATAATCGCCATTCCATCTATTGACCGTTTGACACATTTTCTGAATTGTATCTATGCCACTCACTAAATGAAATAGGTATCGTGCTTTACAGCAACTAGAAGAAATAGAGGATACAGAAAACCGCTGGTAACAGATACGACAGATACAACAGGTACATCAAGTATGAATCGTCACTTGAAAGCAAGCATTAGATATAGATAATAACTAAGTAGTAGCACAGATAAAGGAAAACGAAAGTGAAGGAATATTTGTACAGCAGCAAAACTAGAAACATTAGAGCCAAGTTTTATGTAATATGCACCGACACCAACACAGAAGTTGGAAAGAGAAAACCAAAAATAACAAAGAAAACAGTAAATAGACGGCACGAGAGGCAAAGCAAGCCGCAACTAAGAAATATATGGAAGACCCGTATAACAGAATCTGAAATCTGATACGAAATTGTAAGCAAGTAAATGGCTTAATGTAAGATTGATGAAGATTCGATTAACAACAAGAATGGGGTAGGGGGTAGGACAGGAGTGTGCGAGGGATAGTACCTCACGGTGAGAAGAAGTCACTTCCTGGCAGTATAGGATGGCCTGAACCTTATTTGTTTCCCCCATTCCATATGGGAAGCATGTCATGGAAAACTCGGATTGAGAGAAACCGAATCAGATTTAGACAAAGAATGACAATCATGAGAAAACTTGCAGGCAAAAACTGGGAGACAGATGGGAGAATACTAAATAAACTGTACACTGAAAGAGTGAGACCAGTTCTCGAGTATGGCATTGCATCATGGGCAACCGCAACAAAGACGAACTTTCATAAAATCGACATACTTCAAAACCAAACCATGAAGTCAACGCCAATTGTAGAACTTGAGAAGATTCCAAATCTGCAATCAATGAACAATATAAGGGACAGCATAGCCCAGCAGCAAGCAGAGAATCTAAGAAAATCGATTTACCATTAAATGCACTAGAGACTCAATGGATTTGGAAAACGGAAACTAAAGCGTATACATTTTGTAGAAATAGCCAAAACTAAGATGAGAGAAGACCCACATGAACGCCATATCAACACCAAAGCCCATCCCTGCTGTACACAAACCCATCTGGAAGCAGCAAATCTTTCCAGAGATGATAGAAAATATACCAGGTACCGAATACAAGAACAGCCAGACTTAAAGGGAAAGAGATATAACCCTGAAATACAAAGAGAAAAAAACTACCCAAGCACTGACTGGACCCATGCATATACTGATGGTTCTGAAACAGACAAAACAGAAAATGAAGAGGTAGGAGTATGTATGAGCCAAACGAACGGTAGAAAGATAACACTGTCAGTGGTAACTTGAAAAATCTCAATCAATTTCAGAGCAGAGGCAGAGGCATTGCAAGCTGCAGTAGAACCAACGCTGACAGGTCTAAACAATTAAAACCAGATAGTCTTTTTTACAGATGTCCTGTCTGTATTTACAGCACTAAAAACCTAGAAAAATACAGAACTAAATGAATTAATATCAGTACTCAACTATGCCAGCAGTCGACATCCAACAGAGTCGTGGTACAGTAGATTCCATCACACTGTAACATTCAAGGTAACGAGGAGGCAGACAGACTGGTAACGGAAGGTGGAAGGGTACCACAACCAGATTCTAGTGTGACCTACGAAGAGTCCAAAAGGTTCATTAGGGCCAGATACATGGATAAAAATTAAACAGCGTAATGGCTACACAAATACTGATGATATTAGCAGTTGAACATAAAAGAGCAGGTGGTGATGTATAGACTCCGCACAGGCCACGACAGACTGAGGTACCATCTATTCAATAAACTGACGAATGCACATGTGGTACAGGGAAAATGACCCCTAAATATCTTTTGGAAAATTGCCCAACATACGAGGAAAAATGAAAGCACATGCGGCCATGACCAGTGCCAACACTAGACAGGCTATATGGCAGTGAAGACAGCCTCAGGATGACCGATATTATTTTTGGAACAAATTCAAGTTGACGTCTGACAGCGTACGAAGAAGATGAAGAAGAAAAAGAAGAAGAAGAAGAAGAAGAAGAAGAAGAAGAAGAAGAAGAAGAAGAAGAAGAAGAATACGATTAACAAAGCAATTGAGCAGATGAAAAGAGAGGCATACAATTTAGAAGAACTTTTCAATAGAACATCTCTGTAAGCCCCACCCCACATTCAATTGCAGAAACAAAAGTATAAGTTAATTGCGAAAAACGAAACATAGAATACATTAAGAAAACTGAAATGCATCTGAGAGATGGTCCATACATTTAAATCTGCAATTGCATGAAAGCATGTAAATAAAAAATAAAACCTCGTTCAAACAAAAATATTTGTTAAAACTTTCTGTTCATCTCATCCTTGGTGCACACTACGGTTGAAGAAGTGTTTAACAGCTTAACCCACGAGTTTACTACATATCAAAATATGGCTTGTTGAAATTCGATGTCGTTGTGTTTAGCACATACGGGCTGGTGCAATGTCTGAAAAGCTTACTGGAATTCTAGCACGACTTATGAAATCATATCTCTGAAGACGTGGTACCATTGCTGCATACGTAAGAGAAGCATTAGTTGCTAAGAAGATACCAGAAAAACTAAAACAGACCTTAAAGGATTCATTCAAAATTGTCAACTTTATAAATAAAGCAAATCACTTCATTTAAGGCTTTTTGTGCATCATAGAAAGGATACATGAAGTGAACATCATACACTTGTATTACTATGATCAGTTTCTTGAATAACAAAGTATAACGTTTTGTCTCGTCTTCAGAAATTGAGGGACCAGGTAAGAATATTTCTCATAGAACAGCAATTTCACATCAACGATCATTTGACAGATTTGTTACTCGGGGGACCCAGTGGTCTCGAGGTAAGGTGTTCACCTCGAGTGCTGGAGGTCGCAGGAAATCCCGGTGGGGAAAAATTCAAGTTAAAAATCTGCTCAAATTATTCTAGGGATTCTCGCGTTACAGAATATGTTGTCTGACAGGCTACGGATCTACCTTGCTCTAATTTACGCTTCCCCCTCCAACAGTCTCAAAAATAGGCGATCGAATATTCCAGGGACGAACAGATGCTAGGATTGACCTGGCAAGTCACCAGTGGATTTTGACCTACCAAAAAATATAAAACAAGGAGGTCACACCTCCCCACGACGTCTAACGACATAAGTGTGGACTGAAGATAGATAGATAGTTCCTTGTTAGTAAAATGAGCGTATTTGCTTCTAGTTATTCATAGACTTTGAATAGACACGGTGTTAAGAGTGATTATTTTGTTTATTCAAATGCCACGATATATAACCTAACTCCATTACTATAACATTATATGCAACGATATATAATCTATCTCTATTACTATACTATTTAATTTTACGATATATAATATATCTCCAATATTTTAACGTTAAATCCAACGATATATAATCTATCCTCATTATTATAACATAAAATGATTCCAAAATTGAGAAAATTACTAGTGATCAAAAGTATATTTGTACAAAATCGCTACTATCAGTGCCGGACATTGATCGAGGTCTAGACAAAAGACCGAGTTGTCACAACATGTAAAATTAGATGCCTACGCAAAGCTGTCTGGGTCACTAAAAGAGACAGTGAGAAATGAATTTATAGGACAGAAGGTTTCAACGTCATCATATATTCTTAGAGAGAGAATGGACCTATTTGAATATATTTCATATATTCACACTAACACTAGGAGCCTAAAATTCTAGAATTCAAAGCTTAAAACCAAGCTTAAAAACATACTTTTTCTTAAAACCTCATACTGGCCCCCATCTATTTGTTTTCCTTTGCCCCCCCCCAACTTTATATCAGTTCTCACCCCCCCCCTCCCTTCCTAATTAATCTTACGCCCTCTCGGCTTATATCATCTTCTCTTTGTTCTCCCATCTGGACCACTATTTGGCCGTTTCCATATTTGGCCACCATTGGCTTATCCGGCGCATTCTCCACATTTCTTACGCTCTCCTGGCCACCTTGTGTTTGACTGCTCCGATTCATTTTCAATCATCATCTGGCCCAACCAGTCACTTAGACAGACTGGGTCTATTATAAAATACAGATGAATTGACCATTTTTTCTTTTATGTTGATTTGTTAGTTCAGTATTGTTGTCCCTGATGACGGCCTATTGGTCGTAACGTAGGTTTTGTTTGTGTTCTCGTCTCGGTGCGGTGTCTTCTTCTTCTTCCCCTTCTGCGTACGCAGTCAGACAGTAACCATTATTTTTTCGAAAAAAGCGGCGGTCATCCCGAGGCTGTCGCCACTGCCATAGAGTTTGTCTTGCAGTTCCACTGGTGATGGCCACATCTGCTCTCTCTGATCCTCGTATGTCGGGCAGTTCTGCAGCAGATGTTCAGCGGTCATTTTACCAGTACCGCACGGGCATTCGTCGGTACACCCTATCTTCAATTTGTGGAATAGGTGGTACCTCAGTATATTGTGGCCAGTGCGAAGTCTGAAGACAACGACCTACTCTCTTCGGTTCAATTGGTAATAGGCATCGTTTTTGGTGTAACCAGTATGTTCGGTTTCCCATTTGGTCATGTATCTGGCTTTGATAAGCCGTTTTGACTCTTCGTACGTCATACTGGTATCTGTTTGTGGTAGTCTTGCACCTTCTTTTGCCAGTCTGTCTGCCTCCTCGTTGCCTTGGATGTTGCAGTGTGATGGGACCCACTGTACCACTACTCTTTTTGGTGCGGACTGCTGGCACAGTTTGCAGAGTGCTGCTCTTAAGTCATTAAGCTCAGTGTTTTTTTGGCTTTTTAGCGCTGTGACTACGGCGAGAGCATCTGTAAGCAGGACTATATGGCTTTCATTTTCACTGTGTGTCACCATTTCTTCCACTGCCGCCCTCAGTGCCTCTGCCTCCGCTCTGAAATTGCTTGTGTACTTACCAGTAGCGAATGACAGTGTTATTTTTCTGCCATTTGGTTGGTTCAGGAATGCTCCTGCCCCTCCGTTCTGTGTTGTGTTTGTTACAGAACCGTCGGTGTATGCATTGGTCCAGTCCATGCTTGGGTAGCTTTTCGTTATGAAGCTTAGGGTAGTATCTCTCCTTTCTTTTTCAGTCTGGCAGTTTTTGTTTGCAATACCTGGTATATTTTCTACCACCTCTGGAAACATATCCTTCCTCCAGGTAGGTTTTCGTACAGTAGTGATGGGTTTTGGTGTTGTTAGTGCGTTTATGGGATCTTCGTGCATCTTTGCTTTGGCTATTTCTGCAAAGTTTCTCCGCTTTAGTTTCCCATTTCCCAAATTGTTTAGTCTCTGGTGCATTGGATGGTCGGTCAGTCTTCGGAGTTTCTCTGACTGCAGCTGGGCTCTGCAGTCTCTTCTATCGGTCATGGATTGCAGTTTTGTAATCTTTTCAAGTTCTACAATTGGCGTTGACTTCATGCCACCTGTTTTAATTCTCATGGCTTGGTTTTGAAGTTTGTTAACTTTATCGAAGTTCGCCTTTGCTGCTGTTGTCCATGCCGCAATGCCATACTCGAGAACTGGTCTCACTCTTCCAGTGTACAGTTTCTTTAGTATGCCTTCGTCTGCTCCCCAGCTTGTGCCAGCAAGTTTCCTCATGATTGCCATTCTTTCTCTGGCTTTCATTCGGTTGGTGCTGTGTCTGACCATACCCATTTTTAAATTTTGATTAAACTCAACCTTAATCAACTTTTACAAGTTTTTGTGTCATGTTTTTTCCCCATTAAAAACAAGAAGAAGAGCAAGGCAAATATCGCTTTTCTGTATTAAATGTACAATGCAGTTACATTGATTGAAAACAATGACAGAGAACACAAGAACAGATTTGAAACATCGCAAAACGCTTAACAACACAAGAGAACAGATTAAGTAACGCGTCTGCCCTTCACCTGATCTCTCTTGGAATCATTCAGTAACACGACACTGTAAAAGCTTCTTAATATTTTTGTCTTTAAATAGGTAGGCCGAAATATCCATTTCTTTAAAACAATGTTTGAAATACTCGGCTCAAAGATATTGAATTATTGTGACTTTTGGTAACAATTAGGAGAACAATTTCCCTATTATAACTTCGAGTCTCAAATGTATGAAGAATATTACACCTTGCAGGTGAGCTGTAAACATCTGCTGCAATACGACGTTCACCAAAGAAGTTATAAAGTCAGCGATCACATTTCCAAACCATCACTAACCAAACATGGTGCAGGAAAGACATGTTAAACGAGTTTCTGAACAAATGACTTTTTTGCGAACTGACACATTTTGCAAAAAATAGACCAAACTGGCATCGACCAAACATGCAATGCGTTAACAGGAGAAATTATAAATGCTGGTCATGAGAGTGTACAAAGTCAAGAAGGACAAACACACAACAATTTTTGTTGAAAACAAATCGCTTGTCAGATATGCGATATTCAGAGATCCGTGGGAAGGATCAGAGAAAACTGAACTGAACTTAACATCTTTTAAGAAACAACTCGTGACAAAACTGTTTGAACTGCCTGAACATAGAAAAGGCGAATTTCCTGGTGACAATATCTTTTGTTTCGCTTGACATGGTATGCTAATAAGACGAACGATCGGGTATATGCACTAATTAGCTATCAATGCACGTGTGCCGTGATGACGTCAAGGGGATTCTATGTCGCCCAGCTTGGGCAAGATGAGTCGCACATGACGTCGTTAACACGTATCGCTTGAAAGTCGCTTTTACGGGGTCTATCTATCTTCCTCTCAGTCGTCCTCTTGCTTCCAAGCTGGATCTTTTGACTTTGTAAGCTGACAGTGCAAGCTGTTCAGCAACCAGTTTTATGAGATGACCCAACCATCGTAAGTTCTGTTTGGATCATAATTTCATGGGATGAAACCAATTCTTTTGCGAATGTTCTCTATCCTCAAAATACAGACAGCTTCCCATAATGATGACGGATCTGGGATCAGTTCCATCTTAGAGAGAAACGTGATATAATGATGGCGGGTCTGGGATCAATTCCATGTTTGAGAGAAACGTGCCACAATGGCGGTTCTGGGATCAGTCCCATGTTTGAGAGAAACGTGCCACAATGACGGGTATGGGATCAGTTCCATGTTTGAGAGAAACGTGCCATAATGATGATGATATAGCTCTGGAGTCATATGTCGTATTACAACGTTATCTATACGCGAGGACACCGCGATATCGTTCTACTTATACCGCGTCTTGATGTTGATGGTATGTGTTGAAAAAAGGTATTCGTTATCTACATTCCACGTGAAGCACACATATGTACCAGTTTGTCGCCTTTACTATTCCATTCTAGGGCAGAATCTATGTGACATCCCTAACATCTATTCTGTGACATCCCTAACATCTATTCTGTGACATCCCTAACATTTATTCTGTGACATCCCTAACATCTATTCTGTGACATCCCTAACATCTATTCTGTGACATCCCTAACATCTATTCTGTGACATCCCTAACATCTATTCTGTGACATCCCTAACATCTATACTGTGACATCCCTAACATCTATTCTGTGACATCCCTAACATCTATTCTGTGACATCCCTAACATATATTCTGCGACATCCCTAACATCTATTCTGTGACATCCCTAACATCTATTATGTGACATCCCTAACATCTATTCTGTGACATCCCTAACATATATTATGTGACATCCCTAACATCTATTCTGCGACATCCCTAACATCTATTCTGTGACATCCCTAACATCTATTCTGTGACATCCCTAACATTTATTCTGTGACATCCCTAACATCTATTCTGTGACATCCCTAACATCTATTCTGTGACATCCCTAACATCTATTCTGTGACATCCCTAACATCTATTCTGTGACATCCCTAACATCTATACTGTGACATCCCTAACATCTATTCTGTGACATCCCTAACATCTATTCTGTGACATCCCTAACATCTATTCTGCGACATCCCTAACATCTATTCTGTGACATCCCTAACATCTATTATGTGACATCCCTAACATCTATTCTGTGACATCCCTAACATCTATTCTGTGACATCCCTAACATCTATTCTGTGACATCCCTAACATCTATTCTGTGACATCCCTAACATCTATTCTGTGACATCCCTAACATCTATTCTGTGACATCCCTAACATCTATTCTGTGACATCCCTAACATCTATTCTGTGACATCCCTAACATCTATTCTGTGACATACCTAACATCTATTCTGTGACATCCCTAACATCTATTCTGTGACATCCCTAACATATATTCTGTGACATCCCTAACATCTATTCTGTGACATCCCTAACATATATTCTGTGTCATCCCTAACATCTATTCTGTGACATCCCTAACATCTATTCTGTGACATCCCTAACATCTATTCTGTGACATCCCTAACATCTATTCTGTGACATCCCTAACATATATTCTGTGACATCCCTAACATCTATTCTGTGACATCCCTAACATCTATTCTGTGACATCCCTAACATCTATTCTGTGACATCCCTAACATCTATTCTGTGACATCCCTAACATCTATTCTGTGACATCCCTAACATATATTCTGCGACATCCCTAACATCTATTCTGTGACATCCCTAACATCTATGCTGTGACATCCCTAACATCTATTCTGTGACATCCCTAACATCTATTCTGTGACATCCCTAACATATATTCTGTGACATCCCTAACATCTATTCTGTGACATCCCTAACATCTATTCTGTGACATCCCTAACATCTATTCTGTGACATCCCTAACATCTATTCTGTGACATCCCTAACATCTATTCTGTGACATCCCTAACATCTATTCTGTGACATCCCTAACATCTATTCTGTGACATCCCTAACATCTATTCTGTGACATCCCTAACATATATTCTGTGACATCCCTAACATCTATTTTGTGACATCCCTAACATCTATTCTGTGACATCCCTAACATCTATTCTGTGACATCCCTAACATCTATTCTGTGACATCCCTAACATCTATTCTGTGACATCCCTAACATCTATTCTGTGACATCCCTAACATCTATTCTGTGACATCCCTAACATCTATTCTGTGACATCCCTAACATCTATTCTGTGACCGCTTCGTTTTCTCACTTATACAATTGATGCCATTTATCACAACCCTGGCGTTGCTGTCATCAACCCCATAGAACAAAGAACTCGTATCTCACCTCACCATTGCTCTTATTGTTGCATAAGTTGTCACCAAAAAAGACAAATAATTATTAATGGGTTGTTGCAAACAAAATCAGTCTAGCAAATCAGAAATGAATTATATTGGTGGGTTACATCCCTGGACCACATTGGAATCCATTTTATTCCAGCTGGTATCAATTTAATGGTCATTACTACTGCAACGAAAGATTGATAAATTGCCTTCTTCCTGGCACGAAGAACAGGCCAGAATTATTCATCTTCCAGCATGACGACACGGCTTCTCACCGTGCCAGGGAAACAATTGCGCTGCTTAATCAGAAGACGTGTCATTGCATCGAATTATCGATCGCGATAATTCCTTAACTCCTGTAGACTATGTGATTTGGGGCATTTTGAAAAAAGTATGTCTACCGAAAGAAAATTGACAATGTGGATGAGCTAAGAGTGCTGATAAAACAGGCATGGGATGCTCTTCAACAGCACACAGCCGACACGTCAGTGAGAAAGTGACGTAGCCAATATGGCGCATGAGTTGCTGCTGCTCATTTTGAGCGCCAACTAAAATAGACAAAATATAAGTTAACATTTTCTTACCAGTGTCACCATATTTAATAACAATCGGTACATTACAACAACAAAATAACAATTGAACAACTTTATTTACATTGCTGGGTAGTAGAAGGAATGTTAGATAAAGGACTGCAGGCCCCTTCATTATTGCTGTCACCACGTCGTGTGCTGACGATGTTTGCTTAATTCGCACCAAATGAAGAACAACATGTCTTGTCGTGGATTCGATCCGCTGCGCTACTTGTCAGCAGGCATGGCCAGGCTCACCTAGAACCATTGTTAGCCCATAATTTTTAAAGCGTATGGAGTTATCCTCCTCGCCTGTATATTATTTGGAAAGTGTCAGTGTCACTATACTATGCATATCACAGTGATACTCTCTTTGAAACATATACCAGTGTTATGAACTGTAAAATTAGTATATGAAATTAGTTGCAACAATTTTATCATTCAAAGATTGTCACAGTGGTGGATTGAACTGATTGTGAGAAATCAAAGCCATATAGTCCTGTTTGCAGATGCCCTGGTTGTAGTCACAGCACTAAAAAGCCAGAAAAATACTGAACTTAATGATTTAAGAGCAGTACTCTGTCAACTATGCCAGCAGTCCGCACCAAAAAGAGTAGTAGTACAGTGGGTTCCATCCCCCTGTAACATCCAAGGCAACGAGGAGGCAGACAGACTGGCAAAAGAAGGTGCAAGACTACCACAACCAGATACTAGTGTGACATACGGAGAGTCAAAAAGGCTTATTAGAGCTAGATACATGACCAAATGGGAAACAGAACATACCGGCTACACAAAAGACGATGCCTATTATAATTTTAACAGAAGAAAGCAGGTCGTGGTCTTCAGACTTCGCACTGGCCACAATAGACTGAGGTACCATCTATTCAATAAATTGAAGATAGGTGGCCATGACGAATGCACATGCGGTACTGGGAAAATGACCGCTGAACATCTGCTGCAAAACTGCCCGACATACGAGGATCAGAGAAAGGAGATGTGGCCATCACCAGTGGCAACACTAGACAAGCTCTATATCAGTGTCGACAGCCTCATGATGACCGCTGCTTTTTTCGAAAAAATAAAGGTTGACGTCTGACAGCGTACCAAGAAGAAGAGGAAGAAGAAGAAGAAGAACTGATTGCAACAATTTTATCATTCAAAGATTGTCACAGTTGTGGATTCTACTGATGACATACTGATATTATTTGCGGATTGTGACAGTTTCACTTTTTTTCGCAGTGATATTATCTGTGTATTATATTATTTGTGTATATTCTTTATAGTCAGTGACAGTATGGACTCTACTGATTGACAAACTTATCGTTTATGAATTATCACAATGGTGTACTGAACTGGTTGACACAATTATATCGTTCTTGGATTGTCACATTGGTGAATTCTACTGATTGATATACTGACATATATTGCGGATTGTGACAGTGATAGTTTCACATATTTTCATAGTGATATATTCTATAGGTTATGAGTTCTATCAGTGATATGATCTATATATTGTCAAAGTGATAGTATCAATATATTGTCACAGTGATACATGATCTATAGACTTTCGCAAAGATATTCTATATGGATTATTCCAGTCATATAATTTCAGACTCCCCACAATGATGTGGTATATAGATTGTCCCGCATAAACAAAATTAGATTGTCACTGTGACGTGTTCTGTGAATTGATTGTCACAGTGCATGTTTATGTGGATTGTCACAATTGCATGTCCTTCACGACATGCTGATACGTTCCCTGAAAAGCCAAAATGCCAGACATCTTTGATATGTGTTTATATGCGTTCAATGAATTGCAGCGTTCGGGACAACGTTATCTAGACCTGGCACGCGTAGGTTTATTAAATGCCTACGTGCGCTTCTCATTCTGAGAAAAATAATGTCATTTACTGCATACCGTCCGTCTTGCTTTCTCATTCATCGGGGTTTCTATGTTAGTTTTTTCTGTTGTTTCCCCTTTTTTTCCAATAATTAATTCTCATTAATAGATTAGGCATTTTCAAACTCCATGTTAACTGTTATGAAGTATCGACATCTATGCACTCGAACGAATCGGGCTCACGATTGATCAGTTTTTGGCACATTACTCAATATAATCTCTTTCCTCTTCATTGATCGTTTTCAAACTGCTGATATCAGGCACATTACGAGAGGTGTATGTTGTCCAGAGAACGGAATGCGTCGTGTCGTAGATTACAGATTGATTGTGAAATTTACATTTTTTTTCCCGACACATCCGACTTCAGCCGGCATTTTTGAGTACCGGGTAAGCTTTCCCTCTTTGATCCCTCCTCCTTAGCCAGTCTGCTCTGTTGCAGGCTGTTATCCAGGATCGGCGCGTGGAGGTGTGGAAGAGTATTGACAGCTTTGTTTCTATGGCTCAGACGCTAGCAGTCATCTATGACCGCTGCAGATCATGCACTGCTCAGCATCTTGATACCAAACAAGATATAGGTAATGATAGTTTAGGTTTACTTCAGTTGTTGTTTGCGTACTTTCTGTTCCATTCTCACAGACGCACTTTCCAGCTTGCCTAACTACACCCGATAAATTGTATGATGTGCCAGTGTTAGTGGAATTATTACGGAAATATTTGATTGAGCGTATATTTGATCTTTTTCATTGTGTGCACACTCGAGTGCAATAAATAAATAATATGTGTAATTTATTATATATATATATATATATATATATACACACATACATATGTATATGTATATATACATACAATAAATTACATATATTATTTATTTATATATAAATATATATATATACATACACACACACACACACACACACACACATCCATCAATTCGCTCATCAAGTGATTATCCGTAATTTCAAATTGCATTCTTATTCCAGCCATGTATATGCCGTTCAGTCTAATTGTCCATTGAACTTGACTTCCGTCTTTCTATATGTATGCTTCTATATTTCTGGGTTCCTCTGAATTTGCATTATATATATATATATATATATATATATATATATATATATATATATATATATATATATATATATATATATATATATATATATATATATATATATATATGTGTGTGTGTGTTCCTCAACATGTTTCTATTGAACTCGGTCAGCTTATCTTTATCGTTGTAATTCTATTTGTGTCAACGCGTCCTTCTCGGTGCCTCTGTGTTTTGTTATCTCTGTATGCATGTGTCAGTGTAATTATGTATCCTTATATATAAGTACGAGAGTCGCTATGAAACTAATGCCTCCTATTGTATTCAATGATAACACCAACATATACAAACAACACAATAACTCTGTTTGATAAAAAACCTTTTTAAGATTCAAAAAACTATTTTTCCACATAGGCATTACTCTTGGCTATGGGTATTTTCCAATGATGAACTAAAACACACATACAGAGCTGTAACATTCTGCACTAGTGAAGGTGGCCCAATGTTTGACAGCTGATATGACGGCGTCGTTGCTAGAAAAATGTTGCCCACGCAGTTCATCTTTACTTTGCCCGAACAGATGGAATTCAGAACGCTAAATCCGAACTATATGATGTGTGTTGCAAATCCGAACTATATGATGGGTGTGGCAAATCCGAACTATATGATGGGTGTGGCAAATCCGAACTATATGATGGGTGTGGCAAATCCGAACTATATGATGGGTTTGGCAAATCCGAACGATATGATGGGTGTGGTAAATCCGAACTATATAATGGGTGTGGCAAATCCGAACTATATGATGGGTGTGGCAAATCCGAACTATATGATGGGTGTGGCAAATCCGAACTATATGATGGGTGTGGCAAATCCGAACTATATGATGGGTGTGGCAAATCCGAACTATATGATGGGTGTGGCAAATCCGAACTATATGATGGGTGTGGCAAGAGGTCCTGCATAGACTGCCAGTGTGGTGCACGGTTTTTAAACTAGGATGAGATTTTGCTTGATCGTGATGCAAGGGACAGAGTTTCCTGTTCTCTGGACATATCCTGAAAATGGTAGCATTCAGCTTAGCTAGCGTTGCGATGTAGCTGTCACAGTTGATGGTTTGTCCGGGTCGTATGAGATCCAAAAGGATCACTCCTTTCCTACCCCAAAAAGCAGTCCACATTACTTTACTCGCTGAAGGCTTCTTCTTGATCCCTTTCTTCAACGGGGAATATACATGTTACCACACTATGGACTGCCATTTGTACTCACCAGTGTTGATTCCATCCAAGTATCAGCCACCTTCATTCTCGAATTGGTTCAAAAGGTTCTGACAATCTTGCATGCAATGTTTTTACTGTTCCTGTGTGAGCATTGGTGCGACCCAGTGAGCGTAGCCTTTTCGCTAATCTTATTCTGCCAACATCGTTTCCAACAAATTGAGCCTATATCCAGCTCCGTAGACAGTTCCCAAGTCATAATCGGCCGGATAATCTGATCGAGATGTTTTTCAGTGCGCAGTGTGACAGCTGTGCATGGCCGTCTTCAACAGGGCTTGTCCGCCACGTTGCTTTCGCCCCTGCTGAAACAGGTCAACCACCGCCTCCCGGTGCTAAGATCCACTGTTTGGTTCCTGTTATCATTCAGCTAGCTTCGATGAATGTCTATGGGTGCAATATCTTTCGTCTTGGAGGAATTAAGTTGTACACCTTTTATTCAAACGCCGTTCCATTTCAGAGGATATTTTGTTAGACTGCCACTCTGCTGTAACTTGTCGCACGGAAACAAAACTGAACTGATATTTGTGAGAGGTTTCATGCTCTCTGCCACACCGTCAACGTCCACTTTTGACGTCGTAGGCCAACATTAAAAATAGGAGGCGTTCGAGTCAGACCGACCTTCGTTAGTCCACATGTGCGTCTATCTCTCTCACTCTGTTTGTCTCTCTTTATTTTGTTCCATTTTGTTGTCTGTCTGTGAATCTCTAAAGTTTTATCTGTTTGTCTGGCTCTCAGTCTGGATGTATGTCTGTTCTGTTTTAGCCTGTATCACAATTTCTCAATATCTAAATATAAATATATACATATATGTCACATCTGCTATCTTGGAAAAACATTTATTATACTTAAATGTCTTCGATGGAATTTCCCGTTTCCTGTTTGAATAATTCTTACAAGTAATCATACGTATTATTGATGGTATGAAGTATCCCATGATATAATATCCTGAAGTAACGATGTATTTATAACGACGTAAAACGAGAAATAATTAGACACTCCATTTGACTATATCGCATATGTTTGTGATGTTATGTGACCATCTGGTACTGCCGAAGTCGGATGTGTTGGACCGAACAGTGCAACTATCGCAGTCAAGCTACAACACAACGCATTTCGTTCTCCGGTCAACAACCTGTTCCTTTAAAACCATTTTCGGGGCTTGATAGCGAGAGTTTGACTGGTGACGACGACGGCCAACTTGCTGTCTTGTCTTCTCTAACAATAATTCAAGTATCCATTTACTGCTTGTTAGTTTAGAGCGTGCTGATAACATACCTTTCACATACTCCATGTATTCCTGTAATAATTCCCCAGTTTCTTGGAATTGATCTGCCTTGCCTCATTTAACTGTTCTGCTTCTACCAAACTGTTCAACCGTTATATTCGCGCTAGTGGTGTCTAGTCGGTATTTAGCTGAAGGCGATACACAATTTGACCTTTAAAACATATACTTTTTAATCGACCCGAGAAAGTTGTATTATATATTAGTAAATATGCATCTGTTATGTTACATATAATTTAAATGGGATGTAGCGAGTGTTGATCTGGCATGATGGAAGAGGTTTTCTTTAGAGACAGTAAAGTTTAGAGCATAATAAGACAACACGACTGATTGCAGGAATACTCAATATAAAGTAAGGATTTAAAATAATTGACAGCTTAACATTGTTGTATTGAAAATAATCAAGAAACTAATTAACAACGTTAGCATCACCAAGTCGAAACCCTTGAATACTTAACTAAATCACCTTTACATGAACACAGTAGAAGTTAGTATTTTGTCCTTGTTTCATTTTTGAGTTGACAATTCTTCTTCTTCTTCTTCTGCGTACGCAGGTTGACAATTCAATTGTGTGTGTTTCTTCGCTGGAGTTGTTTTCTGCTTTTGACATCACTAGTTTTTTATGTATTACAATGCATTCAATTGTCTTAATGTGTCATTCAGAATTATGGAGCTGTTTGGCTTTGTTTCTTCTTCTTCATCGTACGCAGTCAGACGGTAACCATTATTTTTTCGAAAAAGGCAGCGGTCATCCTGAGGCTGTCGACACTGCCATAGAGCTTGTCTAGTGTTGCCACTGGTGATGGCCATATCTGCTCTCTCTGATCCTCGTATTTCGGTCAGGCTTGCAGCAAATACTCAGCGATCATTTTCCCGGTACCACACGGCCATTGGTCACTGCCACATATCTCCAATGTGTTGAATAGGTGGTACCTCAGTCTATTGTGACAAGTGCGAAGTCTGAAGACCACGGCCTGCTCTCTTCTGTTCAACTGGTAATAGGCATCGTTTTGTGTGTAGCCAGTATGTTCGGTTTCCCATTTCGTCATGTATCTAGCTCTAATAAGCCGTTTTGACTCTTCGTATGTCATACTATTATCTGGTTGTGGTAGTCTTGCACCTTCTTTTGCCAGTCTGTCTGCCTCCTCGTTGCCTTGGATATTGCAGTGGGATGGGACCCACTGCACCACTACCCTTTTTGGTGCGGACTGCTGGCATAGTTGACAGAGTACTGCTCTTAAATCATTAAGTTCAGTATTTTTCTGGCTTTGTTTTTTTTTTTTTTTTTTTTTTTTTTTTTTCGCGTTCGCCTTATTTATCTATTCCCCAAGGCGTGTGTGCGTTACACTGTGGTTTTTATTTTGCGCCTGTCGGCCCAGTGCATCCGACTTCAGCATGCATTTTATGTAAGGGTCTGCTTCCTCCTGCATTTTTTAAGGGTTTGCTTCCCCGGGGTAACGGCCGGTGCTGTGATGGGGATCGAACCCAGCACCTTGTGATTGTGAGCCGTGCTACTTAACCACTAGGCCACGCCGTCCCCTCTGGCTTTGTTTAAAATCACCCATTAATTTCACAAGGTAGAATAGCCGTTAATCAGACTGAAAATAATAAGAAAGTTCGACAATTGTTAAGACCCCCATTATTCAGCCGCTCTTCATTAATCTTATCGTAGGGAATTACTATATATACATACATGCACACTTACATACAGACATACACACATAGAGACATACTCACGCACGCGCCCACACACACACACTTAAATACATTCTCACATACACACACATATATACGCATGAGAATGAAAGTACACAATGACAATCATATTGTGTTCAGCGAGACTCTACTACAGGAAGTGAATTCATTCCATCTTTGAATTCCACATGTCTACAGCACCAGCCGTTACCCCAGGGAAACAAAATCTTAGAAAATGCAAGCGGAAAAAGACCTATACATACAATGCATGTCGAAGCCGTTGCGTTGGACCGACAATTGCAACTTAAGAACATAGTAGCAACGCACTACTTTAGAGAATAGTTAAGTGAGGCGAAAGCCACATTGTACAAGTAGGACATACATATAGAGATATCAAATTAACAATTTAGAAAAGTAAAATGGGTTTTAGTTGAGTCTAGTTAACTTATGAAAACCACTAAATTATACATCTCAAAATCAGTGAAAAGTTCTTATTATTATATGGAACTCTGATACTGATCCGTAACTGCATACCGAGTAACGCAGTAGCTGTCAATCACACCGGACAAGCAGAAATTGTAGGAGTAGACATAATGGCCCAAGAAACGAAGATCCGCATCTTCAACCTGTACGGACCTCCAAAAAAAGACCTATCGCTCTCGAGTATGGAAGTCAAGGACTCCAACTGCATAGTAGTTGTAGACTTCAACAGCCACTCGGAGCGATGGGGATACTCGGTCACAGACAGCAGATGTGACGAAGTGGAAGATTGGGAGGTAGACACGAATCTCCATCTAATCATTAGGCCGGAGGATAGCCCTAGCTTCTATTCTATAACATAGCATACCACCTCGACTCCAGATTTGGCCTTCTCCACAATGGACATTCACCATAAAATAGACCGCCAGGTGCTAAACCAATTGGCAGGTAGCGACTACAGGCCAATTAGGCTAGAAATCGATATGGACGTAGGCCCACAGGAAACAAAACCGGTCCCACGTTGGAATTACAAACGAGCCGACTGGGACAGATTTGCAAGCCTGACAGATGGGCTGTGTGAAACCATCAACACACGGAACAACAAAATCAAGCCCATGGCGGAAAGCCTAAGCAAAGCAATAATGCAAGCTGCCACTAAACCATCCCAAGAGGGGCAAGGAAAAATTATAAGCCCTATTGGAATGATGAGTTGCAGAAAGTGGAAGACGCAGTTACAAATGCTAGGAACTTGGCAGAGCGAGAACAATCTATGGAGGCAAACATCGCCCTCAAAGCCGCCACAGCAAAATACAAATACACTATAAACCAAACAGCAAGAGAAAGCTGGAAAAACAAAACAGAAAGTCTCAACTTAGGCAAAGAAAGGAATAAACTCTGGAAGTTAGTCAGAGCCATGAACGACGAAACCCCGTCAAACAAACAAATTACCATCAAGCAGGGTGAAAACTTGCTCACTGGAAAAAAAGCCGCAAACGCTTTTGCCGAAAACTATGCCAAAGCGAACCACATAGATGTCCCTGCAGATAGGCATAAGGACATCAATGAAGAGCAAAAGGTGCACGACAACATCAATATGGCACCAGAAGAGCATATGATGACTAAACTAATAATGAGCGAAATGGAAGAGGCCATGAGAACATTAAAGAAAAGGAAATCTCCCGGAAAAGACGGGATAACAAACGAAATGCTGATGGGGCTGGGCCAAACAGCAAAGAGGAAACTGCTATCAGTCCTGAACCAAAGCTGGAAAAGGGGTATTGTACCCCAGGCATGGAAAGACGCAGTACTTGTACCAGTACCAAAGAAAGGAAAAGACTAAATCGATCCAAATGGATACAGGCCTATCAGCCTACTGAGCTGTGTCGGCAAACTGTTGAAACGTATGATGAACACCAGACTGATGTGGCATCTGGAAAAAAAACGGATACTAATTCCACATCAAGCAGGCTTTAGACAGAACAGATCCACTGAGGACCAGGTCATCCTCATAGCCCAGGAAATAGAAGACGCCTACCAGGAGCAAAAGTATACATTAGCGGTTTTGGTGGACCTGGTAAAGAGTCAAGCTAAGAAGAAGTGAAGTTTGTGGGAAAAAGTACAAGTGGATCAACCACTACCTCAAAAAACAGAACGGCCAGAGTCCAAGTACAAGGGCAGATGAGCAAAAAGGTGACACTTGAGCAAGGAGTAACCCGAGCGGGAGTACTGTCACCCACACTCTTTCTGGTGTATATAAATGACATTACAGAGAATATACCAAAAAGAGTTCATAGCTCAATGTTTGCAGACGATCTGGCTATGTGGACCTCTGAAAAAAAATCTCACAATAGCAAGAAATCGGATGCAGCAGGCCCTAACATCGCTGGAAGAGGGGGCGAACTCATGGCTGGTAAAAATAAACGAGGACAAAACCACATGTACAATATTCTCGCTATCAATCAAACCCCAAAACACCAAATTAAGTCTAAACGGCAAATACATTCAGCCAAACGACAACCCAAACTATATGGGAGTCACATTTGATCGGCGCATGACATGGAAAAGTCAGATCGAGATAAACCGAATGAGAGCCAGAGAAAGAATGGCAATCATGAGGAAACTTGCTGGCACAAGCTGGGGAGCAGACGAAAGCATACTAAAGAAACTGTACATTGGAAGAGTGAGACCAGTTCTCGAGTATGGCATTGTGGCATGGACAATAGCAGCAAAGGCGAACTTCGATAAAGTTAGTAAACTCCAAAACCAAGCCATGAGAGTTATAACAGGAGGCATGAAGTCAACGCAAATAGTAGCACTTGAAAAGATTACAAAACTGCAATCCATGACCATCAGAAGAGACTGCAGAGCTCAGCTGCAATCAGAGAAACTCAGAAGACTGACTGACCACCCAATGCACCAGAGACTAAACAATTTCGGAAATGGGAAGCTAAAGCGAAGAAACTTTGCAGAAATAGCCAAAGAGAAGATGCACGAAGACCCTCTGAACGCACTAACCACACTAAAGCCCATCGCTACTATACGAAAACCTACCTGGAGGCAGCATATATTTCCAGAGGTGGTAGAAAATATTCCAGGTATAAGAAACAAAAATTGCCAGTCTGAAAAAGAAAGAAGAGATACTGCCCTGAGTTTCATTACGGAAAACTACCCAAGCATGGACTGGACTCATGCATACACCGACGGTTCCGTAACAAATACAAAAAAGAACGGAGGGGCAGGAGCATTCCTGAGCCTACCAAATGGCAGAAAAATAACACTGTCATTCGCTACTGGAAAATACACAAGCAATTTCAGAGCGGAGGCAGAGGCACAGAGGGCGGTTGTGGAAGAAATGGTGACAGGTAAAAGGAATGAAAGCCATATAGTCCTGCTTACAGATGCCCTGGCCGTAGTCACAGCACTGAAAAGCTAGAAAAATACTAAACTTAACGAATTAAGAGCAGTACTCTGTCAACTATGCCAGCAGGCCGCACCAAAAAGAGTAGTGGTGCAATGGGTTCCATCTCACTGCAACATCCAAGGCAACGAGGAGGCAGACAGACTGGCAAAAGAAGGTGCAAAACTACCACAACCCGATACTAGTATGACATACGAAAGGTCAAAACGGCTTATTAGAGCTAGATACATAACCAAATTGGAAACCGAACATAATGGTTATACAAAAAACGATGCCTATTACCAGTTGAACAGAAAAGAGTAGGTCGTGGTTTTCAGACTTCGCACTGGCCACAATAGACTCAGGTACCACCTATTCAACAAATTGAAGATAGGTGGCACCGACGAATGCCCGTGCGGTACCGGGAAAATGACCGCTGAGCATTTGCTGCAAAACTGCCCGACATACGAGGATCAGAGAGAGCAGATGTGGCCATCACCAGTGCCAACATTAGACAAGCTCTATGGCAGTGTCGACAGCCTCAGGATGACGGCTGCTTTTTTCGAAAAAATAATGGTTACTGTCTGACTGCGTACGAAGAAGAAGAACAAGAAGATATGGAACTCTAAACAGGCAAGTTGTCCAGAAACGCACTCAAATTTAATAACGCACCTCTGATGTCTCACTTTCATGACAGATGCCATTTTGTCAGATTTCTTCTTCACTGCCATCTTTCGGACTGATACAAAGTGTTATAGATATTGGTCGGAAGTTTAAAACTATACTGCCATACTACCAACTTCTACTTCTGACGTCACTTTACATCTTAATAACATAAGAAAATGTAAATAAATACATACATACAAACATATATATATATATATATCTGAGCGGTTTATCTTAGCCTTTAGTTAAATGATACTCGGACATACCATTGTCTTATGTTAACATGTTAAGCCTCTAGTTCTACTGTGATTTACAGTAATGCGATATGACTTTTTTTATGTTTATATGACCACAATATCTTAAATAATTGACACTGATTCATTAAATTATTATCTGTTTCCTTCCAATTTCATTAAGGTATCGATATTTGTTTGCTTTTTTATTCTTTTAACATAAAGCTTCCCATTGTCAGCAAAAAAGCAAAAAGACATCGAAACCTTTCGGCCACGAGCTCGTCATATACATATATGAAGGGCTTGTCATAAGTCTTTACCCTGACTATGAAGGAGTAGGAGGAAAAAGTTGAAATTTGGCACATATGTAGTTCATTCAATTCGTACTGGACTTGAGAAGTATGGATTTCCCTCCATTACGGATTTACCCGGTATGGTCCATGGCGTAACACTCCTTATTGACCTGATCTGATACACTAACCGTTTGTCAGAACAATAGAGAAATCGGAGGCCAGAACTGTGATAACATTCTTGATGTTACAGGAGAAATCACCCATAGAAATACACAGAGAGGTGGAACCAGTGTATGAGGAATTATGTTCTTTGAATGCTTCTGTAAAAAAAACTGGTGTAGACATTTTAAGTGTGTTCATTCCCATGTTGCCGATCTTCCAAGATCAGAAAGATCATCAACAGAGTGCAGCGATGAAAATGATGCAAGAGTGTAGAAAATCATTGACCAGGATAGGAAAATGACAATTGCAGAGATATCTAGGTCAGCATAACTGAATGAAAGTACAGTTTTTAGAATTTTACACAACAGACTGAACATGAGAAAAGTGTGTGCCTGCTGGGTCCCGCGTCTGCTGTCATGTGAACAGAAACAAACGAGGGTTGATTGCTGTGGCCAGTTGCACAAAATGTGTCGGTCGAAAAACATGTTGCCCACCATGGTGACAGTAGATAAGACTTGGGTTCACCATTATGACCCAGAATCCTAAATTCCCAGCATGCAGTGGAAAACCTCAGGCTCACCAACACATGTCAAGCCAAGAGCACAGACATCTGCAAGAAAAGTGAGGCTGGCTGTTTTTTGAGACGTCAAAGGTGTCATATTGAAAGATTGCCTGCCTCATGGCTACACGGTTAATGGGAAATATTATGCAGATCTCCTTACCAAACTAAGAAAGACAGTGACCAGAAAACGAGGCATAACGCGCACTCAAATTCTGCCTTTGCTTCACGACAACGCGCCCTTCCATAAAGCAAGGCTTATGCTGCAAACAGAAACAGCCAACGATTTTAATATTGAAATTCTTCCACACCCACCATATTCTCCAGATTTAGCTTTATCAGACTGTTTTCTTTTCCCAAAATATAAAAAAACAGCTGAAAGTAAATCATGTTGACAGTGACGAAGATGTCATACTGGCTTGTGATAACTGGTTTAGTTCGAAAAATATGTTACTTCATTCTGACGGTCTTGTCAAGGTCACGCAGAGATGGCAGAAATGTATAAATACAGGTGGTGGCTACAATGAGAAGGAATAAGCACTGTGCCAAATTTAAACTTTCTGCACCTACCCCTTCATGGTCAGGGTAAATAATTATGTCAATACCATTATAGATATATATAAAAGTTTGATGAGCCTTGTCACCAAAATACTTCTTAAAATCGTACAGGAAGGAATTAAAGAAACGATTCACCAACAAGTCGGTGCGGAGCAGTTTGGTTTCAAGCAGAACAGCGGAACAAGATAAGGGATTTTCTGTATGAGAATGATTGTAGAAAAATACATGGATATGCAAAAGGTCGTACATGCTTGCTACTTTGATTACACTAAGGCGTTTGATAACATGAAGCATGAACAGTTGATACGATGTCGGGAGGATATCATTCTAGACGGTAATGATATCAAACTTATCACAAACTTGTATTGGAATTAATCAGTGTGTTTGAGATCTAGAGAGGCGGTGTCACCTAGTATAACTATTTAAAAAAGGTTAGACAGGGGTGTGTGCTCTCCCGCGGCTTGTTTAATGTATACACGGATCAGATTTTCAAAGACATAGATTAAACAAGCAACGGGAGAGCACACAACCCTGGATTAAATATAGGAGGATCTAGCATCAACAATATTAGATATTCTGATACAATGTTAATAGCAGAGGATCCAGTTCATCTGCATAACTTAATGGATAAGGTAACCAGCAAAGGGCAGCAACATGAGTCGGACATCAACATCAACCCGACTAAAGTTATGGTGTTCACCAACTGTAGAGAAACAACAGCCGTCATCCACATAAATGGAGACATTCTGGAACAAGTGTCAAGCTATGTATAACTTGGCCTACTCATTTCAACTGATGACAAATGCGACATGGTTATCTTTAACAGAATTGAATTGCCAACATGCATTTAACGACATGAAGGAAACACTTCTGTCAAAATGTATCTCAGACATGAAAAATGAGAATAATAAAATGCTATGTGCATTCAGTTGTATTGTATGGAGTAGAAACCTGGACCCCGACAAAGAAAATGGAGAAGTGTATTGAAGCCTTTGAAATGTGGATATTTAGAAGATTTGGACTAGTTTCTTGGAAAGATAGGAAAACCAAAAATGAGGCTCTGGAATAACTACAGGTAGAATTGGAAATTCTGAAGGATATAACAATCAGAAAAATAAAATATTTTGGTCATGTAAGCGCCATGACAATGTGCTAAAGGTTTTTTGGAGGGAAGAGTAGAGGACAATGGAGCCTAAGGGCGACAGAGGTACATATGGACAGACAACATCAGGATGTGGTTGCGACACAGTTTTACTGCGTGTGCCAGCCTGGCGCGAGAAAGAGACAGATGGAAAATCATTTTTGTCAACCTCCGTTGCTGCGGAGACGACACTTGATGATGATTGATATATAATGATAGTCCTTGAGTAGTTTTCAAACTGTTTACTCGGTGGAGGGATGAGAAGGCCCACTGTGCCTACATGCTATCCATGAAGTTAAAAGCGATCATAAAGAGTCGGACACATGGCTAGCAACTTTGTTGTGTCAAACAAATTGCTTCAGAAACAACAACTGCAGGCACAAAATGTTTATTACCGCACGTTTCTAAAGGAAGGCAACTGTAGTGAAAAAGAGGCTAGGGAAAAAAAACCAACTATATATAGCCATGACAACAAAATTAAATACCACGATTCCTGATATAAATGACTACATATCTGAGTCCCACTCAGCTTTGGCCGATTTCGCGATCCCTGGAAGCTCTTAGTTGCTACTTCTTTAACCCACCAGACACTCATTTGCAACTCTTCCGAATGAAATTTCCCTAGGGCTGTGCATGTGACAGAGCCAGTTAAATTCTTTGATTCAAAAACTAGCGGATCAGCATAAGTGCTAGTTCTGGAACATACAATTAGCAAGGCGACACGTTGGCGCTCACTTCCTGCCCTGGCAAGCAGCAGAGAATGATAGACGTCAGTCACTTTATGCAGCTGTTAATAAGCGCAGATTTCTAGATTGCATATTAAAGATGGACCCGGCTAGAATTTTAAAGATACGCGTCGGAATTTATACAGAGAACCAATATAGGATAGACACATCAGAAGATCTGGTTCCATGCTGTCAAACTAGCGTCTGAGGGCAACAATCTGTCCATGGTGTCCAGAATTCAGCAACAGAGGGTCGCAATGGCTGAGAGCTAAGGCACTCGGCTATCAAGAAACGAACAAACGAAAGCGAGAAACGGGGGTGTTTCGAATTCCACAAGTTTTAATCGTCTGCACATCTGACGGAACCAGAGATCTGCATCTGGTCCTATTGGGGACAAGCAATAAACTCGTAGGTTTTATATCTATCTATCTATCTATCTATCTATCTATCTATCTATCTATCTATCTATCTATCTATCTATCTATCTATCTATCTATCTATCTATCTATCTATCTATCTATATATCTATCTATCTATCTATCTATCTATCTATCTATCTATCTATCTATCTATCTACTATCTATCTATCGTGTCCGTCCGTCCGTCCGTCTGTCTGTCTGTTTGTATTTATCTATGTATATATATATATATATATATATATATATATATATATATATATATATATATATATATATATATATATATATGTCTGGCTGTCTGTCTATCAAACAGTACATTATCTTAATGAATATATATCTTCATTTCTATCAACCTACTTACTAATTAACCTAACTACATATCAGTCTTTCTGAATTTATGAATGTCCGCTCATATGCTCACATATAACATTGTCTTCTGTTAATTGTCTGTGTTGTTGTTTTATAACCAATGGTTTTCTGTTACACTTCTATATGACTTCCTACTTTTATATCACGTTTCTCTATAACGTTATTGTATAAATACATGAACATGTTTTTCATTTGTAATGTTTGAACACATGCCTGCATTTTTAGATCTATTTATGTCTTTCTTGCGTCTGATTGACATCGTGGTTAGAGCTAAACGATTACGACTTGGTATAGTTTTCCTGTCTGTAAAGGGGAACCTTTCTTTCAGTTAAAAAAGACAAGATTGAGAGAAATATAAAAGAAAACTTCTTCTTCGATTATCTTCACAACTCGGCTTAAATGACTCTAACAAAAGCAACAGTCAGCCGAAGGTTGTGTACACTACCATACAGTTGGTCATGGAAGAATATTGGTTGTTGCCACATGCCACTCCGTGCACTACTGAATGATCGCAACAACAGAAGTAGGTGTTCCTTTGTCGGGTGGGCGTGGTTCTGGGAGGGAAGGGTGGCAATATCACAAGTTCGAAGGTCATAAGTGACTTCTTGAATTTATTATACCGATGTAATCTCAGTCTGGTTTGCCTTTGTTGTAGTGGGAAGATACAAACCTCATCTCGCCTGGAGAGTTGATGTTATGAGCAATTTGAAATATGGCCAGAATGGATTAACAATAATGGATAGATTCCGAAACGAAGATATTAGGAAACAACTAGGTATACCAGTGCTAGATCTCACCAAACGACAGCAAACCAAATGGTTCAGACACGTGACACGTCAAACACCAGATATTATCTCTCAGAAAGAAATGCTATACATATACAATAGATACAAAACCAAGGGCTGACATGCAAACGACGGATAGCAGAAATAGCAGAAGCAGTAAAGCTTCCCGTGTACGAACCACATACCAGAGCACGGTCAAGAAACCTCTTCTTAACCTGACACTGAAAGCCATAAACAGGTCACAAGAGAAAAAGGCCACCTTTCCATTTTCACCTGAGTCCGGCCTTGATAATTGATATTGTCTCGTCATATGTTGTCGCTGTGTCACTTTGCTGCAAATATTCATCACTCTTTGGCAAGTCTACCTGCTTCCTCGTTGTCTGGCATATTGCAATGTGTATGAAACCACTGGATTGCGCTTCTTTTGTAACGCTGGGCCGAGCGTTTGATTCTGTGACGACACGTAGTTAATTTTCCAGCTGGTTCTTGATGGCTGTTATCACTAAAATGACGTCTGTTAAAGTGACACATTGTGTTCCGTGCCGTTTATGGGACTTGACGATACTTTTGAACATGAATTTTCAAATATCTACTATTCACTAATTGTTTTCATCAGTCTGTCCTTTTCTTTATACAGTTTACAGTATGTAAGTCCACCAATGTATCCGATACTAAGATATGCCAACATTTCATGTACATTTCGGACACCATTAAACTAACGCTTTTCGGAATGAAAAGTAATAAGGGTCAGCGAAAGCATATTGATCAAGATCCGACCTGACAACCTCTATTGTGTTTCTGAAAAAAAAACGGTGTCATAGTAGCATGGACAACTAAGTAGGAATGCCCATTGTAATCGAAACTATGGTAAGCTTACTAGCTTAGTAAGAAGCCTCTCATTGCACACCACTGAAGGAGAACACTAGGACACCCTCTCAAATACGCCCGTGGATGTAAGAAGCGCGTCCGTAGCCTGGTGCCAGAGCAACATTGTCAAGAGTTAATTCATCGCATGTGGAGTAGTTTCGAACATCAACAGCAGCTGACGATTTGTTCTTTTTAAAATGGCATAACTAGTTAAAGCAATACATGCTATGGTAATCAACTCTTTTTTTATTTGTTTCAAAGTACACTCGCTATTTCCATCACGTAGTTCAAAGTGCAATATTGTAATAAGTCTATATCGTTAATTTCCTTGTTTTTTTAACCAATTCTCCGATTGATTTATTCACATTCCGAGTAAAGTTCAACAAATATAAATGTTTGATTTTCTAATTAACATGTCTGTTTCTAAAGTCCCCTTGTATGTTTCACAAATGATCATGCGTGCTCCCAGATTTGTACAACTGTTTCTGGTGTTGTTATGTACGTATCTCCATACTCCATCTCTGCATCTCCAAACCCAGTGGTTGCATTTCCAAGTCACATATCTGTTTGTCAATCTCTCATTTTTGGCTATAACATGTCCATGTTTGTTTTTCAAACTCCATATCTGCATTGTTTCATCATGTCTCCATCTCAAAACTTCAAAGCTGCATCTCAAAATCATATGCTACATATCCAATTCCCAAGGCTGCATATCACAAATCCCATGACTGCACCTCTAATTCTCATGACTATATCTCCAAGTCCCATAGCAGCATCTGCATGTTCCATGACTACATCTCCAAGTCCCATGGCTGCATCTGCAAGTCCGATTATGCATCTCCGAGGCCATGACTGTATCTCCATGTCCCATCGCTGCAACCGCAAGTCTCATGATTGCATATATGTCACATTGCTGCATCTGCAAGTTCTATGACTGCCTCTCTAAGTCCAATGGCTACATCTGTAAGTCCGATGATGCATCTCCAGGTCCCATGACTGCTTCTCCATGGTTGTATCTCCATGTCCCATGGCTGCATCTCCATGGTTGTATCTACGTGTCCTATGGCTGCATCTCCATGGTTGTATCTACGTGGCCCATGGCTGCATCGCCAAGGCACATGTTAAAAATCCTATTGTTGCAACTATATACCTTATATCTGTATACTGAAACTTCATACATACAACTCAAAATCACTTCTCTACATCTTCAAATACATGTATGCGTCTCAAATTTGATATTACTGAATTTCCAAACGTCACGTCGTCGTCTCCAAATCGCATGTGTGCATTTGCAAATCGCCTGTTTGCGACCGTACCTAGCATACATCTTCAAAAACGCATGTCAATATCATAAATCTAAATGTGTACATCATCAAACCAAATGACTATATATTTTATGTAACTAAATGTATACATCACCAAACCAAATGTCTATCATTCATGTAACTAAATGTCTTCATCATTGATGTTAACCAAATGTCTACATCATTACACCAAATGCCTACATCATTCAATGTAACCAAATGCCTACAATATTCATGTAACCAAATGTCTACATAATTCATGTAAATTATTTGTTGAAATGAAGCCACTCTCTCAAGTCACAAATGAATTTAGTCACCTCACACAGAAAAAACACTCTTCTGATAAATATTTTGTTCTTATATTCTACGTTAATGAATTTTTATCCCAAATCGAAATTCCTCTAACAGGGGTTTACACTCAACATAAATTAGACAAGAAAAATACAACCTTCGTTCCAATCCTTCAGCTACCCTGTTCTATATGTATTAGCGCAGCTACAAAGTCTGCAGTGATCACCGTCTGTTCGGTGCCAAACAAGCGAGACCCGATCAATAGTCTTACTTCCTGGTTAGCTCCCAGAGAGGTCAGTCGTGTCCCCTTAACACGAGTCATTTATGGAATGATTGCTTTCTCAATGGTTCTATTCTGCGTCCGAGCACAGATGGTTCTCTCCCTGCAGACACTCCACCAGTGTTCCTCGTTATGCTTATGACTTTCTAGATTGACATTTTGCTTGTCATTTTCTTTAAGGTTTTTCTTTTTGGTTTCATCATAGAAGCATTTCTACCCACTTTTGTGTTTGCTATTTATTTTCTCTTTCAGTGTTTTTTTAGTCTGACCACATTATCTTACTTAATTATTACTTTATATCCCGATATTTTACTTTATTTAAAAATAAATTTAATGTTGTTATTTTGTTTTTTTTTAATATAAAACAAAATATTTTTGTTTCCAAAATGTTCTTGCACTAAATGTTGATCAGGAGATGTATTAATTCGATATTTTTTATTGTATCTGCAACAACGTTTTTAAATATTAAATATTTTCTCGATTGCTAGAATGCGAGTTTCCGGTGGCACAGCGACAAATAAAGATTCTAGGTAGTCCAATTAAAAATATATCCATAAATATGTGTTCTACTTGTGAGTACACATTGGCCCTTCGTGTTCTCATTCTCACTTGACATACTAATGTCGTTGGTGAGATTTAAATAGATAAGTTAACACACACGTCATCGCGCTGATTTCAGAAACTGTGACGATCTCAGTTCAACCAGGATGCAGTTTCTAGACACGATGTCTTAATATGTTGTATGTCCCATTATCTGGTTGATATATTTCCTAAAATCATACTGATCAGAGAGATCAATATTATTATTCACCATATACATAGAAGACAACATGGTCGGCGTATTACAGATGATGGTAGGCACATTCATGTTAACAAAAGTAATGATGTTGACGATGACAACTTGTGATGTCTACTATTAATATAATACCTGGACTTTGTCCAGGCCACGATACTTTCAAATGAATAATTTGCAATTATTTTATTTCCTAATGTTAACTTCGATTTGTCAAATCGAAGTTCATAGATGTGGATGAATCCCAATCTAGTCCAACTGAACAAGCGAATAAATTCATTATGATCAATGCAATGTATGAAATGCTTACGCATAATTTCATCTCGTACTCTCATGCTACATACAGACAAGAGGTGTTCTAATGAGCAACCGTTAAGACAGGTGATAGCATACGTCTAGATTTTCTGTTTAGGGTCTGCTCATGTGTATCTCTTGGTATCTATATCTCCCTCGCTATCTCCCTCAGGGTGTGTTTATGCGTTTTATTTTCACAAGATTATGTAAGAATGTCAGACAAATATAATATAATTTCCTTCGTAAAATGCACATTAACTCAATCATAACCCACATGGTCAATTTACTTTTTGTTACTTGATTCTTTTATATATGGCTTTACACAACGTTTCATATTGTCTTTGTTTCTTCCATATAAAGGTATTAGATGGCGCCGTCATTAACTTATGCCGTCTTTGTTCCTTATATAAAGGTATTACATGGTGCTCTCATTAACTTATGCCGTCTTTGTTCCTTATATAAAGGCATTACATGGTGCTCTCATTAACGTATGCCGTCTTTGTTCCTTATATAAAGGTATTACATGGTGCTCTCATTAACTTATGCCGTCTTTGTTCCTTATATGAAGGTATTACATGGTGCTCTCATTACCTTATGCCGTCTTTGTTCCTTATATAAAGGTATTACATGGTGCTCTCATTAACTTATGCCGTCTTTGTTCCTTATATGAAGGTATTACATGGTGCTCTCATTACATTATGCCGCCTTTGTTCCTTATATAAAGGTATTACACGGTGCTCTCATTAACTTATGCCGTCTTTGTTCCTTATATAAAGGTATTACATGATGCTCTCATTACCTTATGCCGTCTTTGTTCCTTATATGAAGGTATTACATGCGCTCCCATAACTTCTGTCATCTACGTTCCGACTATGAATGATTTTCAAAATGTCTACACCAATGTAATGTCGACTTTCTTCCATGATACATGGTTGCCCAATTAGCTTCACGTCATCTCTATACCCTTTGTAACATGAATGCATGGCAATGCTAATAACTTCGTATCTTCTGTATACCTACTTTATTTACATCACATAATTTCTAGATCATATACATATCTCAACTGTTCTTTCAAAGAATGTGCTGCACGATGCACACGTCAGTTTATCATCGTCTGTGTATCTTATACCTTTAACTTAACTAGAGAAGAGAAAGTCATCATCTTCAGACTAAGAACTTTGCAGAACAGACTCAAGGGTCATTTTTATAACAAAAATAGGATTGGGAAAGATGACAAGTGCCCATGTGTAGAACACACGATGACCGTGGAACACATCCTACAAAGCGCATGATCACGCAGAAAACGAGAGAACAATAGTGACCTCGCGAGATAGATATGAGACAACAACTGAATGGCGATAAAACAGCCTTAAAAACAACGCTGTTCTTCGTAAGAGAAACTGGGACCTTGATCTGAGGTTGAACGAAGATGAAGTAGAGGAAGAAGAAGAGGAAGAAGAAGAAAAATGAGAAGACGATGAAGAAAAAGAAGAAGAAGAAGAAAAAGAAGTATCTTCTACGAATGCGGTACATGAAAAACTCGTACACTTCAGAACATCTGTGTTCCTTCTATGAATGTGATTGACGTAGAACAGATGAAATTGATGTCTGCTTTTGCTCCTTCCATGGGGTCCAAATGCATATGATACTGTTTTAATTTGTTTTTGTCATATCATATACAACTGATTTTTACATATCGTATTTAGCAAATTGTTGATCATCATGCATAATTTGCATACATTTTCAAGTAAACAGAAACAACAATATAATAACTGCGAACAATAGTTATTGTTATTATCGTTCCTTATGAATTGATCAATTCATTCTGAATCCTTTTATTTTTGAAACTTTGTCTGTATTTAGTTTGACATTTATTTTTAACATTTAAATTTTGGCAATGTATTTCTAGCATACGGATTCTGAACCTTGTTCCATTTCATCTTCATTGGTCATGTTTATATAAGTGCAGTCATTTCTGATGTAATGTTCAGCCTGCGTATTTCCTACTATTATTTCCCACAATTTCGGTTATTTTATATTTAACTCATTCTCCAGTTATTTTATCAATAAGCATTTCTTCCTTTCTCCTTCATTTATATTCTTAGACCTCTCACCTCATCATGTCTTAAACAAACACTTCATTGCAAATAGCAAAATACATGTATCACTTCTGTCAGAACATTTCTTTTATCCATCGAGCATTCTCGCCTAGCAATCCGGTCATTATGTTGATGCTATTACCGACACAATCATTGTATTTGGAATAAGTTTCATCTATCATGGTTCGGCCATGTTGACATCACGATCGTCCACGAGTTTTTATCGACGCCTCATGTGCACAATAAAGCCCCATGTCTACAAAGATCGTCTACGTCGTTAGTTCAATAATATGAGTGTTTAACGATGGCTGTCCTATCGTCAAATGCATTTCCCGCACAGACATAGGCGATTATGTCTCACCACAACTTTCTCTACCTAGTGATATTTACCATTTCCTTGTTGACAATTGCTCATCCCATAATATTAAATTGTCAAGTACGCTCTCACTACAGCTACTTCTATAATTTGTTTAAATGTGCCTTTTTAATATCAAATATGTTGGATCTTTTATTGTTGGACTGTGATTCAAAGAATCAAGAGAGCGGTGGCATGGAGGGCACAGGCACTCCAGCTGAGACGATAGCTAAGGGAGAAGAATGGGTCCACGATGGTGATAGAATGATAGCGTACCAAATAGTCATCATAACCTTAGACAAGGAATGCAGAGAACAGAGCAACAGGAGAGCAAGGTACGAGGTGAATCAGCTGATAACTGAGAACATGCAGGAGAGTGACGCTGTCATATACACTGACTGATCAGTGCTGCGCAGTGGGACATCAGGTGTGACCTTCAGTTTGAGAATGGAGATGGAAGCAGTGACCTCAGCAATGAAATGAATATCTGAGACTTATATAACAAGGGCAGTCATCGTCACAGACGCGCTTGCCGTATTTCAGAAGGTACAAAAAGGATGGATAAGGTGCAAGTGGATAGCAGCTATTAAGGCCTCAAACCTCCATACATTGACATGGATCTACTGTCCTGCTCATGCTGGGGTTCAGGATAATGAAAGAGCTGACATCATGGCTTCACAAGCTCCCTTCATGGGCCCATTAGTGATGGATAGAAGTGACATTTGGAAGTCAATCAATGACCGCCTGTTAGATTGGGACACCGCAATATATGAAGTAGCAATCCACAGGCTGCAAAGTTTCGACATTAAACGAGGTTCGAGCGAAGTGGGGCGCATGAGAGGACGGAGCAGGAGAGTGTACAACCAACGAGCTACAGAGATAATCAGCATCCATATCCTACGCCGTTTGCTGAGAGAGACTGAGCACCTATTGGTGTTCCCGAAATGCAGGCTCATCGATTCTTAGAAACATAATTTCGTGAATAGCATAAACCTGTCAATGGCATTCGACATTTTTCCCATTGCTGGGGTAGTTTAGGTGTTTTGAAGGCTGATAACTACAGACCGCTTCGTCACTGCTGTCGCCACGTCATGTGCTGGCTATGTTTCTTTATTTCACCTCCAACAAACAACAAAACATTTGCCATACCAGGGATTCGAACCGCTGCCTTCCTTGTCGGCAGGCAGACCTCGAAACCTCAATCGCCAAATCCCGTCAATACGCTTAATAAATAGAAGTGACACGCCGAGCTGAAACAAACTAAATTGAAATTATTATTGTTTAGTCATATATATATATATATATATATATATATATATACACAAAATAAGACTTACAGAAGATGTCAACAGCGCTGGATACTAGTAAAACGAGTCAACTGTTGACTGTGTAACTGTATTCATAAGACAATGTGTGGCGCAAGTTGTGTTATGTCACAAAAGTGACAACAACATGAACGTACGGAAGACAGTATTAGTAGTCTGTTCATGTGCGTCTCTGCACGTGACGTCATTTCCCATCATCGATCGAATTGACATCACGGCTCTATAAACCCGAATCTGGTCACCGTTTTCCTTGCATTTGTTTTCAGTATCTTGAAAGTTTGCATTGCAATGCAATGCATGTGTAGTATGCATTACATAGACGTTCCTCAAAGCGACAGATGCTAACATCGTTAGACAGAGGAAAAGAAGGTAGACCTCACTATTAACTGGGGAAAAACAGCGCAGCCGTTTTGTAGAATTGAACTTCGTGTTTCTAAATGGAGCGCTCAACAACTGCATCTATCTCTGCTGCTTCCAAATATGAAAAACAATCTAAGACTCGAGATAATAGATAACAACGAGCAGTTTGGACGGTTTTCAGTTCAATTAGCGTAACATAAGAAGCCACAAATGTCATAAGATTACGTGCAAACCTCTTCGAGTCAGTACAACTACCAGCCCTATATTACGGGATCGTAACTTTCTACCTGGTAAGAGCAATACAGAACCAGCTAAGCACAACACATGCAACACTCCAGCCAGCTAAACACAACATATGCAACACTCCAGCCAGCTAAACACAACACATGCAGCACTCCAGCCAGCTAAGCACAACACATGCAGCACTCCAGCCAACACACATGCAGCACTCCAGCCAGCTAATCACAACAAATGCAACACTCGAGCCAGCTAATCACAACACATGCAGCACTCCAGCCAGCTAAACACAACACATGCAGCACTCCAGCCAGCTAAACACAACACATGCAACACTCCAGCCAGCTAATCACAACAAATGCAACACTCGAGCCAGCTAAACACAACACATGCAGCACTCCAGCCAGCTAAACACAACACATGCAACACTCGAGCCAGCTAAACACAACACATGCATCACTAGAGTTAGCTAAACACAACACATGCAGCTCTCAAACGCCGGCTCGTGGGCGTAACAATCAGACTAGCTTAGAAGGGACTGCACAATAACGACATCCGAGAAATTTTGCACGTGAAAGATATCCTGCAAAATGTCAATAATTTAAAACAAGACTTGACTTGAAATGTGGCGTTTGACAATATCAACAATTTATCTCAAACAAAAGTAGCTACAATTAACAAAATTGAACATGCTGATCACGAATATGAAGCTTAAAATGAAGAATTAGATCTAGTTGTTATTATCCTAGGTGATTGGGGTGGGGAGATGGGCAGAGGTTATGGGTGAATAGAAGGTGGGGGACGGGTGGTTGGTTCAGTTCGCTGTAAGCTTCACCTTTCCGAAGCGATCGACACTATCTTTCTCTTTTCTATAGCCATGGCGTGTGATTTTCTACGGGGCTTATAGCCCAGATCTCAAATTGGATGACAAACTATATAACAGTTGTTGCAACCACATCTTCTCCTTGCTATCATTTGTGTTATTGATTTTGGGATGACAGATGCCTTATGAATGTGTCAACAGCGCGTATTATTTTTGCGATACTTCTGGACAAAAACACGTTGCTATCACAAGGGCGACCCATTACACCGATGGTGAAGCTTGTATTTGAATTGTGAGATCGGTTGTCAGGAACGGTATTTGGCCCCACACAAATGTTGTCAATCCCTTACAACGAATATGTCCTGGTGGTTGTACCGGTTGATCGGTGCGTTCTGCATGTTCAATGGTGGGGAAGGAGGGAAGGAGCCGTCAAATACATTTTAAAGATGTAAGTATTGCATGACTGCTCCAATTGGGCATGCTATTTATAAGAAGAAAAAGCGGTATCTGACCGATTATAATATCTCCAGCTTTATGCGGTCAGTGCCTCATGTTGATGAACTTCCTGCTCTGGACGCACCAAGTAATGAGTATGATAATAATGCTGGTTGACACGTGCAACCCGTGAAAGTATATAAACCAAGATAATATGATTTCATGTTTCATGAAGAGTCTGCACAGTGACGCCAAATTATCCAGATTCAATTAAATTATCTAATGAGAAATGTGAAATTCAATGACCTAGTGAGAAATGTGATATTGAATGACCTAGTGAGAAATGTGATATTGAATAATCTAATTTAAAATGCAATTATCTAGTGAGAAAAGTGAACAATTCAATGATCTAGTGAGAAATGTGAATTTGAATGATATAGTGAGAAATGTGAAATTCAATGATCTAGTGAGAAATGTGAAATGCAATGATCTAGTGAGAAATGTGACATTCAATGATCTAGTAAGAAATGTGAAATCCAATGATCTAGTGAAAAATGTGAAATTCAATGATCTAGTAAGAAATGTGAACATCAATGATCTAGTGAGAAATGTGAAATTCAATGATCTAGTGAGAATTGTGATAATCAATGTTCTAGTAAGATATGTGAAATTCAATGATCTAATGAGAAATGTGTAAGTGCAAAATAAAAAAGCAGAGTTCATGGTGTCCAGACTACAGCAATGTAATTTTCTAGAAGAGACTGTGCTTGTGTCTGTGTTTCGTGCTCGGTTGAAACATATTCTTCCATATTTCAAAAGGATATATAGCTTCATTGCTTGCATTGATATAGTGGATCTCACGTTAGCGTTGCACATCAGTTACTCGTATGACAATTAGAGACTGTTTATTGTTTCGCCGAAGTTGAGCTTATAGGCTTTGCTATTCCATAATAGTAACGATTTACCATCTGTTTATATCATGCATGCAGTCCACATGAAAGAAACGTACACCAATAAGAAACAACTGTTACACACCATACACTGTATGAGAAGTATAACTTGCAGTTTTGTAGTGAACTGAAGGTCATTGCCAGCTTGATGGAACTACAGCAGGGTTACACACATTAATTATGTTTTCTTTGTGGAACTGTGGGGCCAGGGTATCCCACGTCAAGAAAAGGGATTGGACCCAACTACAATGACTTATGAGGTGAAACAAATATAATGCACTTAATGGTCCACTTGTATAGTCCGTCTTTTAAATCAGAAACAAGGTCCGAAGCAATTTTCTACCAAACTAAATGTCAGATCTAAATGATTTGTTGCACGTAGCCTTAGACTTTCCATGACGTTAATATTTTTTTTCTCATAAATGGTATGTATTTTGAAAAAATGTATTCTTCTTCTTCTTCTTCTGCGTACACAGTCAGACAGTAACCATTTTTTTCTCGAAAAAAGCGGCGGTCATCCTGAGACTCTCGCCACTACCATAGAGCTTGTCTTGCAGTTCCACTGGCAATGGCCACATCTGCTCTCTCTGATCCTCGTATGTCGGGCAGTTCTGCAGCAGATGTTCAGTGGTCATTTTACCAGTACCGCACGGGCATTCGTCGGTACACCCTATCTTCAATTTGTTGAAGAGGTGGTACCTCAGTCTGTTGTGGCCAGTGCGAAGTCTGAAGACAACGACCTGCTCTCTTCGGTTCAACTGGTAATAGGCATCGTTTTTGGTGTAACCAGTATGTTCGGTTTCCCATTTGGACATGTACCTGGCTTTGATAAGCCGTTTTGACTCTTCGTACGTCATACTGGTATCTATTTGTGGTAGCCTTGCACCTTCTTTTGCCAGTCTGTCTGCCTCCTCGTTGCCTTGGATGTTGCAGTGTGACGGAACCCACTGTACCACTACCCTTTTTGGTGCGGACTGTTGGCACAGTTTGCAGAGTGCTGCTCTTAGGTCATTAAGCTCAGTGTTTTTCTGGCTTTTTAGCGCTGTGACTACTTCGAGAGCATCTGTCAGCAGGACTATATGGCTCTCGTTTTCACTGTGTGTTACCATTTCTTCCACTGCCGCCCTCAGTGCCTCTGCCTCTGCTCTGAGATTGCTCGTGTACTTACCAGTAGCGAATGACAGTGTTATTTTTCTGCCATTTGGTAGGTTCAGGAATGCTCCTGCCCCTCCGTTCTGTGTAGTGTTTGTTACAGAACCGTCGGTGTATGCATGGGTCCAGTCCATGCTTGGGTAGCTTTTCGTTATGAAGCTTAAGGTAGTGTCTCTCCTTTCTTTTTCGGTCTGGCGGTTTTTGTTTGCAATACCTGGTATATTTTCTACCACCTCTGGAAATATATCCTGCCTCCAAGTAGGTTTTCGTACAGTAGTGATGGGTTTTGGTGTTGTTTGTGCGTTTATGGGATCTTCGTGCATCTTTGCTTTGGCTATTTCTGCAAAGTTTCTCCGCTTTAGTTTCCCAGTTCCCAAATTGTTTAGCCTCTGGTACATTGGATGGTCCGTCAGTCTTCGGAGTTTCTCTGACTGCAGCTGGGCTCTGCAGTCTCTTCTGTCGGTCATGGATTGCAGTTTTGTAATCTTTTCAAGTTCTACAATTGGCGTTGACTTCATGCCACCAGTCATGATTCTCATGGCTTGGTTTTGAAGTTTGTTAACTTTATCGAAGTTCGCCTTCGCTGCTGTTGTCCATGCCGCGATGCCATACTCGAGAACTGGTCTCACTCTTCCAGTGTACAGTTTCTTTAGTATGCCTTCGTCTGCTCCCCAGCTTGTGCCAGCAAGTTTCCTCATGATCGCCATTCTTTCTCTGGCTTTCATTCGGTTTCTCTCAATCTGACTTTTCCATGTCATGCGCCGATCAAATGTGACTCCCAGATAGGTTGGGTTGTCGTTTGGCTGCAGGATTTTGCCATTTAGGCTTAATTTGGTACTTTGGGGTTTTAATGAGAGCGAGAATATTGTGCACGTGGGAAAAAATGTATTCATTAGAGTATTTTAAAAGCAACCTAGGTGAATTGGACATAATTTTAACATGTTTAAGGTACACATTCCTGGTTTGTTTAAAAAAAGATGTTTTGACATTCAAATACGCTTAGTTAAAAACAAATGCCTGATTACCTCGTGCACAAATTAGAGACTTTGTCGAGTGCGGAAAATAACCAAGGTCATTCATGCAAAACTGTAGCTCAGATATAAGTGTTTCCCGATATTATAGTTTGTGCGGTTGCTATTGTGAAATATAGTTGCTTTTTCAAAAGGTATATTGATATCAATTTCAAAATGAGTTAAGTCTACATTCATAACAATGCAGAAGGTTACTATTTTACTATACATATTGTTCCGCATGGAATCTAAGCTGGGTCATTTAAATTGCGATATTCATGACCCAGAGAAACGAACGCAATTGGCGCTTGGTCTGGATAGATCATCCTTTAACTGTTGTCATAAAAGGACGATTTTGAAACTTTTCACAAAAATTCAACTTGTTACTCTCAGTTCAGTTCAGTTCAGTTCATCACGTAACCCATAAGGTCGTTGGGGCACACATGAAGACACCCCCAAAATCTCACACCATTCCTATATGTCTGTCGCCGCCTGTCGTATCTCACCGAGACGAAGGCCTGACCACTCAGTGATGTTGTCCACCCATCTCTTCCTTGGAGGTCCTCGCCATTTTTGTCCCGGTACGGAACCAAAGAGTATCGAGTTGGTAATTCCGTTGGACCTCGCGACGTGTCCGCACCAAGCTATCTTTCGTCTTTTGATAGCTGTGAACAGATCTTCAAAAGGACCAATAGCGTCTTCAACTCTCTGACGTATTTCTACATTCGTGAAACCATCTTTATATGTAACATTTAGGAGTTTTCTATAGCACCTCATTTCCAATGCATGAATTCTGCCCTGGATATCTGCTGTAATGGTCCAGGTCTCGCAGGCATACATAAATATTGATAGCACCAGAGAGCGCATTAGTCTAACTTTTATGCCGAGGACGAGCCGCTTGTCTTGCCATATAGGTTTCAGCCGAGTCAGCGCCGCTGTTGTTTGTGCTATTCCTGCAGTTACCTCTGACTTCGATACCTCTTCACTGATCAATGATCCCATATATTTGAAACGTTTTACCACCTGAAGTTCCTGCCCATTTGCCTCTATTACATATTTAAACCATGTTATGTTATTGGTCATGAGCTTTGTTTTATCTGCATTTATTTCCATACCAAAATTCAGGGCCTCTCTATCCAAGCTAGCAATCAACTCCTGCAGTTCCCTTTCTGTGCCTGCCAATACATCAATATCATCAGCAAATCGGAAATTTGTGATAAGCCTGTCACCTATTTTAACCGTGCCAATATGTTCTTTTAAGGTCGTCTCCATTATTCTCTCCAAGAATATATTGTAGAGTGTTGGGAAGAGTATACATCCATGTGCCACACCCACCGTCGTACGGAACCAATCGCCTAGCGTTCCCTCTACCGAGACTGCGCTTGTCGCCTGCTCAAAAATGTTTGCAATTACCCTCACAATATCACTGTTGAACTTATAATGCGTCATTGTTGACCATAGCGCCGCATGCCGCACACTGTCAAACGCCTTTCTAAAGTCAATGAAGGCATGGTAGAGTGGTTGTTGATACTCTGAGTACTTCTCTTTCATTAGCCGAAGATTAAATATATGCTCGATGGTACTCTTTCCTGCTCGAAAGCCCGCTTGCTCTTCGGCAATGATATTCTATGCTCGTGGTTTCAGTCTGTTAAGTATTATTCTCAAGAGAACTTTACTTGGATGACTTATCAGAATGATTTGTTCGATAGTTCTGACACATATTTATGTGTCCTGATTTAGGCAGTGGTATAATTACTGATTTTGTCCAGCTGGAGGGACACTCTCCTGTCTGTCAAATTCTGTTGCAGATGTATGTCAGGGTATCAATTGTTGTCTCACCTCCCACTTGTAGGAGCTCTGCCACACCTACAGCCTTCCCTCTCTTCGGCATTTTCAAGGCTTCATATACTTCTTACCTTGTTATCGGTTGATTTTCCTCTATCAGACTCACTTAAGAAGACATTGCATTTCTGGGGTCACCTCGACATTTATGCTTATTTAGCTCCGAACAGTACTCTGTCCAACGTTCACGAATGTCTTGAGCTCCTGTAAGACATTTCCTACTTTTGTCCTGAATTGTTGTATTTCGACTTTGTACAGGACTTACTAAGTCCTTGACTAATTTATATGCTCCCTTGGCATCATTTCTTACCAGATTTTGTACGATATCTGCACACTGAGTCGTTATCCATTCCACCTTGGCCTGTTTCATCTTGGCCTTTATGTTACCGTTTATCTCTCTATATTGCTGAATCCCATGCTGAATCTTCATTTGTCGTTACTCTCCGGAAACTAAAATTAACATTGCAATCCGATTGCAGTTTTAAACATTTCAAAAGTACTCTTTGGATTGTAAGAGCCGCCGGCTTTACATTGAGGAACAATTCAGATGGAAGGAATGTTATTTGTGAAAAACCACATTTGATTGCTGCCAGAAGCAAATAGCCTAAAGAAATACCTGAGACAGACACGTGAACAGTGTAGACAAGGCTAGGATATACTTGGACGAATCCTAAATCAATGCTCACCCCACTTATTATAAAGAATGGCAATCGGTTGATGGTGAACAGAAAAGACACATTCCAAGCAGCACAGAGCAGCGCATTATACTAACGTATGCCGAAAGCAGTGATTAAGAACGTGTCTGTGACGCTGAACTTATTTTCCAATAAAAAAGTACCGATGATAGAGACTACCACATTGAAATGAACGGACAAATGTTACAGCATTAGATGGCGAATGATCTAATGATGATAGACCGGGATGCCTAGTAATGGATAACGCATCATATCACAATGCAGTATCAGAGGAAGATAAAGTACCAACTGCATTTAATACAAAAGATTAAATTAGGACATGGCTAGGTAAGGAAAATGAGAATTTCAAACAACAGGTATTTTAAGCCCAAGGGAATGCAACTTGTGAGGAAGACACATAAGACAAATGTGTATCATATTGACAAAATCATTGAAGAGTACGGTCAAACGTTGCTGCGTCTAACTGCATAGCATGTGCATCTAGACTTTAAAGAGCTTGTGTGGGCTAAAGTCAAAGGACACGTAGCCGAACAGAAAATAACATTTAAAATGGATGATGTTGACGTGCTGTACATAAGGGGTAACACAAACAATCAATTGATCTATCAAGAGATTAAAGGGATACGCCTCTGAACAAAATACGACGAGAAATTTAAGCTGCGAACTGTAAATTCTTAAAATGTAATGCCATTTCTTTGTAATGGTCCTAAACATTCAAAGGGATTCGCCAATGTGCAAAATTCTTAGCTACTTTGGAGTCAATAATATCAATGTTTTAGCGTCATGTATATTTTAAGGCTGCATGCAAAAAATCATTTGGATCTGACATGCAGTTTAGTAGAAAATGGCTTCGGACCTTGTTGATGAATTGAAAGACTAACTACAGAATCCCACACGATGTTGCTCTCTCATGGCCACATCAAACTTGGATTGTGTAAAGGCATGTTTAAAAATGGGACAGGATCGCTATATCTCCGTGATAAATTTTCAAGACTTACTGAGGGCAAAATCAAAGAAGATATATTTGTCGATGCACAAAAACAACCAGGTGGTCACATACTTTCTAGCACACAACAGGGCTGACAATCACCAGAAGCGTGTAGAAACCTTGTTGCAGCGATACAGAAAACTGGGGTGCAACATGCTCTCGGAAGAAAACTTTTTACACTCTAGTGTGAATAATTTCTTCCCTGCAAACAGAGGTGCTGTTAGTGACGAACATAGCAACATATTTCAACAGGACATTGCTACTCTAAGAAAAAGGTATCAAGCGAAATTGAATGCAACAATGATAGCAGATTATTACTGAACCCTTGTGAAAGATGCTTCAGAAATGCATTGCAAGTGACAGGAAAAATGGCGTAGCTGTGAATTATTCCTGCTATGAGTATTACTCTATGCAATTGTGTACCTCTTCTTTTTCTTTTGTCTTCTCACTTTCAACCGGGTTGTAGCTCATTGTCTTAGTATGTATGTCTGTCACCTCTCTGGTGGCCCAAGTTACATTTTTTCCCATTTTACGGCAGGTCTCTTTTACGATGTCAATTCACATTTTCCTGATGGGCTTCTGTAGAAGGTTGCATGAACAATATGGTCTGGCTGCATTCTCATAATGTTGCCAAAACAATTCATTTTCTGTTGCTCTATGTACAACCATCTCCTGAATACTCGTATTTGTGATTATGTCTTTTCTGGTGTTGTTAGTGACCTTTCGTAGGCAATTTGTACAACTTGTTACATCAAGATTTGAAGAAAAAACACTTTAAAGAAAGACTAGCGATAAGATGGTGTTTTAATGATAACATTAATTTTCAATAGCCCAAATAACATAAAGGTAACTTGATCTCAGAAACAAACACACACTCTAAACGTGTTGTCTAGTATAATTAAGAGGCAGGACGAGCTATGGAATACCACAACTACACTATGATTCCTACGCAGCAAGAAGAGACCACTTGAACGACTCAACCCCCACCCTGGCATGATTTGATAGAAGAGGTACGTATCAGAATCCGTTATCCCGATTGGAACATACGATTAGCGCACTGGCAAACGTCTACTCGTGACAGACACAGTTGCATCCGGATTTGTGTATGGATACACACATACACAAATACACACGTGCGTGACATATCTTTCGGCACTGTTGAACGTTTTGAACGTCCTGACTGGAGCGCGCACTACACTGACCGATGACAATATCAATGCTCTTAACGACCTTGTGCACAGTCAAGAATGACGTACGGAAACACATCTTTCACAACCTCAAATTATCTGCCAGATAAGAGCGTGTCAATAAACCATAGGCAAAATCATCCACAATAAATGAAGTTCAGGTTTTAAAAAAACATTGGGCTACAGAGCTGACCACACAAAGAGTAACATCTTTGCTGATGACAAGATCATTTTCTCGATTCCCAAAGTATAAAGTTAGTTTCGTATCTTTTCCGTATTAAAAACATGTTACTATTGTTCGGAATAGCAAAAGGCAAAACGATCGTGTGTCTGCATAGGTTGACGCCAGACAAAAATAAATACGTCAATCGGTTACTGCGAACAGACTTATGGCCGGGTCACACAGACGTTCATTTTGTGCAATCTGGCAGCAAGATTGATGATCATTACAAACGTAACGAATTGTTGATGAAGTGCCTTCCTCCTGACACGAGGGAATTGTTAGAGTACTTCGTCTACGAGCAAGATTGCTCATCGTGCTAGGGATACAATTTGTGCTGCTCACTCAGGAGACACTTGTATTCATTGAACCGAATTCGATGCCATCGAATAGTCCAGATCGTAATCCCATGGACTATGGGATTTGGGCTGTTTTTCAAGGGAGTGTTTACGGAACGAAAATTGGGAAAATGGAAAAGCTAACGGAGCGGATAAAGCAGGCATCGAATAAGCCAGAACAGCTTAAACTTAATACATCCGTGAAAAAATGGCGTACCTGAATTCGTGCATGTGTTGAAGCTCACGGAATACATTTTAAGCACCAACATAAATATGCAATACATTTATATATGGACGGTCTTTCATCATTATCAGCAAATGACATACTATTCAGGTCATTCGCAGCCGTGTGAAGAAAAAATACTTTAAGCTAATGGATCTCTCAATCTCTTTTTGTAATATATAAATAAATAAATAAATATATACATATATAATGTATACACACACACATACACACATACATGTATGTATATAAATTAATACATATAGTAACCCCTTTCAGTCAAGACTGACTATAGGATAAAATGACTTTGAGTGAAAAACAATAATAATATACTAAACTTGTCTTGTGTCTGTGTCCTTGATACTGTGTTTTTCCACATCTCTGTGTTCGAAGAGCTTCGCATCACCAAGCATGAGGCGGCCCTTCAGGGTACATCTTCTTTTCGAACGGTCTGCAGCTTCGTCTTCCCAGGATGCCAGACTCATGTTTAGTGCCTTCGTATCACGCCCACACACGTCAGTGAACCTCAGCTGTGGTCGGCTGACTGTTCTCTTGCCATCCGTCAACTGTCCATGGAGCATATCTCTGGAAATGTGACCATCTTCAATGCGACCAGCATGGCCAAGCCATCGTAGACTTCGCTGCCAAAAGAAAGTGTACATGTTTGGTAGACCGGTACGAGAGTTCATTTGTCACTCTGTCCCTTCATGTAATTTCAAGAATGTATCGCAAGCCTAGTATATGGAAGATGTTGAATCTTTGCCTTTGGTTGGCAAAGGCTGTCAAAGTCTCGCTATCGTATAACAGTGTTCTGACAAAACATGAATTGTACTTCATGACCTCTGTTTTAATTGTCAGTTTCTTGTTTATCCAAACACGTGTTGTGAGACAAACACATGTTACAACAGCTTAGCCATTGCTAGTGTATTTGTGGGTATAGAGAGAACATGTCGCTGATGAGGGTTCCCACATATTAGAATTGGTGGACAGCTTGCAGTTCAAAATTATCAATGCTAACATCTACTTCCTGTCCAAAGACATTTTTTTTTGGAACGTATCATTACACCATAATCTTTGCAAGCCTTAAAGAAGCGATCTACCAATCTCTGAAGTACCTGCCGATTGTGAGTGACAAATGCAGCATCATCAGCGAAAAGGGATATATATATATATAATAGACCTTCGATAAATAACTCTTTGTAAATGAATCTAGAAGTGGTTCGCTATAGTTGAGACATTAAGCGCTCGTCTTTCACGATGCGATCGAACAAAACCATCACCTGGTTTCATGGTCCGACGATCTTCACCTACTACTATTAGAGACAAACGATAAACTCTAAGGTCCCGTACATCCACTGTGCATGGACAACAACTCTTGACAATTGGTGATCGAAAAGAGCAGGTAGTCTGCCGTTGTTCGCGCACAAGCTTAAAACAACGAGATATCCACTCAGTTATGACCGGCTTAAGCCCAACATGGAAGGATCCTTTACTGTGCAAAACACAACATGCCAACCACTTGTATTCTGCACAATCAATTTACAATTTAAAAATAGACCTCTACACCTCCACAGATGTAGTAGAGGAGTAACTAGTCTGAAAGGAAACAGTTACCATAAAACAATGTAAATAAAGTTATGTGTACCCACAAATCATACAAACTCTTCGTGGATTCTATGTTTACAAGTTATCCTATGTATGTGAGAAAACGTGTTCACGACTTTGAACAGGAGGTCCCCCCTGTATATGAGAAAATATGTTCACGACTTTGAATAGAAGGTCTTCCCTGCATATGAGAAAACGTGTTCACGACTTTAAATAGGAGGTCTTCCCTGTTTATGAGAAAACGTGTTTACGACTTTGAATAGGAGGTCTCCCCTGTATATGAGAAAACGTGTTCACGACTTTGAAAAGGAGGTCTTCCCTGTAAATGACAAAAAGTGACAACGGCTCGGTATATGAGATCACCCATGTTTGCGAGATATAGTGACACGTACTTTGTTCAGCTGCTTTGTTTTGTCTAACTTCAAATCAGGTACCCATTTGCAGTTACGCAAACCTGAACGTATATATGCAGTTGATTCAAACCACTACTTATGCTGAGATTATTCTGGTTCACATGAACATGCTGTATTTAAACACAACAAAATACTTGCATATTTGAACAACTGCCTATTACTGCAACTGCAACAACAACAACAACACCAACCGTATCACAAACACACAACAACAATACCAACCGTATCACAAACACACAACAACAATACCAACCTTATCACAAACACACAACAACAACACCAACCTTATCACAAACACACAACAACAATACCAACCTTATCACAAACACACAACAACAACACCAACCTTATCACAAACACACAACTCCAACAGCAACCATTTTGCCAAGCCCGTTTCCCTGTTACTGCTCTACCCTACCATTATCTCTCTCCCCCACTTTAAACCACTGGGACGCCATAATCTCTTTCAGCCAACCACTCTCCTCGCACGCGGGTTTCTTCCCTATAAGGAACGAAACCTACTCACCGCCTTCCCATTAAATTACTCGTACTACAGTGCGCGAATGTGTGTGTGAGTACCCCTGGTCGGTCTACTCCAGCATTGTTGTACGCCTGTTTTTCACGTATAAATTGGAACCATGTTTGTGTAGGTTAATTTTTGTTAAGTAAATAATAACACTTAAGTTTCATTTCTTTTTCCTGACTGATATTGTCTACTGTAAGCACGTGTTAGCTGTGTCCAGTATATTCTGGTGCACATGGTATTAAGTAACAAGCTAATTGCCTGATAATACCCTGTAATACAGTCTAATCAATATTGCTGATTTGTGTTAATTTATACAGTTGAATACCGACGTTTAGATGTTACCTATAGAATGGTGTCATTTAGAGAAGGATCGTTCGTATGACCATTTCATAACTGTGTCAAGGGTATGTAGACTTTAACAAATTATTCGTGTAATTAGACGAAGACCCGTTTGTGTACTATTAAAAACACAGTGTTAGTGATATGTCTATGCTAAACCGATATTCGTGTCACATAACCCATGCTATTTTTTCTGACCATAACATGACTGTTGAAGGATGTGTACATGTTAACGTTGCTTAACGCATGTTATGTTATAAGACCATAACGTAACTGTCAAATGGATTTGTTATAGATGTCAATCAAATATCCGTATCAGAATACGTTTGTTTGACCATGACAGAACTGTGAAAGTAATTCTTAGGTGCCAGCTCAATATGGGTGTACATAAAGCCCATCATTGCTAAGACAATAAAATAAATGGGTACATAATGTGTAAATACCATTTCCTTATCGGCTAATAAATATTACGTCCACAAATTGATACTTGGTAACATAACTGTGTAAGTAATCTGTAAGTGCCAGTTCAATAGTCTTGCCGTACAACACCCATCAATCTGTAATCCCATAACATACATGTGTCAATAATTGGTAGATCAACTTTACTGTAGTATCGCTAGCAACATTTAGGGTGGGGGAGGGTGGATGTACGGGCATAAAGTTAACTCCGAATATGTTTTAGATCATAAGAGTGACATCATGCAGGTATCTGTGCGTGTTTAGATTAAATTAGGGCAATGTGATACTGAAGATGTGTCTTCCGTTGTGCTAGCAACAATGATGTAGAACCTCTCTATGGTAGCAGGGTCTCGAACTCTTGGGATGCACGTTCATAGATTCAAATAAAGTCTGCCTTACGTGGACTCACAATTTGGGTTTAAAATAAAGCTCTAGGAACTATACCCGTGCACATGTGGGATGCAAGAAAAATAGACTCATGAACTGGTTTTCGTGAGGATCAGAAGAGAAAGATCAATGCAATATTAATGTATACATCCGGCAGTTGATGTGGACATGGAAAATAGTGCAGCTGGTTTGTTATCTCATGTTTGTGTTGTTCAACCCTTATCCGCTGGTATTTACACTTATACTTGTACACTGTTTGCACATTATTCATGAACGTGAAGAGAGAGACTGGCCGAGCTGATTGAATGTCACTGCTTGAGCACTAGGATATTCGATCAAATCCTCGGTAAAGCATTTATTATTTCTTTGGAAGTTTGTTGTTGTGGAAGCTACTGCTACTGAGTCAACTCTACTCTTGTCGATGTTTCTAAGGTGACGGGTCACTGTGATTCTTCTAACAACCAGAACAATACGTATTTAGCTAGACAATGGTTATTCTAACTGTAGAGTAATTCGAGATTTCTCAGTAAACTCACCGTTATGGGGATTACAGTTTATATCCCCACCTTGCTGGGCAGATTGCTGTAAGAACCACATGTTCTAAAAACCAGGAGGATGTGAGAAAGGGTCATTGTGAGAATAGTTCACCTGACTCTGGCGATATTGTTTGACTCCCTCTTAGGGAAGGTCAAATAAAAACATATTCTGTGCAATGCGTAAGGACAAAAGCGACAGTCGGCCTTTATTTCTCAGTCCTATAAATCCTCCCATTGAACCTTAGCAATTTCAGTAATCCCTTAGTGAAATTTGTAGTAGTACCTTAACATTCATGTGATATAAATATAGATGGGTTTGTAATACAAGACCGTACTTTGTAGCACATTACTCGCAACCACTCTGTCTTCTTATTCTGCATTGTTTTCCTCTTAGCTTCTTCTATTTTCACTCTCTTCATCTTTTGCTACTTTTTTTTAAATTTTTCAATAACATACAACCACTTTCTTCAAATTCTTAAAATTCATGTTTTCTGCGTTTTCTCTGTATCATTCTTCCTCGTTTCTTTCTTCTTTCTTCTTCTTCGTCATCAGCGGTATATTTCTTACACACAAAAAAAAACACACAAAAACTGCTTTACTTTATTCATAAACGTTGCCTACATTATTTCCTGATTTTCTTTTTCTCGAGTTTCTCGAAGCATTTTATACATTCTTTATTCATAGAGCTTATTGCATTGTGTCAATCATTCCATGTATATATATATATATATATATATATATATATATATATATATATATATATATATATATATATATATATATATATATCCATTCATCATTGGATATTTTATATACTATACAGTTGGTCCTTCGCTAGTGAATCACGGGTTGTTTCCTACATAGGTACGAATAGGACCGTTAAACCTCCATACATGTATCCAAAATATAGTTGAAGAGAGATATGTTTGGAGCAAGCAATCTCGTCGTGTGAAAAAAATAACCACATAAACTATCGCTGCAAAAGTACGCATAGCGGGTACGAGACCAACTGTAGCGGAGACCATAAAAATATAAAATGCGGTGACCATAAACTTCGACAATGTGGAAAAGCTTATGTATGATCACTACTGGACACGCTCTCTGCACTCGTGTTGTCTGAGCATGGGACGCTTCTTGCATGTATCGGTTGTAGAACGTCTTGTCTGTCTGCTGCATTTATTGATGGTCAGCAGAAATTACCTTTGATTTAAACGTGCTGTTCAGACATGTTAGTCAGGGTCAGGCCAAATATGCTGGCCACGACTCTCATATTGCTTCTTCGTAGCCATTCCTGGAAACGAGCTTTTATGACAACCTGGTTAACATGGTAAGAGATCGACATGATCTCGTAGTAGTGTAGCCAAGCATAGCTCAACCGCATGGAGGACTTCCGTCCACCTTCATTAGCACGCTCAGGATGTCAGGAAAGCTACAACTAACCCCCACTTAACGTCCTTTTTAGAGCGCACAAAATGGTAAATCTATCCTTCAGCAATAACAACAACAACATTAGACATACAATTTTGGTTTGTGCTGGTCAATGATATATTTCGTTCATCTGTATATGATATAGTCCTTCCCTATTATCGTATATGTATCATTTGTTTTCAAGTTGTTGTATGTTCTGACCATGTCAACTCATACAATGTGTATAGTCATATGTTGCGTGGCTTATATATCTTTCACTTGTTTCCTTGCATCTGCTTTTTATTTTTTGATTCAATTTATCATCGTCTACGCTTTCTTATTTCCTCTGCATTCTTGTCTACATCTATTGTAAAATATCCCTTATCATCGTTTCTTGTTCGCAGTGGTTCCTCTTTTGGTTGTTTGTATAATATTACCTTTAACATTTCAACTTATCATCATTGCTCTATATCTTTATTGTATGTTAGCTTTAATGTGCTGCAATACTATTTATGTCTTTCTTTTCTTTTATCAGATACGCAACATTTAACAATATGATTACGTTTGGACTTTCATCGTTCACTTTTATATCCTAAGGCGGTGTGCGTTCCACTCTATTGTTCGCCTAGTTATGACGTTTCTCAGCCACGACCCAGATAGATAAGTATGTAATAACCGTCGATTTTATTTGTTTTTTACAACACCGCAATCGGTTTCGTTTCAATAAATATGTTGTCACTTTTATTGGAAACGTGTGCTTTCATCTGCGTTCATAGCGCTATGCACAACTTGGTTGTTTTCCTTATGTAACATGCGCGGGTGTTGGTTAATATATATATAAATATAAAATCTGAATCAAGTTACAGAATAGCCATGAATGCATGTGTTGTTTGTACATATAGAATATGTTATTTAGTACATAGTACACATCACTGAACTCAGGACAGATTCATATTTTGCTTTAAGAAGGTGATGTAGATGCGAATACATATAGTTCCTGTTGATGTGTGGCTAAACTTCGTCGGTCCTCTCTGGCTAAACTTCGTCGGTCCTCTCTGGCTAATCTTCGTCTGTTCTCTCTTGTTGTACATCATCTGTCCTCTCTGGCTTACACTTTATGTCATATGTGGCTTACACCATCTGTCCTCTCTGTCTGTACATTCTCTGTCCTCTCTGTCTGTACATCCTCTGTCCTCTCTGCCTGGTCATCCCCTGTCCTCTCTGTCTGTACATCCTCTGTCCTCTCTGTCTGTAAACCTTTGTCCTCTCTGTATGTACATCCTCTGTCCTCTCTGTCTGTACATCCTCTGTCCTCTCTGCCTAGTCATCCACTGTCCTCTCTGACTGTACATCCCCTTCCATCTCTGTCTGTACATCCTCTGTCCTCTCCGTCTGTACATCCTCTGTCCTCTCTGCCTAGTCTTCCTCTGGCCTATCTGTATGTACATCCTCTAGTCTCTCCGTCTGTACATCCTCTGTCCTTTCTGCCTAGTCTTCCTCTGTCCTCTCTGTCTGTACATCACTGGTCCTCTCCGTCTGTACATCCTCTGTCCTCTCTGCCTAGTCTTCCTCTGTCCTATCTGACGCCCATTTAAAGTTCACCTACATGGATGTCCAACTCCTGACATGTTTGGATTATTCATGTATTGATTTCAGTGCTATCATCGAGCAACCAATCATCGATTACCTGCAATTTACCTCCCTTATCCATATCATATTCAGCCATGGGGAGAGGGGGGGGGGGGGGGGGTGGTGTTGTACTTTATGTTATCAAACTGCCCCACCTAGAACATATCTATACGAGCGCTCACATAAATATTCACATACACACAATCGCAGGTTATGTTTGATGTGTGTAATAGTTTGTTTTTGTACATTTATTTTCGTCAACGTAGGCAACATAGATATATTTAACTGAAACTGAGATCATGCATGCTTTGCTACCAAATAACGTCACTGTTTTTATATAATATCCATGATTTTCGATGATAAAGCAGGATGGACGTTAGAAAGCCGAATAACACGTTCTTTCATCTTTCGTGCGGTGAACTGAGGTGCTAGTCGAGTTAGGCAGAACATACTGACCAGGACATCGTGTCAGGGTCAATACACTGGTCAAAACCACAATCTCTCTTCCATGTAGTGTTCTCTGGAAACAGGATGTTTTCATGGCAGCCTGGCTGACGAGATGTATATTGATGTGATCTCCATAGTAGTGAGCGCACGCAGAAGAAGCCAAGCATAGCACAAGCACCTGGAGGACCGCGGCTCACCTTCATCCAAATGCTCGGGATCTGAGGAAAAGTACTATAGCCGCCACGTAATGTTCTTGTCAGGGCAAACAGAAGAGCTAGCTTGTTCATGGCGGTTGCATAAATGTCCTGCCTATCTAAGTTTGTTTTTGTCGGCTACTTTTCTGTTTGCTATTTAACTGTGTATACTATTTTACAGTTTGTCCTAACTTTATTGGTATATATGGCCTCGCCAGAAGAGAAACATACAAAACAAACCAACATATCGACCAAAAGGTTTTTATCGGGACCCAACACACACTAAAATAACTGCTACTTATCAACAATGTTGAGTACATATTGGACATGTGGCTACCTATAGGTTTATCTAGCATAGAACATAAAGGTATATTTCCTGCATGTATAGTTACTCATTGTAATCTGTTTCTCACTATTAAGACGGTGTCAGTAGCCTATTATGTCATTAAGTGCTGTACGTTGTTCAAATTGTTCCGCATCTATAGGCCCTAGTCAGTTTTATATGGACCTCATTTGAGGTTCCCTGCACAAAGAGGACCATAACAGGTCATACCGTAATCATTATAATGAGCATATACTTTACCTACTGACCTTGGCTTTCATTGATGTCCGAAACGTCATGTCATTGTATTTGTGTAATCAATGTTGCAGCTGACTGTTTTCCGTCAAATGAAGCTACATTTTACGTTGTTGCCGTCTTCTATATTTTCTTCAAACCTTCTATGTTGCCTTTTTTATATTAAATTGTGTACAAGATTCTTCAATTTTTCTGTTGCCCTGAAAAATCTTTTACTACTCTTGATTCTACCTAAGCTACATCTCATGAGTTTTCTATTATGTTTAAGGAATTAAAATGACTCTTCTGTTTGACTACATCTCGATAGCTTTCAGCTGCTTTCTTGTTTGTTTTGCTGATCCACACGATTCTCTTCCATTTAAACGTTTGGGTTCTACATACCCCTATAAACATCCTATTAGACGCCAGTGGACAAAGATTTAATACATGTAATGTGATTCGTTTTCTGACCATCTGTTATTGCCCGTGCTGTTCATTTTTTTCAAAAGCATGTCACATTTGCCGTGATTGAAGTGTTTTTACGTTCATAAGTAGGAATTTCAAGGTTGTGACACTATCATGTATACCGACGGACCTGCGATGCGTCGTAAGAAGGCTACTTGGGTCGTCTCTGCTATCGTGAGAGACGTGGTCGTTACTGAACGGAGCGGTGCACACATGGCCGCAACCACCAGAACGATAATGGAGAATGAGGCAATGACTCCCGCTCTGAGGTGACTATCTGATTAGACTTCACGCTAGAGAGGGGTCTTAGTCGGTTATTGCCCTTGCTTTTGCTGCACACTTGTAGAGTCTGCATTTTGACGCATCTTGGTTTCCCATGCCTGCAGACCAGCACACTAAGTCTGCCTTCAGCCGGGTCTGTCTTTGGCAAGTTCCTCCCAGCTGCTGGTGTTCATATCCAACGCTTTCAGATCACGCTTGCAACCATCTTTGGAGTGGAGGAAGGTTGCCCGTGGTCAGCTCTCCGTATAGGATATATTTTGGAATTCGACCGTCCTAGATTCTATACACGGGATCAAGCCACCGCAAGCGGTACTGACGGAGAATCGTAACTAAACTAGACATCTTTGCACGGTCCAACACGTCGTTGTTTTCACTCTGTCGCTCCATGAACTTCTAAGTATGCTTCTCAAGCATCCCATATGAAAAGCAGTTAGCCATGTTTCCTGTGAGGCAAAGAGTCCATGTTTGCTCAAATAGAGCAGGGAAGCAGTTAGCCATGTTTCCTGTGAGACAAAGAGTCCATGTTTGCTCACATAGAGCAGGGAAGCAGTTAGCCATGTTTCCTGTGAGACAAAGAGTCCATGTTGCTCACATAGAGCAGGGAAGCAGTTAGCCATGTTTCCTGTGAGGCAGAGCCCATGTTTGCTCACATAGAGCAGGGAAGCAGTTAGACATGTTTCCTGTGAGGCAAAGAGTCAATGTTTGCTCACATAGAGCAGGGAAGCAGTTAGCCATGTTTCCTGTGAGACAAAGAGTCCATGTTTGCTCACATAGAGCAGGGAAGCAGTTAGCCATGTTTCCTGTGAGGCAAAGAGTCCATGTTTGCTCACATAGAGCAGGGAAGCAGATAGCCATGTTTCCTGTGAGGCAAAGAGTCCATGTTTGCTCACATAGAGCAGGGAAGCAGTTAGCCATGTTTCCTGTGAGGCAAAGAGTCCATGTTTGCTCACATAGAGCAGGGAAGCAGTTAGCCATGTTTCCTGTGAGACAAAGAGTCCATGTTTGCTCACATAGAGCAGGGAAGCAGTTAGCCATGTTTCCTGTGAGACAAAGAGTCCATGTTTGCTCACATAGAGCAGGGAAGCAGTTAGCCATGTTTCCTGTGAGGCAAAGAGTCCATGTTTGCTCACATAGAGCAGGGATGAAGTTAGCCATGTTTCCTGTGAGACAAAGAGTCCATATTTGCTCACATAGAGCAGGGAAGCAGTTAGCCATGTTTCCTGTGAGACAAAGAGTCCATGTTGCTCACATAGAGCAGGGAAGCAGTTAGCCATGTTTCCTGTGAGACAAAGAGTCCATGTTTGCTCACATAGAGCAGGGAAGCAGTTAGCCATGTTTCCTGTGAGGCAAAGAGTCCATGTTTGCTCACATAGAGCAGGGAAGCAGTTAACCATGTCTCCTGTGAGGCAAAGAGTCCATGTTTGCTCACATAGAGCAGGGAAGCAGTTAGCCATGTTTCCTGTGAGGCAAAGAGTCCATGTTTGCTCACATAGAGCAGGGAAGCAGTTAGCCATGTTTCATGTGAGACAAAGAGTCCATGTTTGCTCACATAGAGCAGGGAAGCAGTTAGCCATGTTTCCTGTGAGGCAAAGAGTCCATGTTTGCTCACATAGAGCAGGGAAGCAGTTAGCCATGTTTCCTGTGAGGCAAAGAGTCCATGTTTGCTCACATAGAGCAGGGAAGCAGTTAGCCATGTTTACTGTGAGACAAAGAGTCCATGTTTGCTCACATAGAGCAGGGAAGCAGTTAGCCATGTTTCCTGTGAGACAAAGAGTCCATGTTTGCTCACATAGAGCAGGGAAGCAGTTAGCCATGTTTCCTGTGAGACAAAGAGTGCATGTTTGCTCACATAGAGCAGGGAAGCAGTTAGCCATGTTTCCTGTGAGACAAAGAGTCCATGTTTGCTCACATAGAGCAGGGAAGCAGTTAGCCATGTTTCCTGTGAGATAAAGAGTCCATGTTTGCTCACATAGAGCAGGGATGCAGTTAGCCATGTTTCCTGTGAGACAAAGAGTCCATGTTTGCTCACATAGAGCAGGGGAGCAGTTAGCCATGATTCCTGTGAGACAAAGAGTCCATGTTTGCTCACATAGAGCAGGGAAGCAGTTAGCCATGTTTCCTGTGAGACAAAGAGTCCATGTTTGCTCACATAGAGCAGGGAAGCAGTTAGCCATGTTTCCTGTGAGACAAAGAGTGCATGTTTGCTCACATAGAGCAGGGAAGCAGTTAGCCATGTTTCCTGTGAGACAAAGAGTCCATGTTGCTCACATAGAGCAGGGAAGCAGTTAGCCATGTTTCCTGTGAGGCAAAGAGTCCATGTTTACTCACATAGAGCAGGGATGAAGTTAGCCATGTTTCCTGTGAGACAAAGAGTCCATGTTTGCTCACATAGAGCAGGGAAGCAGTTAGCCATGTTTCCTGTGAGACAAAGAGTCCATGTTGCTCACATAGAGCAGGGAAGCAGTTAGCCATGTTTCCTGTGAGACAAAGAGTCCATGTTTGCTCACATAGAGCAGGGAAGCAGTTAGCCATGTTTCGTGTGAGACAAAGAGTCCATGTTTGCTCACATAGAGCAGGGAAGCAGTTAGCCATGTTTCCTGCGAGACAAAGAGTCCATGTTTGCTCACATAGAGCAGGGATGCAGTTAGCCATGTTTCCTGTGAGACAAAGAGTCCATGTTTGCTCACATAGAGCAGGGTGTTAAGCATACCAAACATGTACACAGTAATCTATGTGAAGATGGTCAACATGTTATTATTCCAAACTCTTTGAGAAATGCTAACAAGTGCTGCTGAGGCCATTCCTAATCTCTTTTGTAGCTGTGCGTCCAATGAAAGATTGTCGGTGATGATAAATCCGAGGTAGTTAAAATGATTTACTACCTGCAGATTTGTATCGCTTAGAACAATTCAAGGAGGATCTGCACCGTGTGCCACCACTTTCATCTTGTTTAAGCTGATGGTGCGCCCTAACAGGATTACATGATTTTGCTAACCTATTAACTCGGCGTCTGCCTGTCGGTGACCAGGGCTGCATCGTCTGTGAAGAGCATATCCGGAAAGACAGCTTTCCTTCTCTTACTTTTTTGCACGCAGTCTGTTCAGATTGAATAATCTCCCATCTGACCTAGTATGCAAGAAGATCCCTTCTGTAGCAGTACCTAATGCGTGTTAGAGCACGATGGCAAATAACATTCCGAACAGAGTCGCAGCCATCTTGGCAATCTAAAACCTCTTAAATGGGTGGTGCAATCGTGTATGACACTTGCGTCGGAAGATAGAAGAGATGGCTTTGGCATGAATGGATGCATCGACTCTTGGGGATCGTGTTTGATCTACTGATCTGATCTTGCTTGGTTTTGTGGAAATGAATGTATTGACTTCTTGGCATCAGGGCATCCGTTGGCAATCGATTGAAGTGAAACTATTGTTATTCTACTCTTTGTTCTGCAATATTTGGTGGGCCGTTGCACTCACATTGGATATTTAATTCTAGTTAAAGTCTGCCATATAGCTCACCTGATGTATTCCATGCATTTCTTCATTGTATTTTATTTCCAATTGCAGTTTCTTCTTTGTCTAAAGTAGTAATACGATTTAATACGAAGAGGTTTTGTGGTTGTGCTGCAATTCTAGTTTTATTTCTTTACTTTTGCTGCCTTGCATCAGGTTGTTTAAATTAATTTATTTATTATCTAATGTTCTACTCTTTTCTGCTTTCTTGTCACTCTTGCAATACATCAGTTGTAACATTTGACTAGTTATCCATTTCTGTTTTGCAGTCTATTGATCGCTGGTATACTATCTTTAAATGTGTCATGTGTTTATCCTTTAGCAATGCCCACTTATCAACAGTACTCTATATTGTAGATCTGGATTTTTATCTTTTATCTTTTCTTTTGTCTGTCATGACGTAAAACCATTTTATTTGCTTTTAGAAATTATTTGAATTACATTTTGTTTTGCCTTGCTCTTTGTACGACCTTTTACTGTTTTTTTGTCTAGTGTCTCTGACTTCTCGCACACATTTTTTGTTATAGATTTACATTCTTTCCGAATAGGATCTTACATCTCCGAGAATTCTTCTTCTTCTTCTTCTTCTGCGTACACAGTCAGACAGTAACCATTATTTTTTCGAAAAAAGCGGCGGTCATCCTGAGACTCTCGCCACTACCATAGAGCTTGTCTTGCAGTTCCACTGGCAATGGCCACATCTGCTCTCTCTGATCATCGTATGTCGGGCAGTTCTGCAGCAGATGTTCAGTGGTCATTTTACCAGTACCGCACGGGCATTCGTCGGTACCACCTATCTTCAATTTGTTGAATAGGTGGTACCTCAGTCTGTTGTGGCCAGTGCGAAGTCTGAAGACAACGACCTGCTCTCTTCGGTTCAACTGGTAATAGGCATCGTTTTTGGTGTAACCAGTATGTTCGGTTTCCCATTTGGTCATGTACCTGGCTTTGATAAGCCGTTTTGACTCTTCGTACGTCATACTGGTATCTGTTTGTGGTAGCCTTGCACCTTCTTTTGCCAGTCTGTCTGCCTCCTCGTTGCCTTGGATGTTGCAGTGTGACGGAACCCACTGTACCACTACCCTTTTTGGTGCGGACTGCTGGCACAGTTTGCAGAGAATTCCAATCCAGTAGATTTGGCTTGGAAGCCGTGCCACAAACCCCTTCGCCACACCGTCGCCCATATATTCTTGAAATGACGCATCAATCACAAATCAATCACAAATCAATCAAAAGATCTCCACTCTTACAAGAGCAGTTTCTCAACAACCACACGAAATGTGCACTTATCCTTGATGATCTATTCCAGCTCCAACCATCTTTTCTGTGTCCTTTATGTTTCGACACACCTCTCGTCTCCTTCTGCCGCTATTCCTTCGGGGATTCTATAATGACACCGTTTCGTAATGCAATCACAGTGTGTCTGTAATGTGTCAGTTAGACAACGTTATGCCCTTCCTTGTACGCTCGTGACATTCTACTGATCTCTGCTCGGTCCTCACCAGCTTCGCCATAGTGACCTTGACCTACCGCCTGACGTCCCCAATTTTGTGGAGGCGCTTATAAAGTCAAATAATTGTTTCAACGTTTTTGTTGTTCGCCATATTTTAGAAAAATATAACAGAATCGACATTATATTGGGCTCTAAGATTCTCAACTTTTTGGTGGACTTGAAATGTATATATTTCCATACGTTCTCTGAAGCAAAGTAAAATGTATCTCACATTTTATTTCCGTTAGTAAATTTATTTATCCAAGATACTTAACATGCCAGTGATGCTTTCACCAAAAAAAAAAATGAAAGATGCCACATCGGGTAGGGGAATGTCTCCCAACACAACATGATCAACGTTAGACGCACTTAATCTCATAATTCCTATGAATTATCAGACCAAGTGACAAAGTCTAGTCTTCAAGTGTACTCAATTTATTTCGCATGTGAATGTGTGTGTTTGTGTATGTGTGTGTGGGGGGCTGGGGGAAGGGGGGGGGGGGGGGGCTGAGGGAGCGTGCGAGTGTTTGTGAGAGAGAGAGAGAGAGAGAGAGAGAGAGTATGTGTTCGTGTTTCCGTGTGTGTGTGTGTTTCTATGTATGTGTGTGTGTATGATTGTGTGTGATATAAGAGCAAAGTCATCAGCAGAGTCCAGATCCCCAAATGGTTTTGCCAAAATCCATTACATTCCTTTGTTGATGGTAGATGTTAATGTCTTCATAGTGCAGTTAACAGCCACTAGAAAGAATTACGGTCATCCCTGTTAGTTTCTAAGATAGCTGACCATCATGCAGAATATACATGGCATAAAATGAATAATGTTGTTAAAAGTATATTAGCAAACATCAAGGGAACTCTATAGAGCCAACAAATGTCCCAGAGTGACTGCCCGTCTCACGTGTCACAAGTTGTTATATAATCCAAGAAGCCGACAAACTGTAAAGGGGTCCATGCCATTCTCTAATCAATTATTTTTTCGAAAGGTAAACATATGTTGTCATAAGCCTGCTTGTTCATCCCACAATTGTCAGTGACATCATTTAATTGCTTTTATGGCACAGTACTTTCCCAGACACTGATCACAGTATCTCTTTATAAGTTACGCATTTCTCTAGATGTTCGGTAACTGTAATATTAACATTCTTTCTCCCAGTCTGCCGTTTTTACTCCTCTAATAAAACTTTACCTCGCAATTATATAACACGTTTGTTGAAGTGCCCATGCTTGCTTTGATCTTCCCTACTGAGAAACTATTGTGACTTGTATCCCCACCATATCTCAGAAGCATAATAGCCTTCCTTACGTCTTGACTGCTCGGTTTCCAAAAAGGAAGATAAAGCATTGCTCTTAAATGAAGCCACTAGCTTGCTTGTATTGTCTGTTTTTGTATGTGCTGTTCTGCATCCCTATGATATTTCCCCATTCAGCTACTTCTTCCGTCCCATTCAACGGACCATTGTTGTACCTTTGTTTCATCTGATGCTCCCTTAGACTTCTTTGTGGGCTTCATTATACATCACGTGGGCTATGACTTTAGTTTCACCGGTGGTGTTTCTATTCAAATTGCGCTATTTATGTTTCTCATTGTTTTGGTGGTCATTCTTCATCAGATCTTCGACAAACCTCACAGTCCATAAACATATATGTGCTGCCAGTTCTTGTCTGTATCATCTATGACTGCCAGCTGTTGGAGCACGTGCTATCTAATTAAAACTGTGATTTTATAACTATCTAGAATGCCCATGCTCTTCTTCAGAAATCCCACATTGAACATCTTACTCTGTATACAGTATATATAACACTTTTTAATTGTCAGCTTGATTTTTCCTACTAGAAGATGGAGGTCCGATGCCTAGTTCCCACTCTTACATACTATTGTAGAATATAATGATGACCTGAATTTTTTGTAAAATAATATATGATCAATCTGGTTTTCATTTTCGTGGTCTAGGGACATCCTAGCTGCTTTATGAATTATTGTATGCTCTGCCACCAGTCACAAGTTTGTTGAAAGCACAGAAGTCCATAAATAATTCGTCATTACCATTTGTGTCTCCGATACCATGTGTAGCCGTAATCTCTGCACAGTCGATATAATCACTCCCAAGGTTTGCATTGAGGCCTCCCATCAAAATTGGTCCTTCTCCTCCTTACCCGTGACATCCTAAAGTTGGGTGTAAAAACGTTCTTTTATTGAGTTTTCTTTGCCATCGGTAGATAATGTTTCGCTTTATCTAAGTTTTGGCGGTCTGGAAAGTTGCTAAAATCGTTCCGTGCCCTGACACTTCCCATTATTAAAACGCTTTCAGTGAATCTTTTCGCGGGGGCATGGTTAGAATCTGTTTAGGGCATGTGGTGTCCTCAATGTCTACGGTCGACAGTAACAATTTTCCAGAGTGAGTTGGACCTTCTCATGTCAATCTAAACAGTCGACAGCAACAATTCCCCAGAGTGAGCTGTACCTTTTTATGTCTATCAAAACGATCGACAACAACATATCCCAAGAATGAATTGTACCTTTTCATGTCTATCCAAACGATCGACAACAACATATCCCAAGAATGAATTGTACCTTTTCATGTCTATCAAAACGGTCGAAAGCAACAATTCCCATGAGTGAGTTGTACCTTTTCATGTCTATCCAAACGATCGACAACAACATATCCCAAGAATGAATTGTACCTTTTCATGTCTATCCAAACGGTCGACATAAACAATTGCCAAGAGTGAGTTGTACCTTCTCATGCATGGTCAGACGGTCGACAGAAATGACGTAGTGATAGTTCGTATTTCGGCTTTTTTATGCTGAGACAAAATTGTATACGCAGTACTCTAGTCTTTGAAGTTGACCATGATTTGCTGTAACAATTGTTCAATTGCCTCTTGTTTCATGCAATGACATACTTGCATACGATCTAAGCAGCTCACCAGTTCAATAATTGTAGAATACGTGCACAAGTCAGTAAATATGTCACATATTGCTGTTTAGAAACAAACCAACACACACACACACAAAAACTGAATGAAATGGTAACTTGAAAACAATTTATTATTACACTTTCATCGTCGCTTATTTCTACATATGATGTTTACCAACATTGATACACTTATCCCATGACTATATCAGTGCACCAAAACCTGCAGCATTAACGTTTTTTGTCTGCTGTCTCAGCCGTATTTGGACTTCACGTCCAACCCCTTCGTCATTCGTAAAACGTCTCCTGCCTAGTTGGTCACTGATTCACCAAACAGGTGGAAATTACAGATGGTGGACGTTCAAGAAGTTGCCACCCTTGTTGGCCAATTTTCTTCTGGGTAATCGAAACGTATGTCGTATGACATTGTCATGATGGAGTAGACTCGTATCTATGTATTCAGCAGGCCTTGACATTTTCTTAGAATTCCCATCCGGAAACATCAACATAACTTCACAAAATCCATTTCTTTGGGTATATCTTTTGTAGAAAGTCATGTTACCCACATGCGCACCAAAAACTCACAACAGAACGCTCTTCTCTGTTTGTACACTCCGTGAGCACAGGCACCATCTTGTCTCTGGGATGCCCACGTACATACGATTTCAAGCACATACTACTTACAGCAATTACAAAGATCGATGGTGCTCCAACCTAGTGACATCCTTAGAAACTATGAACTAAAGGCATCGTAGACGATGATGGCACAATGTATTTTGCTAGCGCTATTTTTAGTAAGGATTAACTGCCCTTATCTTTATCCTCACTCTCTCGTCTCGTGCCGCCCGTCTCCAGTGGCAAGTCATGGACAAGATGACTAGGGGGCGACTACGAGATGCAGGGAACTCCGCATCATGCAGCCGTGAAAAAGACGGCGGAGTCCGGAGTGGAACCTACACCACATGATCACTTCGTCACGGAATCCCGAAACTATGAACTACATTTCAGCTAACCATATTGGTTCTTGACCTACTTACTGACCTACCCTTCAATGTAGGATATTGAACGTGTGTTCGCCTTGGGTATTCATCACTAACAGTCCCCAAAGTTGTATCTGATTCTCAAATATCTAATGACAATTATATACATTGATATGGTACTCCCAAAGCTAATCGTGTGTCAATATGTACTTTCAACGACTTATAGTTACTCTGATCGAGATACTATTTTAGACGTTAGTACATTAATTAGCACGTACACATTATTATATCATTTAGGAGCATTATTATCCCAACGTTATCCACAACCTGACACTCTTATACCGTTAGGACTAGAGCTTGTGTTACGTGTGTGACCTGTATAGCTACGCCTACTAAAGTATCGAGGACCATTCAATTGTTCCGTTATTGTTTCGTTGCGGTCTGTCAACATGTACTATCACTAGAGAGTTTGTTCCCTTTCATGGGGTCCAACAGGAGAATTTCCAACATCACAAAGCTCATCTATTTATTGTCTATTTATTGTGTCTATTTATTGTGTCTACTTTTCTTCGCGTTTATTACCGAGTCTTCCTTTCATTTCAAGCGTCTAGTTTCATTGCGGGGTTTACTGTCGGTTAGCTTGCGTATTTAAGTACGACGTTTGTGATGCATATCGGTCGAGTGATCAGTATCTCTGATTTATCTACTTTTAATGTATTTGTCTTTCTTAATTATCTTCTATGTTTAATTGAAACTATGTTTGTTGTGAGTTTTATGTTCATTCATATATCCATAAATTTGGATAATGCAATCTGTCAGATATTTCATGTGTGTAGTTTTTTTTCAGCTGTGATATGGTTTACTTTTGCGTTTCGTTTAATTTATTCCGTTATAACTGTCTAAAATTCACATTAACTACGCATTTGTGTCTAAGCACTGGTATTTTTTCCACCCACGTATGTCGTTAATAGGCATGGAGAGATGAAGTAGTCTTTCTTTCACAAAGCGTGTTTTTTCTGCCGATATAAGCCTCAACTGTTGTAGGATTTATGTTACATATTCTATCTATGTGCCACGAGTTCTTCTTCGTGGCGTGCAATCATACAATCTTGTGTTATATACGTGCAGTATTATTATATCAGTTTACATTCTCATGTAACGACAGCGCCATTGTATTATCAGTCCTGCTATACGTTGATCACAATGAGTTGTTCTCTCATTAGGTACACTTTCATCTGTTCTCATTTTATATCTCATGGTGACATCTATGACATTTTTCAGACATTTCATTTGACGATTCGTAATTGTCCTCTCATTATTATACGCCGGACACCTGCTACAAATAGCCGGTTATATATATTTGGTTTTTATGTACAGTTGCTGTGTTATCAAACGGAATTGTTGGTGTTCAAGTAGTAACGTTTGATAGGCTACCACGCAAACTTTCTAGCTACTATTATCAACGCATATGTCAAGCCTTCCATATTCTGTAACAATATTTTCCAGGTTTTTGGGCTCATGTGCTTGCCCCAGTTTAATATTGTTTACACACATGTTAAGTATATATCGTGTGCTACTATTCTTCTTAGTTTCAGTCCTTGATGCGGTAATCTTTATGTAACAGATTACACAGGCTGTTAACAGATGCATTCATGTCCTTGTGATGTCTATCGGTGTTGTCCTATATTCGATGTTAATGTAACGTCCCTTTAGCCGTCGCTTATCTTGTTATAACATGTGTCTATTCGGCTTTTCCAACCAGCTTTTAGGAAAGCCTGATTCCAGTCAAATGCACTGCGGTTTTACACGGTAAAACTCTCGATCTCACGGCCATCTACAAAGAGTAAAGCATACATTCCATTGGGCTCGTCACTCACTGTGTTTAATTCCACTTCTGGTGCTACAGTTTCTTCTTCTTCTTCTGCTGCGTACACAGTCAGACAGTAACCATTATTTTTTCGAAAAAAGCGGCGGTCATCCTGAGACTCTCGCCACTACCATAAAGCTTGTCTTGCAGTTCCACTGGCAATGGCCACATCTGCTCTCTCTGATCCCCGTATGTCGGGCAGTTCTGCAGCAGATGTTCAGTGGTCATTTTACCAGTACCGCACGGGCATTCGTCGGTACACCCTATCTTCAATTTGTTGAATAGGTGGTACCTCAGTCTGTTGTGGCCAGTGCGAAGTCTGAAGACAACGACCTGCTCTCTTCGGTAATAGGCTGGTAATAGGCATCGTTTTTGGTGTAATCAGTATGTTCGGTTTCCCATTTGGTCATGTACCCGGCTTTGATAAGCCGTTTTGACTCTTCGTACGTCATACTGGTATCTGTTTGTGGTAGCCTTGCACCTTCTTTTGCCAGTCTGTCTGCCTCCTCGTTGCCTTGGATGTTGCAGTGTGACGAGACCCACTGTACCACTACCCTTTTTGGTGCGGACAGCTGGCACAGTTTGCAGAGTGCTGCTCTTAAGTCATTAAGCTCAGTGTTTTTCTGGCTTTTTAGCGCTGTGACTACGGCGAGAGCATCTGTCAGCAAGACTATATGGCTCTCATTTTCACTGTGTGTTGCCATTTCTTCCACTGCCGCCCTCAGTGCCTCTGCCTCCGCTCTGAAATTGCTTGTGTACTTACCAGCAGCGAATGACAGTGTTATTTTTCTGCCATTTGGTAGGTTCAGGAATGCTCCTGCCCCTCCGTTCTGTGTAGTGTTTGTTACAGAACCGTCGGTGTATGCATGGGTCCAGTCCATGCTTGGGTAGCTTTTCGTTATGAAGCTTAGGGTAGTGTCTCTACTTTCTTTTTCAGTCTGGCAGTTTTTGTTTGCAATACCTGGTATATTTTCTACCACCTCTGGAAATATATCCTGCCTCCAAGTAGGTTTTCGTACAGTAGTGATGGGTTTTGGTGTTGTTAGTGCGTTTATGGGATCTTCGTGCATCTTTGCTTTGGCTATTTCTGCAAAGTTTCTCCGCTTTAGTTTCCCAGTTCCCAAATTGTTAAGTCTCTGGTACATTGGGTGGTCCGTCAGTCTTCGGAGTTTCTCTGACTGCAGCTGGGCTCTGCAGTCTCTTCTGTCGGTCATGGATTGCAGTTTTGTAATCTTTTCAAGTTCTACAATTGGCGTTGACTTCATGCCACCTGTTATAATTCTCATGGCTTGGTTTTGAAGTTTGTTAACTTTATCGAAGTTCGCCTTCGCTGCTGTTGTCCATGCCGCGATGCCATACTCGAGAACTGGTCTCACTCTTCCAGTGTACAGTTTCTTTAGTATGTCTTCGTCTGCTCCCCAGCTTGTGCCAGCAAGTTTCCTCATGATCGCCATTCTTTCTCTGGCTTTCATTCGGTTTCTCCCAATCTGACTTTTCCATGTCATGCGCCGATCAAATGTGACTCCCAGATAGGTTGGGTTGTCGTTTGGCTGCAGGATTTTGCCATTTAGGCTTAATTTGGTACTTTGGGGTTTTAATGAGAGCGAGAATATTGTGCACGTGGTTTTCTCCTCGTTTATTTTTACCAGCCATGAGTTCGCTTACTCTTCCAGCGATGTTAGGGCCGTCTGCATCCGATTTCTTGCTATGGTGAGATTCTTTTCAGAGGTCCACATAGCCAGATCGTCTGCAAACATTGAGCTATGGACTCTTCTTGGTATATTTTCTGTAATATCGTTTATATATACCAGGAAGAGTGTGGGTGACAATACTCCCCCTTGGGGTACTCCCTGCTCGAGTGTCACCTTTTTGCTCATCTGCCCTTGTACTTGGACTCTGGCCGTTCTTTGTTTGAGGTAGTGGTTGATCCACTTGTACATCTTCCCACAGACATCACTTCTTCTTAGCTTGACTCTAAGTCCATCCTTCCAGACTTTGTCAAATGCCTTTTCCAGATCCACCCAAACAGCTACTGTGTGTTTCTGTGCCTGGTAGGCATCTTCTATCTCCTGGGCTATGAGGATGACCTGGTCCTCAGTGGATCTGTGCTGTCTAAAGCCGGCTTGCTGTGGAATTAGTATTCGTTTTTCTTCCAGATGCCACATCAGTCTGGTGTTTGCCATCCGTTCCATCAGCTTGCCGACACAGCTCAGTAGGCTTATGGGCCTGTATCCATTTGGATCTGTTTTGTCCTTTCCTGTTTTTGGTACTGGTACCAGTATTGCATCTTTCCATGCCTGGGGTACAATACCCCTTTTCCAGCTTTGGTTCAGCACCGATAGTAGTTTTTTCTTCGCTGTTTGGCCCAGCCCCATCAGCATTTCGTTTGTTATCCCGTCTTTTCCGGGAGATTTCCTTTTCTTTAGTGTTCTCATAGCCTCTTCCATTTCGCGCATTGTTAGTTTGGCCATCATGTGCTCTTCAGGAGCCGTATTTATGTTTTCGTGTCCCTTTAGCTCTTCGCTAATGTCTGTATGCTTATCTGCAGGGACCTCGATGTGGTTTGCTCTGGCATAGTGATCGACAAATGCGTTTGCGGCTTTCTTACCTGTGATCAAGTTCTCGCCCTGCTTGATAGTAATTTGTTTATTTGACGGGGTTTCGTCGTTCATGGCTCTGACTAGCTTCCATAGCTTGTTCCCTTCTTTGTCCAGGTTTAAACTTTCCGTTTTATTTTTCCAACTTTCTCTTGCTGTTTGCTTGAGAGTGTGTTTGTACATCGCCGCGGCGGCTTTGAGGGCGATGTTTGCCTCCATGGATTTTTCTCGTTCTGGCACGTTCCTAGCATTTGTTACTGCATCTTCCACTTTCTGTAACTCATCATTCCAGTAGGGCTTATAGTTTTTCCTAGCTCCTCTTGGGATGGTTTCAGTGGCGGCTTGCATTATTGCCTTGCTTAGGCTCTCTACCATGGGCTTCATTTTGGTGTTTCGTGTGTTGATGGTTTCACACAGCCCATCTGTCAGGATTGCAAATCTGTCCCAGTCGGCTCGTTTGTAATTCCAACGTGGGAGCGGTTTTGTTTCCTGTGGGCCTACTTCCATGTCAATGGTTAGCCTGATCGGCCTGTGGTCGCTACCTGCCAGTTGGTTTAGCATCTGGCGGTCTATTTTATAGTGTATGTCCTGTGTGGAGAAGGCCAAATCTGGAGTCGAGGTGGTATGCCATGTTCTTGAATAGAAGCTAGGGCTATCCTCCGGCCTATTGATTAGGGAGAGATTTGCATCTATCTCCCAATCTTCCACTGCGTCACCTCTGCTGTCTGTGTCAGAGTATCCCCATCTCTCCGAGTGGCTGTTGAAATCTCCAACTACTATGCAGTTGGAGTCTCTGACCTCCATACTCGAGAGCGATAGGTCTCTGTTTGGTGGTCCGTACAGATTGAAAATGCGGAGCTTCGTCTCTTGAGCCATTATGTCAACTCCTACAATTTCTGCTTGTCCGGTGTGATTGACAGGTACCGCGCTACTCGGTATGCTGTTTCTGGTCAGTATCAGGACCCCTCCTTTGTGGCCTTCTCTATCTAGACGGAAGGTCTGGTATCCTCTGATTGAGAATTTATGGTTATTGTTGAGGTGCGTTTCCTGGATACATGCCACGTCAATCTTACCTTCATGCAGGTGGTGTGTTAGGGAAAGTTTTTTGTTAATGACTGCCTCCGCATTCCACTGTAGTATTTTGAGGGTCTTGAGGTTTTGGCCAATAGACGTTACCCCATAGCCATGTGCCTTGACTCCACGACACATGGGTGGGTGACCACCAGTAGTCAAGGGTGGGCCCCTTCGAGGCGTGGGGCCCGGCGCTATCGCTGCCTGGCGGGTCTCCTCAGGATGAGCGCCATACGTTTTTCGAATAGGTTGTGCTGCCATCATACTGTGATTTACGTTGCACTGTTTTGTTAGGCTTGCGGCCCCGTGCATCCGATTTCAACAGGCGTTTCTGTAGGGATGCCCTCCTTAGCCTTTGGCTGTCCCCAGCCTATCTGCAAGGCAGCAGTTGTTTACGATCAGAGTTTTCTCTCCTATGGAAGTTGTCTTACCAGACTATCGAGTCTTCACTACTCGTGTCTATAAGGTGCAATGATGATATGTGATATATGAGATGGACTGGTTTACCCGGAAGAGAGGCAGTCCAGTGTGTCTGTATCCCAGGATCGTCACGTCCTGCCAGAAACGTAGCATTTGCATGTGAGTGGGGTATCTCTTTTTCCCTTTATTTTCTTGGCTTCTATGCAGGGATGGTACGCCTAGCATTCCCCGCCACCTGGGGTGTTGACACAGTGGGGCAGGTGTGCAATGTCCGCTGGTCTGCATCTCTTCTGCGTCCAGCATGATAGTTATGGCTGATAACGTACAGAGGTAGATATCGTAGCCGGAGTGCATTTAGCCAGAGGACAAGCCTGGTAATGTCACAGAGATGTTGATCGCCTGGTGTGCGGACAACTCTCATGGTCAGTGGTTGAGTCTTGACAGTTCACAGTGTGGTGGCTGCTCTACTGTTTTCGACACCCCGACCAGGTTCTAAGTCTTTGGTTGGTGTTTTTCGCACCCCATCGCCGTATAGGGTGAGTATCAAGCAGTTTGTCCGCCCGCTTTGATTTGCGGGCGGCAAGGACCTCTTACTGTGGCTCTACCTGATAGGGCTGGGGCGCAAGCCCCAGGTCCCGAGCATGTAGGAGCCTCCCATTGCAGTGGTGCTGAGATTTTGGGCGGGATTGCGGCTTACAAGGGTTCGGCCGTAATCCCCCACATGGTAGCCTCGCGTCCTTGGCTTATCAGCCTGGTACGTGAACCAAAGTGTCTGCGGCTCCTCTCGATTTGAGCTGGTTTTCCGTAGCAACGCCCTGTCATTTGTAGGGTAAAACTGACCTGTCTTCAGATCTATTTCCGGCACCCGTTCACTATTTGGTCAGACGAATTTATTGAGGGCTTTTGTTTGTCAATGACCAGGTATTTGAAATCTGCGGTTTCTGCGGAGTTAAACACGATTTCCGTAGCGTTCTTTCATTTGAGTGTTTAAGAGCTGACTTGTCGTCCGTGAGTCTAATACCAGCGTACGTTCATTATTAGACCCAAACGGCAGTGCTCTCGATTTGTCAGTTGTTCTACAGTATTGGCGTGTTCAGTCAAATTAAGCCGCAGGTTCCACACCTGGTGGTGCCCTTCCGTCAATTCCCTTAGCGAGACAAACACGTTTCTTAAAGGGTAGCCCCAAAAATGTTCGAGGGTCTAATTCCAGCACATGTTCTCTATTAGACCCCACGAAGGTGTACTTTTTGATAGTCATTCTGCAGTATTGGCGTGGTAATTTAACTTAGGTCTCAGGCTCCACTCCTGATAGTGCACTTCCGTCAATTTCTTTATCAAACACTGGATGCAGACAAAACCGAGCCACAGGGGACATAACCCCAGATTTCTTGGGGTCTAAGTCCAGCACCAATTCCATATTAGACCCCAGAAGAGTGGTCTCGGCATGTCAATCGTTTCAGTGTTGGCCGTGTTGAGTAAAAATTAAGCCGCAGGCTCCACTCCTGGTGGTGCCCTTCCGTCAATTCCTTTAAGTTTCAGCTTTGCAACCATACTTCCCCCGGAACCCAAATACTTTGGTTTCCCGGAAGCTGCCCGCAGAGTCATCGAAGCAACTCCTGCGGATCGCTAGTCGGCATCGTTTATGGTCAGAACTACGACGGTATCTGATCGTCTTCGCGCCTCTGACTTTCGTTCTTGATTAATGAAAACATTCTTGACAAATGCTTTCGCAGTAGCTCGTCTTGCGGCGATCCAAGAATTTCACCTCTAACGCCGCAATACGAATGCCCCCGTTTGTCCCTGTTAATCATTACCTCCAGTTCCGAAAACCAACAAAATAGAACCGAGGTCCTATTCCATTATTCCATGCACCATTATTCAGGCAGCCGAGGCCTGCTTTGAACACTCTAATTTTTTCAAAGTAAACGCGCCGGCCACCCAGGACGCTCAGCGAAGAGCACCCGTGGGAGAGAGCCGGCAGACGGTAGGGCAGGAGACAACGGGCAGTGAACCGGCGCGAGCCGGACCGCCCGCCTGCGCCTGAGATCCAACTACGAGCTTTTTAACTGCAACAACTTTAATATACGCTATTGGAGCTGGAATTACCGCGGCTGCTGGCACCAGACTTGCCCTCCAATAGATCCTCGTTAAAGGGTTTAAAGTGTACTCATTCCAATTACGGGGCCTCGAAAGAGTCCCGTATTGTTATTTTTCGTCACTACCTCCCCGTGCCGGGAGTGGGTAAGTTGCGCGCCTGCTGCCTTCCTTGGATGTGGTAGCCGTTTCTCATGCTCCCTCTCCGGAATCGAACCCTGATTCCCCGTTACCCGTTACAAACATGGTAGGCATGTCACGTACCATCGACATTTGATAGGGCAGACATTTGAAAGATGCGTCGCCGGCACATGAGGCCATGCGATCAGCACAAAGTTATCCAGAGTCACCAGTGGGGACGCCGCAACCCCGCGAGGGGAAACGACGATTGGTTTTGAACTAATAAAAGCGCTCTTTCCGCGAGGGTCGGAGCTTGGTAAGCATGTATTAGCTCTAGAATTGCCACAGTTATCCAAGTAGGATCGTGTCATCTAAGGAACCTCGACTGATTTAATGAGCCATTCGCGGTTTCACCGTGAGACAGTGTGAACTTAGACATGCATGGCTTAATCTTTGAGACAAGCATATGACTACTGGCAGGATCAACCAGATATCTGTCGGAGACGTACGTACTGCGCACACCGGTCGGCGGAGGAAGGGTTACGTGTCAAAAAGCCTCACTGGGACGGCCGCAGGGACCGACTGACGGGACGGACGGACGGTTGTTCCACCCGTCCTTCACTCCGTCGACCTAGGACCGCCTGACAGGGGCCTCCCACACGCACCAGACGACCGACCGACCGGGCTCGCTCGAGGAGGGATGGCAGCGCTCTGTGCAGAACGGATCCCAACGACCTCGGCGATGAATTTCACTGGGACTAGAGACACAATTTGGCCTGCCCTTCTCCGTAGGGAGAACGCAGGGCCTCGAGGCAACGATTCCTGCTTTCCATTTGCCGGTCACAAGCTCTTTGCGAGAGTCGGACCACCAGCGAGACGTACTGTCGAGCTCTGCTATAAGCCTTAGATAAATCACCAGGGCCGGACCACGTTTCCTGATACGGACCAGACTAGCGCACCTCGGTGGAGGAGCCACTACCACAAACCGCACCCAATTCGCACTACGGGGAAAGGCAGGCGAGCGTTTTCCGCAAGCCCGCGCTATCGCTCCGCCTGGCGGGACTGAGATCGCTTTACGAACACTGGTTGAAATTGAGTCGCTGCGGCGAGACAACTACCCCAGATGGTGCTGCAGTTTGACTGGCATGTTTTTATTTGGTCCATGTAAACGTTGACCGACATAATTTACTGCGTATCCTTTTCATACTTCTGTGGTATCATAGATGGTTACATGGGGCGTGTGGGTTACATTAGTTTTCATATGGTACAGTACTCTCACCATAACTAATAGTTGTTCTTGTTTACCGTAGTCATATGGTGCAGTACTCTCACCATAACTAATAGTTGTTCTTGTTTACCGTAGTCATATGGTACAGTACTCTCACCATAACTAATAGTTGTTCTTGTATACCGTAGTCATATGGTACAGTACTCTCACCATAACTAATAGTTGTTCTTGTATACCGTAGTCATATGGTACAGTACTCTCACCATAACTAATAGTTGTTCTTGTATACCGTAGTCATATGGTACAGTACTCTCACCATAACTAATAGTTGTTCTTGTATACCGTAGTCATATGGTACAGTACTCTCACCATAACTAATAGTTGTTCTTGTTTACCGTAGTCATATGGTACAGTACTCTCACCATAACTAATAGTTGTTCTTGTATACCGTAGTCATATGGTACAGTACTCTCACCATAACTAATAGTTGTTCTTGTTTACCGTAGTCATATGGTACAGTACTCTCACCATAACTAATAGTTGTTCTTGTATACCGTAGTCATATGGTACAGTACTCTCACCATAACTAATAGTTGTTCTTGTATACCGTAGTCATATGGTACAGTACTCTCACCATAACTAATAGTTGTTCTTGTATACCGTAGTCATATGGTACAGTACTCTCACCATAACTAATAGTTGTTCTTGTATACCGTAGTCATATGGTACAGTACTCTCACCATAACTAATAGTTGTTCTTGTTTACCGTAGTCATATGGTACAGTACTCTCACCATAACTAATAGTTGTTCTTGTATACCGTAGTCATATGGTACAGTACTCTCACCATAACTAAAAGCTGTTCTTGTATACGGTAGTCATATGGTACAATACTGTCACGATATCTAATACGTGTACGTGTATACCGTAGTCATATGGTACAGTACTCTCACCATAACTAATAGTTGTTCTTGTATACCGTAGTCATGTCATATTAACCATAATTTATTCTTAGATAATCTATCAAAAGCTTACTCCTGATTTATAATTGTATGTCTAGATACTTGTTAAATTGGATTTCGCTTAATCGCCTTAATGTGGTCAATGCATTTAACATTCAATTACAGAATTAAAGTTAAGCTTTGCTCAGTTGAGATTCAATAATTGGTTTTATTTTTTGTTCAAGTGTTTTTGTTGTTTAAATTAGTAGAAATATTCCTTTGTATATGTCACCGTTTTCTTTAAATATCCGTCGTTTTCCCAGATTGGTATTATTGGGGTATTTTGCAAATCGTTTGATGTTCTTCGGTCTTACTATGCTCTTCGAACAATATGTTCAAGTCACCTCTTCTCAGTCTCCCAACAAACTTGATTTGCTTAAGTAGTTATGCCATGCACCTGATGACTTCTCTCTAGGGCCATTCTTTATAGATCTTTTATTAATTGAATCGATGTATGGATTATAGCTGTTCCTCGTGTTTGGACAAAAACATTAATTGTTCACTGTCTTTTAGGTTGACAAATTTTTGGAACTACTCTTTCCATCGCTGTTTCCTTATGTTCTTGTTAAATATGGAAATGCGCTGTAGTCTCTAATAATTGAATTAGGGCTAGAGATTTCATCTCCTAATCTAATTTCGTTGATACTGTTATAGAAATATGTAATTGTTTGCATACCTATATTATTTATTCTCTGTATTTATTTGATGATTCTTCCGCGAACTTAATTACTCGTGTGGTATTTCGTCTTGCTAATTGAGATTTATCACATTCCTACTCATTGGATGCTATCCATGTCTTGAAAGTTCCCTGACAGTATAAATTGGTTCTTTAACTTCGGCACTTCACTTTACCATGTGTGTGTGTGTGAGTGTGTGTATGAGAGTGTGTGTGTTTGTGTATGTGCGTGCGTGTGCGTGTTTGTATATTATCTTAAGTTCTTTCTTCTACATTTTGTTTAATGTATCTGTCACATATCTTTATAATATTTATTAATTTACTGTTTATGCCTTCAATTTCTCTATAAAGTGTTTTGAAAATATTTGTCATTTCGAAGCAAATTTCTATGTTTATAGCTTGCGATTATTTTTTATTTACAAAAAAACATATTTGTAACGTTTGATCGGTCTTTTGGGCATTTTCGTCGGAGAAGTTGTTTTGGCTCTGCATCCACTGGTCAGTATTCAGTATAATGCTGATACATGTAATGAATTTGCCATTTTGTATATGAGATCAGGCACTTGCACCATGTGCTGATGTAACACTTAAAGTACGAGTTGTATTCATGTAATCTTGTTTTACAAAAATCATATATTTTCATCATCTATTGTCATAGATTAATATATTATGTTGATACCGTTCAAAATGCACTAAACAAATTTGGCCCTGTTTCCTGTTTCCGAAACAGTAAATGTCACGACTATCACTTTGAAACTGCTTCTGACATTGACTTCACAGATATCGAACACATGAAAACATGTACACGAACATGTTTGCTTTTTTATCATAGCTTTCTGAAACACTCACTAATCGAAGCCAAATATTTCTATAAAGTCATATTGTTTGTTCGTACATGCTGTATATCTCTGTATATCTCAGAGACTCAGAGGGGGGGGGGGGAGGGGGGACTCAGTGGTATTGAGATAGAAGGTCCGCCTCGGGTGTCGGAGAGGACGGGTTTTAATCGCGGTGGAGACTGGAATTTTTTTCATGTGAAAATTCTAGTAAAAATGTACCCTGATCTCTGGGTAGTGAAATCTGACTCCCCTGTTTACTACTGTCGAGCATGTTAAACATTCGTTGGCAGTTGGAAATCGTAACAAAATAAGCTTAACGGCCGGTGCTAGGACAACATTCACAATTCGAGTTAAAAATCTACCAATGTGTTGTACCTTTCCCCAGATGGTTTGTTAAGAGCAGCTATAGATGGCGCCTAACTAGCTGCGGATCTACTTAGCTCTAGTGTTTGAGTCTATTAAGATGGACTCGAACATGGGTTAAAACACCCTTCAGGAAACTTGGTTGTATATAAACTATCTAGAGTCTTCTAAACCAGTATAAAGACGTTAATTTACGTTTCGTAAAGTGTTAGGGATAGACCATGTATCAGCATTCTTTTTGTATTGACGATAGAAATCAATGATTTTATGCTGTTTTTTTTAAATAAAAGGCGACGAAACCAGCAAGGAAATTGGAATAAGACGAGAATAATTGTAAATTGTAAATAATTTCTTTATTTTCTGACTTCCAACCACTTCCATTCATGACTACCTTATTTTCTACAATTTATAATTCTCTATTCTGAACTGTTTCACGGAACCAATTTACCGTCAATTCAATATTTAAACGTAAATTAAATTTGGATAGAGGTTAGGGATTATGGTTATTTTTGTTCACTATAAAATGAGAAATTCATAAACCTTGAAACCAGCATGAGTGAATACCAGAGTTCCAGTACTCATAAGCGAAGAATGATTAATTTTCTAGAGGGCAATGACTATTATGATAAATATACTAGAGGACAATGATTATTATTATAAATATGCTAGAGGGCAATGGTGGTGTTATTAATATGCTAGAGAACAATGATGGTGTTATTAATATGCTAGAGAACAATGATGGTGTTATTAATGAGCTAGATGACAATGCTTATTATGATAAATATGCCAGATGGCAATGATTATTATGATAAATATGCCAGATGACAATGATTATTATGATACATATGCCAGAGGGCAATGACTATTATGATAAATATGCTAGAGGGCAATGATTATTATGATAAATATGCTAGAGGGCAATGACTATTATGATAAATATGCTAGAGGGCAATGACTATTATGATAAATATGCTAGAGGGCAATGACTATTATGATAAATATGCTAGAGGGCAATGACTATTATGATAAATATGCTAGAGGGCAATGACTATTATGATAAATTTGCTAGAGGACAGAGATTGCTATTATTAATATGTTAGAGGAAAATGATTGTTATTATTAATATGCTATAGGACAATGATTGTTATTATTAATATGCTATAGGACGATGATCGTTATTATTGATTGACTAGAGGACAGAGATTGATATTATTAATATGAAAGACGACAATAATCAATAGAGAAGAAATATTTTTTAAATGAAAGTGATAGAGGACAATGATTGAAACACGGCGCTATATTTGCTTGTGAGCTCAATTTGCTTCTGCTGCATTCTTTTAGAAAATAACTGCAGATTACCCCCCACACCCCCCCCCCTTCCCTCCCTAGTAAAGTGCATTGTCATCGAGCATACCCTGACACGTCGCAATAATAAATGCCCGGATACAAATGGTAGACATCTGACGACTCTGATCTATTTATAATAGCCAGCTGTCTGCAGTAATATCGAACGACGCTTACAGAAACAAAGAGTGTGATCACTGCATCCCACTAAGCATATCGTGAAAGACAAGTAAAGGAACTGTGCTTTGGATAAGCAAACGTGTGAAAACAAGTGCTGCATAATTCACAACTTCAGAAGTTTATTACACAGAGCAACACTCAATGAAACTACTGCAATTATGGCGCTGTGCTACTATGGGAGCAATGGAACAAAGAAGGCAAAAATAATATAAACTCTATGTAATTGAGGTAATGTGTGTTCCATTTTGAACATTAGAGTTATCTCACCGTGTCGCTAAGAGTTATCTCACTTCGTCGCCTAGAGTTATCTCACCGCATCGTCTAGGGTTATCTCACCTCATCGCCTAGAATTATCCCAGCTCATCGTATAGTTATCTCACCTCATCGTTTAGAGTTAACTCACCTCATCGTCTAGAGTTATCTCACTTCAACGTTATAATTTATCTCCACTCATCGAGTTACCCCATTTAATCGTATAGTATCTCTCCTCCTTGTCTAGAGTTATCTGACCTAATTGTGTAGAGTTATTTTATCTCATCGACAAAAGTTATCTAACCTCATCGTCTAGAGTTTTTTCACCTGATCGTCAAGAGTTATCCCGTCTCATCGTCGAGAGTTATCTCACTTCATCGTATAGAGCTAAGACACTTCACCGTCGAAATGTATCTCACCTCATCACCAGTAGCTTCGAACAACAATTCAGATACGTACATTAATAACTGTATACATCAGGAGGTTGCTGACGCAAACATGTCTAGATAATTGTCATCGTTGTAAAAATGACTAATGTGAAATATTGTCACGATTTTGTTTCGCTTGAATCATGGGTCAGGTATTGCAACTGTTCCTCTTATAGAAACTTTATAGAAACTCGTTAACCTGCGCTGATGGTTGTGAAGTTTATAGCACACTGCCCGATCAAAGAAGGTGGCTAGTCCTCTTTAGTCACCGTTTAACGATATGCTATGAATGTTAAAGTTGCATTATTCTTTGATCAATGGGACCCCCATAACAAACAAAAGACCCTCACATTTGGAACACTACTACACAACACACGCACATAGAAGATCAAAGAGCCGATGAACATGTAAGTAAAAACACTGTCGCAGTAGAGATTACACGATCTTGTGCGTGAAAGGTTAAAGGTATTGCAATCACGTGACAAGGAAATCGGGCCAGTGAAAAATAAAGTGGCACTTTGTGAAGTATTGAAAATCTATATCACATTTCCGTAGATTATGCTTACTTCGCTTTCTGTTTATCCACTTATGTTTTGAAGGACGTTGCGAGAACCATTTTTTTGGTGTCTACCAGGTCTTTTGTATTTTTTTGTGCTAAGCTCTGTACAGGTTTTGCAGTTCGTATTCAAATATTTTTGTGGACGCTACAAGGTGCACTAGGATAGGCTAAATGTGCTTTGCAGATCAATAATGTATTATAGAGAATTGTATTCTCACGTCTGTATATATTTACATTTGTTTTAACGGCATGGATTTGTTGTGGAGTCCTTGTAATGCATCAACAGTAAGAAAAGTCACGAGAAAAGCAAAATGAAAAGAAAGAAGTAGATAAGAAGTTACAACGGTAGAGAGGGAAAGAACGATAGTAGGAGACAAAGAGTTATGAAAGATAGATAATTGGAAACAGGGATTTATCGAGAGAGCGGGTGTGAGAGAAAAGGACAAAGAATTCTAAAACAAAATTAGATACATCAAGTGAGAGAGAGAGAAACGTTGAGAGCGAGGTTAAGAAAAAAGTGTCAATGTGAGATAGAGAGATTGAGAGTGGCTGCGTGGGGAGAACAGAATGAATGATGGAACACAAATAAGAAAGGATGAGATAGAGAGATTGAGAGTGACTGCGTGGGGAGAACAGAATGAATGATGGAACACAAATAAGAAAGGATGAGATAGAGAGATTGAGAGTGACTGCGTGGGGAGAACAGAATGAATGATGGAACACAAATAAGAAAGGATGAGATAGAGAGATTGAGAGTGACTGCGTGGGGAGAACAGAATGAATGATGGAACACAAATAAGAAAGGATGAGATAGAGAGATTGAGAGTGACTGCGTGGGGAGAACAGAATGAATGATGGAACACAAATAAGAAAGGATGAGATAGAGAGATTGAGAGTGACTGCGTGGGGAGAACAGAATGAATGATGGAACACAAATAAGAAAGGATGAGATAGAGAGATTGAGAGTGGCTGCGTGGGGAGAAGAGAATGAATGATGGATCACAAATAAGAAAGGATGAGATAGAGAGTGGAAGTAGACTGATCCAAAGAGAGAGAAAATTGACTGAGAGGGAGAAGGAGGGATAGAGATATAATTACAAAGAGATTTAGAGAGAAAGAACAACTACAGAACGGTTATGCAATGGTGCAGTTTGAAACACCCCACGGCAAGAAAATCTAACACGTACCTGAGAGATGTTTTTATTTCAGTCCGGGTAAGAACACGCCTCTTATGTCTAACTTTGCCTCAGACCTTTGCTCCATTTGCAGTGATGTTATGTTTGTTGAACGTTAGATGGGATCGCTAATCTTCTCAATCAGCAACACGGGTTTGTTCAAATGTCATTTTGATGTGTTGATTATTGGTTTCTGAGGTTTGTGTGGAGGGATTATCAAAAAGGACAGAACAGTTGGGGTAAGGGGTAGAGAATAGTGAAGGAATGAATTGTTTGGAAAAATGGAAAGTGTTTGGAAAGAAAAAAGTGCCGTTTAAAATTTTGAAATAGAGAGTCAAAAAGTGATTGAGATAGGAGGACGTAGAGCAGACTGAGGGAGTGAAACTAGGATTAGACAGTGTTGAAAGTGGTAATTATTGAGATGGGAGGAAGTAGGAAAGAGTGAGGGAGTGAAACCAGGATTAGATAGTGTTGAAAGTGGTAATGATTGAGTTAGGAGGAAGTAGGAAAGAGTGTGGAAGTGAAACAAGGATTAGATAGTGTTGAAAGTGGTAATGATTGAGTTAGGAGGAAGTAGGAAAAAGTGTGGGAGTGAAACCAGGATTAGACAGTGTTGAAAGTGGTAATGATTGAGTTAGGAGGAAGTAGGAAAGAGTGTGCGCTTAAAGCCAGAATTTGAACGTGAAGGAGATCGGTAAGGATTGAGATGGGAGGAAGTATGAAAGCGTATATGGTAAAAATCAGGATTGGAGAGTGAGAGGGAAGGATGAGTCAATGTGACTAACATGTTCATGTATGTTGTGGGAGAGGAAGAATTGGAGTGGGATAGAATGAACACGACCTATGTGAGTGAAAAAATTCCATGAAAGATTCAAGGGAAAGCGCAGCAAAAGTTGATGAATTTGGTGGAGAATGAAAGTAAGATGTAAAAATTGAAATATGTATATGTTGTTTGCTCCAGATGAATCCTTCTCTTGGCCAAGGTACACCACTTAGAACCTAAAAATAATAGTCTATATTAGTTACATCACTGTAGCTATTCATGCCTGAACTCTTAGGCAGCGATAACAAGCACTCGACTCTGCAGGGGATGAAGCTCCAGCAGTCATCATCACTTTCATCATGTAGCATGTCCTTTGTAGAACGTCTTTCCCATCACATTATGTCTGAAAGAAACTCGTTCCTTTGCCAAAACACCAGCTTCCGCCACTGTCATACTCAGGCACTCCTGGATATCTTGGCGACATCGTCTTCTTGGTCTACCCCTTCCTCTTTTGCCTGGCACCATACCTTTCATCACCGTTCTCTCAAGACCGTTGTGTCTCTTGATGTGACCAAAGTACTTGCATTTTCTGGCCAAAATGGAATTGATAAACCAGTTCTCTTCTATGCTCAACTCTTGCCGGATGTCTGCATTTGTTTTTTTCTCTGTCCAGGGTATTCCATTTTCACTTTATTGGTATAATATATTGCCATACAAAGGGATAAGATAGAAAGATGGGTATATATAGATAAAGGAAGAAATAAACACATTGAAGGAGAGGGGGAGAGAGAACGCGGGAGAACAAGCGAGAGATAAAAATGAAAAAAACTAGAACGAGAGAATCGTGAACAACATAACATTCGAAGGGAATTAGAGAAGAATAATAGAGCAGATGTGTGAAAGGACACCAAAAACAACTGTCTTTGTCTTGCTTTATGAAGCGGTTTGATTCTTGGTTCGTGTCTGCATTATGGAGATTTGTGTGTTTATGAGATTCACGACGAAACTGTTAAAGCAAGTCAATTGATTCATCTTCATTTCCTCCGTATTTGTTCTGGATTCCATCCGCTATAAATCCACCATCAAGTGCCACAATGTACACTCGGTATGATCAACCACAGATGCAGATCAATGGCATTCCCTATTATTTACATATTTGGCCTGAGCTTGTGTTATAGTCTCACGCTGACCTTATCTTCTCTGTCTGTCTTTTCAAGACTATAGGTGTCCCTACGTCTCGATATAAATAAGACAAGATAACACATGCTGTATCACAGCACGTCGTGTATGAAACATGTAGCTGGTTACTAGCGTCTGCAACAGTTTAATAAATTGAATGTATCTATCTATTCCACTCATTCTAGTCATACATCGAACCGTACCCGAGAGTAGCCCACTCAGCCTAGTCATACCTTGCACCGTACCCGAGAGTAGCAAACTCAGCCTAGTCATACCTCGCACCGTACCCGAGAGTAGCCCAATCAGCCTAGTCATATCTCGCACCGTACCCGAGAGTAGCCCACTCAGCCTAGTCATATCTCGCACCGTACCCGAGAGTAGCCCACTCAGCCTAGTCATACCTCGCACCAGCAATTTCAGAGCAGAGGCAGAGGCACTGAGGGCGGCAGTGGAAGAAATGGTAACACACAGTGAAAATGAGAGCCATATAGTCCTGCTGACAGATGCTCTCGAAGTAGTCACAGCGCTAAAAAGCCAGAAAAACACTGAGCTTAATGACTTAAGAGCAGCACTCTGCAAACTGTGCCAACAGTCCGCACCAAAAAGGGTAGTGGTACAGTGGGTTCCGTCACACTGCAACATCCAAGGCAACGAGGAGGCAGACAGACTGGCAAAAGAAGGTGCAAGGCTACCACAAATAGATACCAGTATGACGTACGAAGAGTCAAAACGGCTTATCAAAGCCAGGTACATGTCCAAATGGGAAACCGAACATACTGGTTACACCAAAAACGATGCCTATTACCAGTTGAACCGAAGAGAGCAGGTCGTTGTCTTCAGACTTCGCACTGGCCACAACAGACTGAGGTACCACCTCTTCAACAAATTGAAGATAGGGTGTACCGACGAATGCCCGTGCGGTACTGGTAAAATGACCACTGAACATCTGCTGCAGAACTGCCCGACATACGAGGATCAGAGAGAGCAGATGTGGCCATTGCCAGTGGAACTGCAAGACAAGCTCTATGGTAGTGGCGAGAGTCTCAGGATGACCGCCGCTTTTTTCGAGAAAATAATGGTTGCTGTCTGACTGTGTACGCAGAAGAAGAAAGAAGATACCTCGCACCGTACCCGAGAGTAGCCCACTCAGCCTAGTCATATCTCGCACCGTACCCGAGAGTAGCCCACTCAGCCTAGTCATATCTATCGTCTGCAATATTTTACTAAATTGAATAATTCAATTGTATCTATCTATTCCATTCTGACAGCGTGAACATACGATCTAAAAGTCTTTCATGTATTCAGGTTGAATGCATGTAAGTATCGTCTTTTTGGATACATCCCATATGATGGATGAAACAGCTAGTGAACATCAGGCTTGAAATCGCTAGTCAGAAGAAACGCTGTCTACTATAATCATCCTAATCACATCTCGCATTGAACTCAGCTATACTCCACTCACTCTAGTCATACCTCGCACCGTACTCAGCTCTGCTCCACTCAGTCATACCTCGCACGTTACCCGAAAGTAGCCCACCCGGTCTAGTCATACATCGCACGGTATCCGAATGCAGCCTACAGTTTGTTAATGCCTAGCGCGGTACCCAAATGAAGCCTACCCAGTATTGTCATCTCTATCGTGGTACCCAAATGTAGCCTACTCAGTCTTGTCATGCCTAGCATGGTACCCAAATGTAGCCTACTCAGTCTTGTCATGCCTAGCATGGTACCCAAATGTAGCCTACTCAGTCTTGTCATGCCTAGCATGGTACCCAAATGTAGCCTACTCAGTCTTGCCATGCCTAGCATGGTACCCAAATGTAGCCTACTCAGTATTGTCATCTCTACCGTGGTACCCAAATGTAGCCTACTCAGTCTTGTCATGCCTAGTATGGTACCCAAATGTAGCCCACTCAATCGTGCCATGCCTCGTACGGTGTTATCCTGTTTCTTTTGGTTCAGTTCAGGCATTGAAACCACCCATGTAAATCTTCTTATAAGCGGCTTAAATCTGCCCAAGGTCTTCGAAGAACAGTCCGAAAGCGACGTCTTCATACCCTTTAATGGCGAGCGTTGCGTTGATTGATGAAAAATTGCCTTTTCTACCTGGAACATGTATTACTAACGTTGCTAACAGTGGTAGCGCCGTTTCGGAGAGTCCAATGACATCGTTCCTGATATTTTCAAACCTATTCATTAAATGATTTTATTTACGCTGTCCGAATTCATTGTATCGGTTGAACGAGATAATCTGGAACTTGTTTTCCAGAGGTTTGTCTGGGGGTGGAACATTATACTTATCGTCACGCCCTACGGTTTCACCAGGTCGACATGTGAAATAAGTTGCAATACCTCGTTGACGGTTCATCATCGGAATCGTTGTTGCTGGCTGTATGTAGCGCCAAAGGTCGATTTACTATGTGCGGTTCGCTAAGTCTGGGGGAGGTGCAATTAAAGCATTAGAAATAGACCCAACACGAGGCTTAACCTCCCATGTATTTCAAGAACTAACAGCGGTTTACAGAAGCGCCAGCCATCTGGCTGGGCCCAGGAAGTTCTCTTCTGCAGTCCCATAAATTATTTCAATGTCTCCTATTTCTCTAGACCTCGATCTTTTCTATGGTTACACCGTTTTTGCGATCAATTCTAACCACGTGACCAATTAATATTGACTATCTCTTTTGTTTTTTGTACTGTATTTAACGGTGTTCTGTTAATATTGTTTTCGCGGACGATGCCCTTTTATCTGTTCTTCATGATGCGTGTAGTCCATTTGTCACAGACCACAATAATATTGTAGTAAGTCGATCTTCTCGTTATTTACTCACTGTCAGAGCTCATACTCACATATCAGTAAAACACTAGAATATACTCACACATCAGTAAAACACTAGAATATACTCACACATCAGTGAAACACTAGAATATACTCACACATCAGTAAAACACTAGAATATACTCACACATCAGTAAAACACTAGAATATACTCACACATCAGTAAAACACTAGAACATACTCACACATCAGTAAAACACTAGAATATACTCACACATCAGTAAAACACTAGAATATACTCACATATCAGTAAAACACTAGAATATACTCACACATCAGTAAAACACTAGACTATACTCACACATCAGTGAAACACTAGAATATACTCACACATCAGTAAAACACTAGACTATACTCACACATCAGTGAAACACTAGAATATACTCACACATCAGTAAAACACTAGAATATACTCACACATCAGTAAAACACTAGAATATACTCACACATCAGTAAAACACTAGAATATACTCACACATCAGTGAAACACTAGAATATACTCACACATCAGTAAAACACTAGAATATACTCACACATCAGTAAAACACTAGAATATACTCACACATCAGTAAAACACTAGAACATACTCACACATCAGTAAAACACTAGAATATACTCACACATCAGTAAAACACTAGAATATACTCACATATCAGTAAAACACTAGAATATACTCACACATCAGTAAAACACTAGACTATACTCACACATCAGTGAAACACTAGAATATACTCACACATCAGTAAAACACTAGACTATACTCACACATCAGTAAAACACTAGAATATACTCACACATCAGTAAAACACTAGACTATACTCACACATCAGTAAAACACTAGACTATACTCACACATCAGTGAAACACTAGAATATACTCACACATCAGTAAAACACTAGAATATACTCACACATCAGTAAAACACTAGAATATACTCACACATCAGTAAAACACTAGAATATACTCACACATCAGTAAAACACTAGAATATACTCACACATCAGTAAAACACTAGAATATACTCACACATCAGTAAAACACTAGAATATACTCACACATCAGTAAAACACTAGAATATACTCACACATCAGTAAAACACTAGAATATACTCACACATCAGTAAAACACTAGAATATACTCACACATCAGTAAAACACTAGAATTCTCGCTCTTGTTCTTGCCCATTGACTCGGTCTTATTATTTTTATGTTCTTTCATTTTATCAAACAAAATGTTCTCAATTTTTTTAAAAGATAACGTATGTATTTGTTAGAAGAAAAATATTGCTAAACAACAAAGGGTTTGTTCTTTGTTCCTAGTTTCTAATCATCGCTCAGCGACTTAATCCTCTTTGCGCCCCACTAGTGTGCACGATCCTAAATTCACAGAATGGGTTCCTCTTCCATTTGTTCTGTTTTCCAATTGATTTTCCGTGCTCATTTCGGCACATTAACAGGCATGCATAAAATATATTATCAAATAGAGGGCGGGATGATTCACCATTAATATGCGTGTGCATGTCTTCATTTGTATGTTTTCTGTTTCTCTCGTTATGTATGTCTTATGTTATGTGTGTGTGTGTGTCTCTCTCTCTTTCTCTCTCTCTCTCTCTCTCTCTCTCTGTCTCTCTCTCTATGTGTGTATGTGTGTGTATGTGTCTGCCTGTTTGAACGTGGCGTTTTTATGTTTAATAATTATTGCTGAGCATGTATTATTTGTGGTGTGTATTGATTATGTGCTAGCAGTACGTGATTGCACTATGTATTGCATTTTGTACGTGTGTCTAATGAGTGTGTGCGTATACTTATGTTCGCTTGCACTGACACGTGTTTTATTGATTGCATATTTCAAATGTATATGAATACGTTTTTATTCATTCTCCCTGTAATCGTTTTAATTTATCAAAACATAATTTATAGCGAATGTTGTTTATTTCTTAGTGAAACGACCGTTTCTTGTTTTTTGGCCTTGCTATTTTGAACAGTGACCATTGCTCTGCGTGACATTTAATTTTCGCATTTATTTAACTTTGTATTTTTCTGATATTTTAGTTCGTATTTTCTCATTTGCTGAACGTTTCTAGTTCACCTTCAATCTCTTTGTAATTATGCTTTGTTCTCCATTCATTTATTTCACTGATTTCATTTTCTTTTGCGTATTTCGTGGTTTTATTCTGCATCTCCTGATTGTGTTCTCACTGATATGATCCTGCTTTTCTTTTTCTTCATTGTATCTTGTTCCTTTGCATTATTATCTAAATACTTTTTGTTGCTAATAAGTAATTTAACTCGAACCTCACTACATAAATGTTAACGTCCATTTGTGTATGTTTCTTTGATCCCTGACTATGTAATATTCACTTTCCGCTGGCTATTTCTTTTAAATCGATGCATTGTCCTTGCTGACATCACTTAACCGACATTCAAGTATCCCTGTGCATTTCATGTATGTCCAGATTATCTCTATCCAACCATGTTCAATATATCCATTTCATCTGCACATGTGTGCTCTCAAAAAGTTATTATCAATGACCTCTCTTCCAAACCGTGAAACGCCTAATCTCTGTTATTGGCACGTGTGATATCTTTCATGCATTGGCATACTTCCCGCTAGGGTGAACAATGCGCTCCCACGGGGGCATTGCCGACTATTAACGTAAAGTAATTATGGCTGTTGAGACCATTATCCTAGCAGAAACACATCAATCGCTCCAATAAGTTGCGCGCCTTTGCATGCGGGAGCAGAAACCAATTTCATGATCAAATTACACCAATGGATCCTTTTATCTGAGAGCTTATCTACAGTAGAACCTTATCTGCGAATGTTGAAAACAAAACGCACTATCAATAAGTGTTGGAATATACAGATTATATAAACAGTACAAATTGGTCATTGAAGTATTAACATTTTTCTCGCCTTTACGATTTACAAACGATAAGTTAGTCCACCAAATGTGTCCACAGTGGTTAGCAGTAATCAATGTTTTCGGGGATGTAGATAGAATTAACCAAGTGTGAATTATTATCATGTGTTTGTGTTTTTTTAAATTTTCAAGGAACATGCAACGTTTTTAGACCAAACGAAATTGACTATACTAAGAATGTCTACCGTATTCAAAATCAACGTAATAATGTGCTTATACTGTTATTCTGATGTACTCGAATATATACACGTGCAAGTGTATTAATTCTGATTTCCTGAGAAAATGGTTTTCTGTAGTTCTAATTGGAATGGCATTGTATTGATGTTAACATGTTTGTTGATGTTGGAATATATTTGATTTAGCTTATGTTGATGTTGGGATGTCGCTTATATACCGTGTGTTGATATTGAGATGGTAATTATTCAATCTAGGAAACCATACATCAAACCATACATTACTATACAAACCCAACATCTTCAGACAATCCATAGCTTCATCTACCTAGGCAGTATCATAACCAGATAAGCGATATCGCATCTTGCGTCAACATGATGTTTGAAAAGACCATTGCAGCGCTTTTCAGGCTACAAGCAAACTTTTGGAATCGACAAGGCATCAGTGTCGCCATCACGTTAAAAGTGCATCGGGTTGTAGTGCTAACATCTCTTCTTTATGCATGTGAAACATGGACATTGTATTGCAGAGATAACAGATGGCTCAATCTTTGCCACATGTTCTTTCTCCGTAGGCTGCTAGGGATTAGGTTGCAGGACTAAGTACCCAGCCTTGAAGTTTTGAACAAGTCAAACATGTCGATGATCCATACGCTTCTACCAAATGATCATTTGAGATGAACGGGGCTTGGTGTTTTTATGCTCTTTGAGTGCATCCGTACGCAGCTGCCATACAGTGACATCAAAACTAGGAGACGCTCGTTATGAAAAAGGAAGAAGTGCTAGAGAGACTACCTAAAAAAGTACCGTAAAAGCTTCAACATTGATGTAACCACCTGGTAGATGTTTGAAGAGACCCTTTCCATAAGGTGTGCTGGTATCACATCAGTTGCTGAGATCACCGAACGAAATATCATGTCCGAAGCTCATAGCAATCGGGCTGTTTTAAATAAATAGGATTGCGACGAGGCCCCAACCGACTCTTCAAATGTATTCTACATTTGCGGTAAAGTCTGCCGTGCTAGGATTGAACTTTACAATCAGAGACATCGCATTCTACAGCACACAATTTTTCGTTTCGGCGTGCAGCTATTATTAGTTTTTATGAATGTGTAGTATATGATGTATTGAGATGTCATTCCTGTTTGGACGTCTGCTATTATCTTGTACTGATGTTAGGACATGGATTCTTTATCTTGTACTGATTTTAAGACATGTATTATTTATCTTGTACTGATGTTAGAACGTGGATTCTTTATCTTGTACTGATGTTAGGACATGGATTCTTTATCTTGTACTGATTTTAGGACATGTATTATTTATCTTGTACTGATGTTAGGACGTGGATTCTTTATCTTGTACTGATGTTAGGACATGGATTCTTTATCTTGTACTGATGTTAGGATACGGATTCTTTATCTTGTATTGATATTGGGAAATGGGTTTATTATCTTGTATTGATGTTGGTACAAGGGATCTGTATCTTGTATTGATGTTGGGACGTGGGTTCTTTATCTTGTATTGATGTTGGGACCGGGGTTCTTTATCTTGTATTGATGTTGGTACAAGGGATCTTTATCTTGTATTGATGTTGGGACGTGGGTTCTTTATCTTGTATTGATGTTGGTACAAGGGATCTGTATCTTGTATTGATGTTGGGACCGGGGTTCTTTATCTTGTATTGACGTTGGGACGTGGGTTCTTTATCTTGTATTGATGTTGGTACAAGGGATCTTTATCTTGCATTGATGTTGGTACAAGGGATCTTTATCTTGTATTGATGTTGGGACCGGGGTTCTTTATCTTGTATTGACGTTGGGACGTGGGTTCTTTATCTTGTATTGATGTTGGTACAAGGGATCTTTATCTTGCATTGATGTTGGTACAAGGGATCTTTATCTTGTATTGATGTTGGGACCGGGGTTCTTTATCTTGTATTGACGTTGGGACGTGGGTTCTTTATCTTGTATTGATGTTGGTACAAGGGATCTTTATCTTGCATTGATGTTGGTACAAGGGATCTTTATCTTGTATTGATGTTGGTACAAGGGATCTTTATCTTGTATTGATGTTGGTACAAGAGATCTTTATCTTGTACTGATGTTGGTAGAATGGATCTTTATCTTGTATTGATGTTTGTACAAGGGATCTTTATCTTGTTTTGATGTTGGTACAAGGAATCTTTATCTTGTATTGATGTTGTGACGTGGGTACGTTATCTTGTATTGATGTTGGGACGGGGGTCCTTTATCTTGTATTGATGTTGGTACAAGGGATCTTTATCTTGTATTGATGTTGGAACAAGGGTCCTTTATCTTGTATTGATGTTGGGACGGGGGTCCTTTATCTTGTATTGATGTTGGTACAAGGGATCTTTATCTTGTATTGATGTTGGAACAAGGGTCCTTTATCTTGTATTGATGTTGGTACAAGGGATCTTTATCTTGTATTGATGTTGGAACAAGGGTCCTTTATCTTGTATTGATTTTGGTACAAGGGATCTTTATTTTGTATTGATGTTGGAACATGCGTTCTTTATCTTGTATTGGTGTTGGGACGGGGGCTCTTTATCTTTAATTGGTTTTGGGGCGTGTGTTATTTATCCGGTATTGGTATTGGGATTCTGTATCTTGTACTGATGTTGGGACGTATTTATTTATTTATTTTGTTTGGTTTGCGTTCACCTTATTTCTTTAATTCCCAAGGCGGTGTGCGTTGCACTGTGGTTTTTTTGTACCCCTGTCGGCCTAGTGCATGCATTTTATGTAATGGTCTGCCCTCTCCCGCATTTTCTAAGGGTTTGCATACTCTGGGGTAACGGCCGGTGCTGTGATGGGGATCGAACCCAGCACCTCGGATTGTGAGCCGCGTCACTTAACCACTAGCCCACACCGTCCTAACGGACGTGTTATTTATCTTGAATTGATGATTGGACGTTAGTTAACGTAATTTGTAACGATGTTGAAAATAAGTTGTTACATTTTGTTGTTGTTGGCATAATGTGTGCTATTTAGTTTGTATTTATGGCGAAATAGCTGTTTTATAGCTTGTAATGATGTCAGAACGTGTGTTATTTATACATCATTGATTGCGAAACGTGTGTTATTTGGCATTAGTTGTGCGATATGCGTTATACGAGATAGCTTCAAAAAGTTTCCGGCATAGTCGACTCGTGTATGAATGAAAGATGATATTTTGGAAAGTAAATATTTATAAGTTGGTAGTGACCTTGACGAATTGGCATGACAGACATTTACGATCGAACAGAAGTTGCTGCATTTTGTTTGTGTGTAGTGTTCGTTGCATCGTCGGAGTTTAAAAAATCCTTGATTGAACAACGTAAAAATATCAAATTCTGTGTTTTGTTTGAGAAGTTATCCTCAGGAACACTAGCATTGCTTTAACAAAGCGTAAGGTGATAACGCAATGAAGAAACCGTAAGTATTTGAATGGCACAAGCGTTTCGGTGAAGGTCGTGTTAGTGTCGATGATGAAGCTCACAGTGGGCGACCGTCAACCTCGATCAACAATGAAAACATTGAGCGTGTTCGAAACGTCGTGTGTGCTGACAGAACACTTAGTTTCTAGAAAATAGCCTCAGAAGTTGGAATATCAGTTGGAAGTTGACACAATATTCTCCGCAATGAACTACACATGCATCGTGTTTGTTAACACCTGGTTCTCAAGAACGCTGAGAACGTTATCACCAATGCGACAAGACAGCTGAGAGAGCTGTCAAAGAAGGGGTTCCATGAATGTTTCCAGCCGTTGTATGCATGTTGGCACAAGTGTGTAGTTTTCGAAGGGAACTACTTTGAAGGAAATATAGTGTAGATAATTCTATTGTAGCTTATTTCTATACAATCTACTAATTCTGGGAACTTTTGGAAGCTACCTCGTATAGCTAATAAGGATAGTGGGACATATGTTATTTATGTTGCATTGATGTTGGCGTGTTTTTTTTCTATCTTGTATAAATATTGTACATGTGATATTTATATTGTATTGATTTTAACGTTTTTATACTTACGATAGAAGAAGGACTGCCACAGGGCTCTCTTCTAGGTTGCACCCTTTTCCTCATCTTTATAAATGACGTCACTAGACATCTAAACGTGTCAAAATCATTGTTTCTTGATGATCTCACTATTTGAACAACCGATAAATATCCCATTTTGGTAAAAGCCAAGATCAACAGATCACTACAAACAAGTTCATTATACTGCGAACTGTGGGAAACTAAAGATAAATAGACATAAAACCATATACAATATCTTCTCCTGCAGTCATAAAGAAGCAAAGAATTCCATTAACATCAAAATTAATGGGGAATTACTAATAAAAGAGGATACCCCATCTTCTCTGGGAGTAACATGGGACAGACAGTTGAAATTTGGCAGCCACATCTGCAACGTCAGAAGTGGAGCAACCAAACGTTTTTAATCAAAAGACTTGCTGGTACAAATTGGGGAACTGATAAACAAACTCTTCGACAACTATACCTTGGTTTTGTACGACCGGTGACAGACTACAGCCTTCCCATAGAGGCCACTGTGAATACATATAACCTATCATCTACTGACGGGGTACATAATCAAGCTCTCAGACTAATGTGTGTAGGGATAGGGGTCAACACCTTCAGCGGTGCGAGATAGAGACCAACATAGAACCACTAGATATCAGGAGAATAGGGTCACTGACAGAAGAGGTAGAGAGATACACCAGACCAGAAAATGACCACCCAAATAGGGTACACATATACACTTCAAAGCAAAAGAGAACACTGAAGCAATTGTCCCCACTGGATGTAGCAGAAGAGGAAAGCCATATTCACCATCCACCAGAGGAGATGAAACGGGAAAATAGGTTTTTTGAATCACCTCCTTTGGAAAATCTTTGCCTGCTAGTCATAAAAACACACCTGACAGATAAGGTAGCCACCTTGGAGACTACATTCCTGTATCCTGAAAACATGTGCCTTAGAGACAGTCTCTACCTACCCAACATCGGCAGTTCTGGTCTATATGGAGAGATCAGCATTGAAATATACCTATTTTGCAGTGTATGGTAACCATATGAAATACCCGGATGGGTCCTACGATTTTGGTGATTCATGCGGTAAAACCTTTCAAATGATAAAGCGGAGGCCGAGGCAATAAAAACAGCAGTAGAGATTTTGTACCAACAGTTTGACTTCGATGACATTAATAAAACACAAAGAAGAGATCAAAGTATCATCTTTCAGCTCTGAACAAGACATACTAGAGTAAATATCCACTTGAACCGCATCAATCCCCGACACCTGTCCATGTGCAGACATTGCTCTCATCCTGATAAAACAGTTCGACATCTACTCATTGAGTGCAAGGCGCTTGCGGACATAAGGAAAAGATTCTTACAAGCACTGCCGACAATTGCCAACACACTGTACGGAGCAGTGAAACAACCGAAGAAGACCTGTATATATATATAAGAATGGCGTTGAGCTGCCAAAAGCAGGCATCTTCAGCAGCTAAGGGATAACAACAAAAACAACAACATATTGTAATTATATGCTAATTGTATTATATAGCTTATACGAATATTGGGACATGTGTTATTTGTGTTGTATTGATGTGGAACGTATGTTATTTCCATTGCTGTAATATATGTGTAAAGGTGAAAATTATCGCATTCCTGACATTGCCTTCAAAGAAGACGTTTTATAGATTTATTGTAGCAGTTTCGTAGTTTTATCCCTATCTCGTTGTCAGGTACATGGTACAGCCTGGTAGTCTGAAACGTGACGTGACCAAGGATCAATCCCGTTTACTTTGAACCAACTGCCACGCACTAGAATCGCCTCGTCTGAAAAGTGTGTAGTGTACTCTAATAGAGACCTTAACAATATTGTGAATGCGGTTGGTGTGACGTCATAATGTCGGTGCGTATCGATCTGTAATGCCTTTGACATTTGAACGGGGCCAGCTGTGTTTCGTGTGGACGAAGACAAATATTATATTCATGACCTAACGTGACAGAAACTGTTAATTCAGGACCATTAATGGATACGGTTTTAGGTCAACTTGAAGCCATCATCATCATGTGCCGTGCCTATTGAAATTGACAGTCATTTTATTCAAGTCTTGCTGCTCCTCGTGGAGCAAATGTCTTGAACAAAACAGACCAGGTCATCCCGTTTCATGCCATCTGTTGCAGCTCTGTTCACGTCTTCCCTGGTTTCTTTGTATCTGTCTCGCGCTATCTTCCCCGTGTATGTTCTAGTATGTCACTAATACTCTTGTACTGTGGATTCCGAAACGAAGGTGGTTTTGAGAAGGTATTAGTTGCATTTCTTAATGTGGGCCCTATTCCAAGGCCTAAGCCATATTCTCAGGTCAAGTTCGTCGGATAAGTTTGGTTATTTCCCACAGTTTCACCTAAGTGATCTAATCTTGCTATGTCAACCTCTCAAATCTAACAGTGAACCCATTTATAAAAGTATGTATATTGTTTCGTTGCTGTATTTGTTAATCTCCATGTTTTAGAATCATACAATCAAACCGACTTTACATTGAAGTTAAAGATTCATATTTGTGTGTTGGACTTCATTTCTCTTGATTTCTTCAACTTTCTCCACTGAAATTGAAGCACCTCTTGCATTTTGTATTGATATTTGCATTTAGTTATATGTAAATGAATGATTTCACAACTTTGGTGAGCGTGCTATCACAATCATATTGTCGCTAGTTGTATTTGTTCTCATATTCTTTGTTGTTTTCTCCTTTATTCTCAGAACCAATTGTTGTGTCCTATCATCAAGTGTACGAAATTCATGTTACATTTGATTGCGGCTCGGGCCACAAGAGCTAGCCATCGACAAAGTACAGATTATAAAAGTAGTTTTGTCAATTTCCATTGAATCGATTTTTTTATGCTGGTTGATGTTGTTGTCTTCAAAATTTAGTCAATTGTCAGCAAAACAGAAATACTGGAGAGACATCCCAGTTGAACGCAAGTAACTATTCCAAATAGCTCATTGATCTGACCTTCGTGTAAAATTCGACTTGTCATATCTTGATGCATTTTCTAAATTATGAGAGTAAACTTCAATGGCTCATCACAGTACCCGGGAATCTATTTTTCATATTTTGATACATTTTCTAAATTATGAGAGTAAACTTCAATGGCTCATCACAGTACCCGGGAATCTATTTTTCATATCTTGATACATTTTCTAAATTATGAGTAAACTTCAATGACTCTTCATTGTGCCCGATAAGATGATCTTCTGAATGAGCTATTAAATACTTTTTTAATTGTTCAAGAATCCGAATGAAAGTGATGTGTTTCACTTCACACTTCGTTTAACGATTTTCTTCCATTATATATATCTGGTTTTTAAAAGACATATGTTAGCGAATGTCTGCTTGTTCTCCTCTCGGTTGTTATTGTGTGACATCTTTTAAACTCTGAATTTTGTCAATGTTGTTTTCCCTGGCTCTGATAATTCCAATACAATTCCAATATAATTCCAATATAATACCAATATAATGCCAATATAATTCCAATGTAATTCCAATTTAATTCCAATATAATTCCAACATAATTCCAACATAATGAATAACTTCTACAGATCCCCTTTCTTTGACATCTTGATTACATAGCTTTCCTTCCAGTCTGATGGAACGTTTTGTTATTGTAAACATGCAGTATGCAATTTATATAATATATATGTGGAATTGTCAGTGCCTGCTTTGATTGTTTCTCTCTGAGATACATTATGGTCTAGTGGCTGTACAATTACTCACAAGCATTACGAATATCATAATTTATACTTTCTTCGATTTCCGACAAATCATTTTCAGTTGCGTTTCTGCGAAATGGGTGTCTTTTGAATATTGCAGTGACATATTCTATTTGAGTTCTTCAAAATGCGTTGGCATTCTCTTTATCTTATTTCCATTGCTAATAAAGGGTATTTCGTTATCTCGAATAAAGTCACTTAGCTGATTAAATGTGGCAGATAGTTTATGTGGGCTTCTATGCTCTTATTATATATTTTAATTTTCTGCAGATTATTTTGGATCTTTTATCAACTCAGCAATATAATTTTTAAAAATTTGCTATGCATCGGCTTTCTTACATCTTTGTAAACAGCAGTGTATATTCACTGAGTCTTGTATATAGTATTTCTGGTTTTGCTTCTGTTTAAGTCTGTCTTCTTCATTGTTTAGTTGGGTAGGCAGTTTATATTTCTTTATTTTAATCTTGTTTTGTCTTTGGGAAAATGAGACGCTAATCCGGTCATGTACAGTAAAGTCAGGCGCAATATACAGAGCAACATCATATTTCTCTTTCATGTAGCTTTCCATAGAAACAGACAGTTTTCAATTCAGTTTGGCCAAGGTGATATGGATCGACGTGATCCTCGTAGTACAGATCGCCGTGCAGATGAAACAAAACGTAGCACAGCATCTCGATAGACCCAAATCAACCTTCAACAGCACGCTATGGTGCAAGAAAAGCTAATGCAACCCGTCACATAACGTCCATTATAGGGGTCACGAAAGAGTAAAAATACTCAACGTGGGCATTGAACAACAACAATAACAACAATCTCATAGTCGGATACTGTCATCGGGATATATTTTCGAACAATATAATATTGTATAAAATGATAGAGCCTGAATGAAGTTCATGCACCAATAACTAACATTGAAAATATCAAAAATGTTATTCCCATAATTATTAAATAGAAACCTTGTCTAGCAGATTAATTCGCTAATGTGTGCAATTAAATATATCAAAAACCGATTCATTCACTAATCCTTTTATTTGAAGCTGTCTCATGAATTCACACATTAACCGTTACAGTAATATATTGGAAACAAATTTAATCCGTTATCTATCCAGTTACATTTACCTGAAACATCATCCTAAGTATGTTTTACATCCACATAAACTGTGGAAATACATTCCATATGTTTTACTTTCCGAGAGTTCGTTAACAACTAAGCATCTTTCCTTATGATTCCATCTCAATTTTTGTTTCTTTTGTCATTCTGTTCTGCACATCTGTGCCTTTTATTATGTCCTTATATAATTTTCTTATTTGGATCTAAATGTTTGTTTTCTACAACTCTGGGCCGTCCACGTTTTCCTATACATGTTTTTTTTTTTTAAAATATGGTATAATTAACAAGGCTGACGTCACTCCAAAAACAAAGAAATACCATCTACTTATGGGCAATAATAGTGCCTGCCTATCGTGTACACATGTTTCACAAATCCATATTGTGTGTACATATCACTAATCAATTCAGGGTTGATAGATAGATTGTGTGGTGGTTAAAATACTCAAGCAAAAGAAAAAAAACGTATTGGCACAGCTGCTCGAGGTATTGCGTTTATCTGCATGAAAAGAATATTACAATTTGATTGTTAAAAATAGTGATTCATTTAAGCATGGTATATTGAATTATTTCTATCTGACGCAAGGATAATATGTATGGATATTGGATTGTCTGAAAATAAAAAGACAGTGCAATAATTTGAAGATATGTTGATGTTCCTTTTTAGATCAAAATTTCCATTCCATTGGACATCTAAAACAACAAGAAACGAATCAAACGCTATGAAAAAAGGCACCAGCTGCAAAGAAAGAAAGACAGACAAAAAAGACAGAAAAAAGAAAGAAAGACAGGAGGAAAGAAAGAAAGAAAAAAAGGAAAGAAGTCTCTTTTCACGTGATCTATGATGCTGAGCTAGAATGGAAAATAGACCAAACCAAATGCTCGAGGAAAAGACCGAAAACATCAGAGTGAAAGAACGAAGGCTTGGTATTTGTTTCTGCTATGCTGCCATGGTATCTGACGATAACGAATGTGTCTCATAACCTGGGCATTATATTTTCTCTTCTGTCGATATATATATATGGTAGTTTCCATTCATAGGTATAGACTTCCATTCCATGTTGGTCCAGCTCTGTGGATACATGATACGGAACATCATATTTCGCATTATATCGTTTTGATTTAAAAGCACTGAATAGAGGCACCAATGATCTCTACTGTATGTGTGTGATCGCGTATCCATAGCTGCTTGTCGGAGACATCTTGTGCCAAATCCTAAAGCAATATCGCTAATGACATTCCAGATTGCGTTCATATCAGACAAGTAAATTAACTCAGTTGTTATACAACATGCAAGCTATTATTAGACACATGTATAATGTTGACATGGTTTGTTGTTGGAGAATTAACCCTGTCCGTCGTTGATAAGAGGTTCAGACGCATTGCAACAAAATAATGGAACCTTATAGCAAAAGAAAAACACACCCTTCATGTTAGAAGAGCTACCGATTTCAATTGATGATCAACTCATTGTTCCCGCCAATACATTTCTGACGCCAGGAAGTCCACCATAACAGTGCATTAAATATAAAGATGACTGACAAGTTCATCAACAATAAAGTAAACTCTCCGCAATTTCCAATGAGAAAAATGTTTAATAAAACATAAACCATCTATACCTTTTCTCGTAACGCATGTACAGGATACAGTTGGTTAATGACCATCAAACAGAAATTGACGGTAGCTGGGAATGTATGAGACAAAATAAATTCAGAGAGATAAATAAGTCCTAGCTTGACAAAGAAGGATACAGGAAACTTTATAATTTAAATGACAGAGATTGACAGTTCTCTAAAAGAGTTTTCAGAGCGAGATGATGTCTGCTCATTTTGAAATCATATTTTGTTTCAATTGCACATCATTTTTTTCAGTTTTCTTGTTATATTCGCAATGTCTTCATCTTATCACCAATCTGTTCATCTTATCATCCATCTCTTTATCGTATCACCCATCTCTTCATCTTATCATCCATCTCTTCATCTTATCATCCATTTCTTCATCGTATCACCCATCTCTTCATCATACATCTCTTCATGTTAACACCAATTTCGTCATCCTATCACACATCTCTTCATCTTATCATCCATCTCGTCATCTTATGACCCGTCTCTTCATCTTATCCCCCATCTCTTCATCTTATCACCCATCTCTTCATCGTATCACCCATCTCTTCATCTTATGACCCGTCTCTTCATCTTATGACCCGTCTCTTCATCTTATCACCCATCTCTTCATCTTATCACCCATCTCTTTATCTTATACATTGTTGCCACTTCAGTTTGTTATTTCATATGTTCGTACTTACGAGTTTGTCGTTTCGTTTCCATCTATCTTATTTCAACGACATAATAAGTAAATGTTACATATTTTACAGATTTAAAAAAAAAATACTAACTCCGCCGAACTTTGCTAGTTTTTGTTCTGTGAATGCTGATGCCGCTATAGAAACGTTTGATGAATTTAGCTTGTCTAACTTTAATCATATATCCTCACTTACCTGAATCGAGCTGTTATTTCTTCACCCAGTCTGTGATGACTGTGTTCGTGACGTTAGTGTTGAAGGCTGTTTTTGGTTTTAACCCAAGTAGCGAATGCTGGTTTGTGCTTGATTCAAGCGGGCATTGCTGTTTTCAATTGTCTCCGAGTGGTGATATATGATTTTGTTCTTGATTCAGATAATAGATGAATATTATATACTGGATCCTACGTGTTATGGATGTTTTTATACTTGATCCTAGTGGTTATTTAAGCTTTTATACTTGATTCTATTCGTTATTAATGCTTTTACACTTGACCCTATGTGTTATTGATGTTTTTTATACTTGATCCTAGTGGTGATTTATGTTTTATACTTAATTCTTTTGGTTATTTATACTTTTATACTTGATCCAAGTGGTAATAGACGTTTTTGTAATTGATCCCAGTGGGAATATGTATCTTTATTTACTGAAAACAATACTTGGCGTTATATTTTCATTTACTAAGGGTCGTATTAAAGCGTGATTTTAAATTTAAAAGATAACTAATATTGATAAGTATTACACCTAGTACTGAAAAGTATATTTTGCAGTTCACTTATTTTGACGCTTCATATAGTGTTTTTAACTACACATTATTCGAGACTAAATATCGTTAATATCATGTTTTTTTTAATTCTGAAATATATAACTAAAATAACTTCGTTTAGTTTGAAATATGGGACTTGTAAATGTGTGCAGCCGATCACTCTTGCTTGCTACATTGCAAACTAAAATTAACTAAAAATAAACGGACGACTCTGTGATTCACTTGACACAACCCAAGGTGATTGCTTGCAAGTTCCATCATGGACTTCCCATTGCCATCGGGACGGATAAGGAAAATGAGAAACCATTGTGAGTATATGTTATGTGCTCTGTATTCGTCTTTGTTTAATTTTAAGCCCTTGTAATGCCATATAATAGGGGAGTGGCAGGGGCGTTAGCTTAGTTCATAGCGAGTAATTCATTTTTGTATGTAGTTCCAACGGCGTTCGGTTCAAATCGCGTCCAGAGCCCTAACGAACCCTGGTCGGGATTTTAATCGGGAACCGCTTTTCCAGTCAACCCAGATGTACATTGGTATCTGACGCATGAGTTAGGAAAGTAACAACAGCAAATAAAAGGAAGGGCACTGACATCCCCACCTCTCACAGGTTGCGGCTTAGTAAAGTGTGGAGTTTTCAAACACTCAATTTCCAATCAGCGGTTAATTCTGCTGAATTTCAACATAACTAAACTGAGTGTTGTGTGGGGCTTTGGGGACTTCACGTTTGGATACAATCATTGTTTTTGTCAATGAAGCAATTTAATTAAATTTGAAGTCTATGTGAGTGTGTGTGTGTGTGTGAGTGTGTGTGACTGTGTGTCTGAGAGTGTGTGCGTGTGTGAGTGTGTGTATGTGTGAGTGTGTGTGAGTGAGTGTGTGTGTGTTTGTGAGTGCGTGTGTGTGTGTTTGAGTGTGTGTGTGTGAGTGTGTGTGAGTGAGTATTTGTGTGTGTTTGAGTATGTGTGAGTGAGTGTGAGTGTGTGAGAGTGTGTGTGTGAGTGTGTGTGTGTGTGTGAGTGTGTGTGTGAGTGTGTATGTGAGAGTGTGTGTGTGAGTGTGTGTGTGTGTGAGTGTGTGTGTGAGTGTGTGTGTGTGTGAGTGTGTGTGTGTGTGAGAGTGTGTGTGTGAGTATGTGTGTGTGTGAGTGTGTGTGTGTGTGTGTGGTAGTGTGAGTGTGCGTGTGTGAGTGTGTGTGTGTGTGAGTGTGTGTGTGAGAGTGTGTGTGTGAGTATGTGTGTGTGTGTGTGTGTGTGAGTGTGCGTGTGTGAGTGTGTGTGTGTAAGTGTGTGTGTGAGTGTGTGTGAGTGTGAGAGTGTGTGTGTGAGTATGTGTGTGTGTGAGTGTGTGTGTTGGAGTGTGTGTGTGTGAGTGTGCGTGTGTGAGTGTGCGTGTGTGAGTGTGTGTAAGTGCGTGTGAGTGAGTGTGTGTGTTTGAGTATGTGTGAGTGAGTGTGAGTGAGTGTGAGTATGTGTGAGTGTGAGTGAGTGTGAGTGTGTGTGAGTGTGTGTGAGTGTGAGTGAGTGTGAGTGTTTGTGTGTGTGTGTGAGTGTGTGTGTGTATTTGAATGTGTGTGAGTGTGTGTGTATTTGAGTGTGTGTGAGTGTGTGTTTGAGTGGGTGTGAGTGTGAGTGTGTGTGTATGTGAGTGTGTGTGAGTGTGTGTGTATTTGAGTGTGTGTGAATGTGTGTTTGAGTGGGTGTGAGTGTGAGTGTGTGTGTATGTGAGTGTGTGTGAGTGTGTGAGTGTGTGTGTGAGTGTGCGCGTGTGTGAGAATGGGTGTATGTGTGTGTGTGAGTGTGTGTGTGCGCGCGCGCGCCTGCATGCGCCTGCCTAGGCGTCACACTTCCCCTTTCCCCTGTCTGCTCTATGTCCTAACATGTTACTAGGAGGGCACAGCATGTGCTTCACTGATTGACACGTCACAATTACTTGTCCTAACATGTTTCTAGGAGGGCACAACATGTGCTTCACTTATTGACACGCCACAATTACTGATCTCTTCTACATCCGATCCTTTCATTTGCTATTTATGTTTTACTGTAGTCAGTAAAATTCAACTTTCTCCTGTCCCTCAGTCTTTATGCATCTATAAAATATAATATTGTTACAGCCACCAATTTCTACAGCACACCTCGTGGTATGTCTATGCAGCATCCTTTAATAATGCTCTGCGTATATCCTTGGAGAATTTCACACTTATCTGGAAAAGTGATACTTTTGCTTAGTAAAATAAAATTTGTGTTTTTGTCCTAGATACATTAGTCTTTTTCTTAGAAATAAATATATCTTCTTAGAAATGAATATATGTTCTTAGAAATAAATATATCTTCTTAGATACGAATAGATGTTCTTATAAATAAATATATCTTCTTAGAAATGTATAGGATTTCTTAGAAATACAATTTTTTTTTAGAAATGTATAGAAGTTCTTAGAAACAAAATATCTTTTTAGAAATGAATATATATTCTTAGAAGTACATTTATATTTTTAAAACAAAATAGGTCTTTTTAGAAATAAATATATCTAATCTGCAGCGAAACAGAAGGTAAAAAATTGAAACATTTAGGCTCAGTGACGCACCAGGACAAAACAAAGCGACAGCTCAATTACGGCTACAATGCCTTCGTCAGGGATAAAAGAAACACGAAACCAACTAATAAACCACAACAAAAGAAAAGACATGCTATTAATGAGCGGCATTAGGTCGCCGCCAGACCAGGATGCGCCAGGAAGGAAGGTATAAGACACAATATGCCAGTTCTGAAATAAAATTGGCCAAACAAACAAAAATGCCACTATACTTACTTACTTTACGTCTCCAAGCACCAGGTTATACAGTATGCATCCAGTCTTCAGCGGCATTGATTGTCTTGTCATTTACCTCTAGCATGTCGCATCTATTGCATGTTTCCTGTAGGTTGAGACAGGTCATCAGCTGGTCTTCCTGGTTACTGTATTGCGCCACATGTGTTATCATCTGTGTTTCCCCATCGTTTTATATTCCTCTTGCACCATGATACACTAGTTCGGAGTCTGTTCAGCGACTTCCACGTTGTATATGGCAGGTGATGTCAGGGGAGCAGGTTCCTCCTGAAGTTTCATCTCTGGGGCCTGTATCAATTCATGCCATCTCTCGATACGGCGACTTTCAGTGTTTGTATGTATGGCTGTTTTGACTTTAGGAAAGTATGGATTTGAGTCTTGTGCTTTGTACCTTATTTCCAAACATTGGGTCCCTTTGGTTGTGCTCCTGTATTTCTCCATCGTTTTCTGCCGAGACGCTTCTTAAAATCGCAGGTGATGCTATGCCAATGATGGGTTATATTTTATCAATGGGTTGGGTTGAAGGCTCCTTGATACTATCCTACCAACCTCATTTATTGATGTATTAACTAGTTTTACATGGACATAGTTTTTCGAGACTGGCGCAGCGTATTCAGATACTGAAAAACACAAGCAACTGCAGATGTCCTAAAAACTTAAGGTTGTGCCTGCCATGTTGTGTCGGTCAATTTTCTGATGTTATTTCTTGCGTGTCGGACGCCTTGTTTCCTAGCAGTGCGTTTTGTTGTATAATGTGCGGTCTAACTTCACGCCTAGATTTTTGGGAGCCGTGCAGTGTTCCCGCTCTTGACATTACCTCCTAATCTGAAATTAGAGAGTAACAGAGTTGCAGAATCGGTTGCATGGCAGCCTGGTGGAAATTGCGTAGACATAGCAGGAGGGCACACTACAACAGAAAGATAATGATGGATTCATAAAAGAAACTGTAGCTGAGGATGTCTTGTCGTGATCTAGTTGTATTAGTTCCCGTGTTCTATAAAACTTGATGCCTGTTTCCTTCCTGATTCCTTGCTATTCCATAACTGTTAAGTCTGTTTGTCGTCCTTCAACCAAAGCACGGTACGTAAGACAGAACTCAAAACTCTGTACTTCGACCGGCCAACACCATTCTCTGTAGTTGTTGTTATACTTCGACCGGTCCAACAACATTATCTGTAGTTCTTGTTATACATCGACCAATCCGACAATACTCTATGTAGTTCTTGCTTTACTTCGACTGGTCCAACAACATCCTATGTAGTTCTTGCTATACTTCGATCGGTCCAACAACATCCTATGTAGTTCTTGCTATAATTTGACCGGTCCAACAACACTTTCTGTAGTTGTCTCCATAGTTCGACCGGAACGTCAACATGCTATGTAGCTCTTGCTATAATTCAACCAGTACGACAACACTTTATGTAGTTCAAGCATGCTTCCTAAGCCCATGGCTGCACTATCACTGGCACTCAATAGTATATGATTTACTGTAGTATGTTGCAACGGAGTGCGAACATTTTAACTGTGCAGCGAGGAGAAAGAGATCTAACCATTCTGCAACTATCAGGTGATAGGAACTATTTACTACGTGCAAATAATATGTTGAAGTGCTCTGTCTAAAACGATAAGATTTAGCAGTTACACAACCCTCCACCCATTTTGTACTGGTCTTCTAGTATCATTGCAACTCTGCGTCTGCACAGGTGGTCAGTGAACTAAAATAGTTTTATGTGGCAGTTAGGATTGATTTGTCCCACCCGACCGGTTGTCGAGTGAAGTGCGGCTTTCATCGTCTCCTCTTACCGCAATTGTCGATCTCAAGCAAAATTGATGAAATACAGCCCAGACTAAAAGTGAGAGCACAAAAAAAAAGAAATAGCTGGAACAAAATAAAATGTCACAAATTAGTATCTGGCTCTATGTTGCGATATCGCTGCGCGCAATTATTTTGGATTGCATGATCTTTGTTCGTTTGTACGTTGTGTTTGTTCCTGGTAGTTTCAACGGGTCGATGGTGTTTTAATGGGATTATAGCAATTCACTATTGGAGAGAGCTGGCCAATGAGTGTACTTATGATGCTACTACTTCCTGACTTTCCGTTTCCGGCAACCTCACATAGTCTACACCCTAAAACCAACCACTGTCAGTGCTCTTTCATTTGCCACCATCAGGTCTTCCATTGCACAAGATTCCTGCATCCTTTGACATATAATCTGGTGTGTCATGTCCTGGACGGCCCCACGTGGGCCACCATTAGGTCCTACATTGTACAAGATTCCTGCATCCTTTGACATATAATCTGGTGTTTCATGTCCTGGACGGCCTCACGTGGGCCACCATCAGGTCCTCTATTGTACAAGATTCCTGCATCGTTTGACATATAATCTGGTGTTTCATGTCCTGGACGACCCCACATTCGCACTATTCATTGTTTGCATATCCTCACTTTTTCAGGTTACACCCACATCTGGACACACCTGTTCTTCACCTGTTCAGAGATCGCCACGTAGTATCTGACAAATCATGTCCTGGTGCAGGTTCTTCATTAATCTCAACCCAACCTTCATCATTCTGTTGGTGTCAATTTTCTTTGCGGTTTTTCTCGGTGCTCTTGTCTGAGGGCTGTACAATCTGCAGAAAACGTTTCCTTTATTTCAGTCGCATTCTTTTTGGTGTATGTACAAAAAGAGGGCGTCTGTCGTCACATGACTGATTGTGTTATGTTATTAATCCTCGTTAACGTGCAGGAGTATATTTTTATTGGATAGTGTGTTAGGTCCATGCTGTCCTTGCCTAGCGCCATATTAGAGGTCATATGGTCAACATCGCGACGTTTACTTTCACTTTCACAGATTATTCTGGTACCTAAATTTTAGGCTGATTAGACCACAGGAACCGTTTTGAGATCGAAACAATCCCGAACCAACTCGAGACCAAAATCTGATTGCTCGGCTGGGAAGCCACTGCTCTGACTCAGTTCCCCGGCCTCACTGATGTAATCCAAAGGAATGCAAGGCTTGACCATTTGGCGCCAGCTCAGCTGCAGTAGCTGCCGGAATGATTTTGTAATTTTGATACCATCCGCCTTAGGTACTACCACTCCTGATTTTATGTCTGGGTTTACCCTCGTAGCCCTACCCTCTCCCGAGGTTTCCACAAGGCAGTGGAATCGTTGCCTACATATGCTAGTTACTTGAGACATCCGATGATACTCTCATCGTCACATGACTAGCCAGCACTTCCTGGCACTTGTTGGTTTAAAATCAGTTCTCCCTCTCCTAGGCGAACTGCCTTAACAAGCTAACGAGTTTCGATTACCCGGGTTAGAGTCAGAGTTTACTTTCTCTTAGATTGGCTGCCAAACAAAGCTAATGAGCCCAATCTGCCCACCCAGTTATATCGCCGACTACTCGGTCGCGCCCCACAGCAGGTTCTGTAAGAAACAGGGGGGCCCATCATGAAGGTGCTGCTGGTGACACAATAATGTAGGAGAGCCCATTGACATGGAAACTCCGGCCCAGCAAGCCGAACAGTGAATCCAGCGGCGATCTCTACACCTGGAAAGGAGACGCTTTATCAGGCGCTTCACTTTCCTTTAATTGGCGGAACGTCCAGGTCAGACCTTATTACTCCCCAGGCGGATCCTGCAGTTTGGGAGCTCTAAACAGACGACCCCCCCCCTTTAACGCCCCCCCCCCCGCACATAAACACTGCGCAGATGGTGATTCTTGTCAAGGTGGAGAGGTTTGTGTCTGACTTGAATCTTGATTTTCAGGGATGATCTGAGTGTAACGCTACAGCTAAGTGGGACGTAATGAAAGGTGCCATCTATAATACAGCATTAGGTACGTTTGGCATGAGTGAACGGGCCAATCACGACTAGTTCAATGCATATCTCGCAAGAATGGAGACAGCTATTGAAGCCTAACGAGAAGCTTTCATCAGTTATTTAAAGAAATGCCTAAATGAGAGAATGTTTGCTGTGGTTATGAGGGCTCGAAGCACCAATCAATGAACCGCTAGACAATGCGCGAATTAGTATTGGCAGAAACTGCGTGAAGAAATTCAGTTAATTGTAGTCACGGGAATTATCAAGTGCATATATTGAGGCATAAAGATGGCATTGAGTCCTATTGCCAGAGATGCCCTCCTCCGCCCCTCCCCACCCTCCTGAAATCTCTGATAGGTGCGAGAATCATTTACGGTGGCCAGCAGATCAACAGATGGGTGGATCACTACTTTGAGCTCTACTCTCGGGAAACGGTGGTCACTGATGAGGCCTTGTGTTGACTACAGGCCCATTATGGAGGAACTTGACAGACCACTTACTCTGGATGAGCTTGATAAGGCTATTAACTACCTCTCAAATGGCAAAGCACCATGGGATAATGGTATCCCACCAAAAGCCATCGAATACAGGAAATCAGCACTAGCTCAGCCAATGTTTGATCTTCTATGCCTCTGCTGGAAGAAAGTTGCAGTCCCCCACGATATTCGTGACGCCACCATTGTGACTATTTACAAAAACAAAGGTGACCGCAGTGATTGCAATAAATATAGAGGGATCTAACTCCTGAGCATTGTAGGCAAAGTTTACGCCCGCATGCTACTAAACAGGTTGAGACTGCTCGCGGACAGGGTGTACCCAGAATGTCAGTGTGGCTTTAGAGTAGGTAGATTAACAACGGATTTGATTTTATCGCTTTGCCAAATCCAGTAATACTATAGAGAAAAAGACCAGCCGCTCTTTATAATGTTTCTCGTCATTCGACTTGGTTAGTACGAAGGGTCCATTCGAGCTCCTCGAGAAGATCGGCTGCCCACCAAAACTGCGTAGCATTATAATTTATTTTCACACTGATATGAAGAGCTCAGTTCTATACGATGTATTATCTTCCAACACTTTTCCCATCAAGAGTGGATAATGAATTATGGAAAATAAATGAAAATTGATTTTTTTTAAATGAAAAATAAAACAATTACAGCTAAGGTGTGACACTATAAGAATGATTAGTGGGTGAGGCCAGTAACGGAAAGTGATGAGAGCCAAACAATGGAAGTCAAGAGGCTTACAAATCAAGTGACTAACAGTAGGAACAAAACAGAGTAAAAATAATTTATAATGAAGAACAAACTGTAAAAGAAAATATCGCTCTACAAAGAAAGTTGTGAACGCTAGATAAAAGATTTGCAGAGAGAAATAACGTCTACACCACAATGATATCAGAAAAGACAAATAAGGCCGCAAATCACAAAGGGTAATGAGCATATCCACTATACTCAATGTTATTAACAAAATAGCACGAAAACAATAAAAACATGCCAGTCAACAAATGATATACCTTCACCGCAGAAGAGAGGCAGATGAAATGCACATATAATAACAAATGTACTCATGATTCTGTCAATATACTAAGCACATTATGTTTGACTGTCATCAGCACCTCCCACAGACACACACACACCACCGTATATATATTTCTGAAGATCGAAACAAAATCCAATTTCAAATCCAAATCCAAATTCAAAATCCATATGGATCGTGTAGTTAGAAAGAGCATTTGGCAGTATTGGCATAGTGGTGATTCATAAAATAACTTGGCGTGACAGAATAACTCGTCAAACAGGAAGCAATATTGAAGAGCACATTTGTGAGGTAGTTGCTTGCAATATAGGTCATGAGGAAAATAATGGAGACAGGATTATAGAGAACGTTCGGAAAAGTCGTGCACACTTTACTTTCCCCGTAATTCCTTACAGACGCAATAACTGGCCCATAGCGTTGGTAACATAAGGCAATTCCAAAGGCCAACCCAGCTGAGAATTACAGATGCACACGATTTCTTCAAAAACAGTCAGTAATGAACATTATACAAAATTGTCTTATATACTCTTAGCTGAAGTGCATAATCAAGACAATGATGAGTTAGGTCAAACAACACATGCTAGAACACAGCCACCAGAATATCGTGGTTAAGCGGAAGAAGACGACCCAAAATATCAATTAGTAGCAGGTGACAGATGTAGACATATGTTACGGAGAACTTCAAAGGCCGTAAATAATACTTCTAGTTTGTCCAAGGCAAAGCTATCTGTCAAGTTGTCACCCAGGCGGACGTCATGGCGTTATCTTTGGCTCCTTATCTCACTGGATCTAAGGTAAACAGTTTCATCCGTCCTTGACATTGACTTAAAGTGGACGGAAGCATGAAAAAGATCCCTCTGCTAGCAGAAGAGCCGTATTTTTCTGTGTTTTACCCACGTTTACATAATTGATGTGATATTCAAATTGCTATCCAAAGAAGTAGGCTAATTCTATAATTATGTCATTTTGTTCACTGCTTGTCAAATGTTGTGTTCGATTTCGTGCTTGTGAGCATCTAAATATGAAAGAATGGTGTAGAAGAATTATCTTTCTCCGCATACGATTGAATAAGACATTTGAAAACAAAACAAAATCATAATAGTTGACTGCTAAACTAAGGGATAATGTGAGACCAGAAGAACGACTGGTGTGCTCGCATTGTAACAGACAAGAAGTCACAAATCAACAGAGCGTTCCCTCTGCAATGACCAATGAAGTTTAATATTCGGATCGATGGTTCTTCAATTTTCCTTTGATTTTCGTTGCTAAAACCATACTATGGTGCAGGAAGTCTTCTTCTTCTTTCGTTCGCTTTAAAATATTGTCTATATCTGCAATGTTGTCTCTTGTATAAACTTCACTGTCTTGTGTAGTTCACATACAGGTCCATTCAGTTTCTCTTTCAGTGTTGTTTCTATGGGCCAGTACGATTTTATCTGTATATCATATTCGGGGCAGTTTTGCAGTATGTGCTCTGCTGTCTGGGGCGCCTGTCCGCATGAACACATGGCTGAGTTGCCAATCTTCATTTTTGTGTACATGTGGCTGCGGAGTCGATTGTGTCCTGTTCTAAGGCGCAACACAACAGTTTGCTCTTGTCTGTTCATGTTATGGTAATCGTCTGGTGTTACTGTTGGTCGCTTTCTGATTTATTTGATCATCCTTATCTTCTGTTGGTATGTAACTGGCACATCTGGTTGCTCGTCTGCAGCACCCTCCTTTGCCAGTCAATCTGCTCTCTCGTTTCCTGGTATTCCACAATGAGAAGGTATCTACTGCATGACAATCTTGCGCTGGTTGCTCAGTTCAGACAGTAGAGCCTGTAGATCTGACAGTTTCTCAAATGTAAGTGCTTGGAGTGCTGAATGTGCATCTGTAAGAAATACTACAGGTTGTGGACTGACATTGGTGTTCAACAGTTTCTCAGTTGCAACCTTTGATTGCCTGTATTTCTGCATCGTATATATGACAGCATTTCCCAGTTGGTACTCTGACTGTATCCATAATGTTGTTTGGGTATTCTATGTACACTCCCGTTCCACCATTCTTTACTGCATTCTGTGCTGACCCATCTGTGTATACTCTGATCCAGAGGTCTTGTGGGTATTCTTCATCCAGGAAATTGAGGATCACTATCCTACGTTGCACACTGTTATGTTCATCCTTGTCTAATATTCCTTTCACTTTTGTTTGAATGCATACTGATAGCCCGTGCTCCTCTCTCCAATGTGTTTGTTCTGGCACAGACTTTAGGGGGATGTCAACTTCAGGTAGATCGATAATTTTCCTACGAAGTCGTTTCGCCTGATGCATAAAACTACTTCTTTTCAGTCTTCCCATTGCTAAATTTTGAAATCTGTCTTTCATTGGATGGCTCGGCATGCAGTGGAGCTTTTCTGCCTGTGTTAATACCTTTGTGTCTCTGCGCTCTCTTAGTGCTTGTATCCTTCCCATTTTCTCCATCTCCACAATAGGTGTTGATTTCATTGCTTCTGTAATGACCCTAAGTGCCTGATTTTAGTGCAGGAAGTAAAATGGTGTTTAGATAAAGTGTTTAGTTAGATCACTTAGTTAGGATTTATCGAATATCAATGTTTTGTTCGTGATTTTCTGATAACACTAGGAAGATACACGACATAAGATTAGAGGAGATAACCGATGAAAAACTGAGTGGGAATAAGACTCGTGATCCCTGCAAGGCAGCTTCTCTTCAGGAGTAGCTATTAACCACACATAGGAGTTATCGCAGGAGCAGCGGAGATGGTGCTCTGACGTCGATGTCTCCAGTAGATGATGTTAATGGTGGTGGATGCAGATGCTGAGAAAGGGAAGACAAGAGAAAAGAAAGAGTAGGGCTGGGAAGAGAAAATACAGAAAGAAATTTTTTTTTATATCTTACAAAATGTGCGTATATGCTTTTGAAATTGCCGCTTCGATTGTCATCGCGAATCCATGTTCCAAAATTGTGTCTGTGACATCGACTTCATTGTAATCTAGTAGAACTGTTTAAGGAGAGCGGTAGCATCAAAGGTACAGACTATTAGTGCTGCGGTAATCCATGCTTCTATGCAGTTGAAACAATAACTTCCCCACATATGGATATACCCTATTCTCAGTAAAATTTAAGATTTCAAATTACAGAGAATTGCAATAACAATTAATAGCCATGACATGTATACACACTTGAATCGCCTAACTGTTGACATCAAGAAGGACTTGTTGGCAAAAATGTAAGAAGTGCTTTGAAAAGGGTTGCTGTCGATTACAATGCTAAATGAAGGGGTAGGGAAAGGCCACTGAAAATAAGAAATGGTTCGCTATTAACCAGCCACTACTGTATTCAAACCTGACAGTTGTGTGAATGATGGGGGCCCAACAAGATTGCCAACTCGGCCGGGGGATGCAGACGGCCTCATCGATAGCACACATACACCAATCGACATTGCTCACTCACTGGAAAGTACAGGATACACAGGATAGCGACAACCATATGCCATATGTCGCCCTAATACAACAGGAAAACCAAGCAGACACAGGAAAGCAAAACAGGTTTTCCAATTATCAGGCACATGACCATTCCAATGTCTTACATAGATAGTCGCAGAAAATTAGGTGCAGGGCATTAGATCCTCTTTTGTCAAACAATCGAGTGAAGTCAACCGATAGAACAGGCGCCGATAGAGCAGGTGATGGCAACAAAAGGGGCGACTTAAAGCACGTTAGAGACGGCTCAAGAATATCGACGAAGTTAATAAGGTGAACGATAAAACACGCAGAGCCACCAATAGAAGTTCATTAAGTGAATAAGAAAACATGCAGAGCCACCAATTGAAGTTAATAAGGTGAGTGACAAAACATTCAGAGCTACCAATAGAAGATAATAAGGTGAATACGAAAACATGCAGAGCCACCAATATATTTCAATCCTTATCGAGAGAATCGAGACATCGAGAGGTGGGATTGATGACAGTGGTGAGTAATGATAATACCCTCCAGATGTTCTGGCACATGTATTGACAAATGAATGGAAAGAATACAAACCAGCTCATCCGCACTATTCAGGACTTCACGCAGACGCTACTGACAACATATGTAGAGAAAGGTCTTGGAATGGGTAAATAGATATGCTGTCCAGACAGACATATGGGGATAGAGAAAGGCGTCAGGAAATAAGGAAACGTGTTCTAAACACAGGGAAGACGCATATGTAAACTTGACAACTGCGTCAGGGGTGGCACACATTATACGCTCCGGCAAGAACACTGCCCCAGGTCATGATGGAGTAAATTTGGATTAGAAATGGTATGACCGATTTAATTACCAGTATAGAGAAAGTATCAGTGCTTGAAGACTGGCTCATAGAAACATGCGCTCACTCATTAAGTCTGGTAAGGTTTCAACGCTCCTCAGTAGTTATAGAATAATCACTCTACACAACGCCTGAGCCAATATGCTCGAAAAGATAGTCGCCAGAAATATAATGTCCCATCTAAAATGTGTAGCACTCATTGCATGAGGGGTTACGGACGACGAAAGGTACAAGACTAAGGGGGGAATCGTGAATGGGTCAGGCTGAGGCGGTTGTATAAAGAGTGTGTGAGTTGGAGACGTAACGCGTGGTGATAAATGGATGACATTTCTTGCAGACTTTCCGTGTGATTGTCCCCCTTGACAGAGCGTGTGTTCCGCTGAATCCGGTTAATGTCAGGCGGAGGATAAAGTTTTGCACAATGAAAGTTCCACGGATGATGATGTCAGTATCTACACAAATGGATCCCTCATCCGTGGGTTGAGAAGCGCATGAGCCTTCACCGCTCAGAGGAGTGGGAAAACGATCAAGAAGGAGCTATGGGCTTTTGCGGTGATCATAATCATTCTGACCATGGAGATCATGGCTTTTACGAAGGCAATGGTCTGGCTTGAAACAATGAGTGACACGATTGTGTGCATCCTCTGGGATTCAATGAAGATAATCAGGAAGAGGGAAACAGGTTGCACGGCGCCAGTGGTTGGAGTCGGTAGGGCGTCCATTTTTGCTGAGAGCCACCTTCATACTCCTTCCGGGACATGCAGGTGTCGAAGGGAACGAGAGATCTGATAGTTTGGCGCGAGTACAGCTATAGTGGAGGGTGGGAGATCAATGGTCCGTGCCGATATCCTAAACGCCGTTAGGGAAATTGCCTGGAAGAAAGATTCAGAAGTTGATCCAAAATCTGCGTTTTTGGCCTGACTGGTTGCATTGGGTGTGAAACGAGGAACGGGGAGGAAGAAACATTTCACGACGATCCAAAGACGTCTGGTTAACCATCACAGGACCGGAACTGTAAATCATCACGTGCTGGCAGACATACTGAGAATAAGATCTGAGCGCGAATGGACTTGTCCCTTGTGGGATGAAGATCATCTGACGAATAACTAGCTAGCTAGCTGATGATGTTCAACATCATTCATAAAAATAGACGTCGACATTCAACCCACATGACCAGGACAAGCACTAACTTTTGTAGATGATATCCTGACGTATATGTGGCTCGTATAGACACGTGATGGGCAGATACATCCCGAGATCTTGCAGGCAACATCACAGTCATGTGCGGAATTCAGCGTCCAGATTAACCCAATCAAAACCTCCCTGTTGTGCTATTCCTACAACCACTCTACAGTGAAGACCGATTACCCGGATCTTACTTTTGATTATGTGCCATAGACAAGTGAGACATCTTGAAATTCCTCTAGGTTACATTTGATCGTAGGCTATCATATAGAAATCATGTCGACCAGGCCATACAGGGATGCAAACGAGTAATGGGAACGACACCAACTGCACAACATCTCAGACATCAATTGATCAAGAATCAAGAGAGAGGCATCATGGATGGTACATGCAGAAATAACAGTTTTGATAGGCGGCCACACTTTGAGGCGATAGACAAGGACGAAGACTGAGTACACACTGGTCTGTGGAATGACAGATTACCACAGTGTCATCATAGCCCTAGGCAAGGAATGCAGAAAGTGGTGCAATGGGACTTGAGGTTACTAAATTTTAACATTCAGAATAATGATGCCATCTTGTATACCTATGGACCGTTGGTACACCGTGAAATATCTGATTGGGGCTTCTCGGCTAGAGTTATTAAACAGGTTATCGGTGAGCAGAGCGGGGCATATAAAACATGTTGTCGGTGACCAGAGCGGAGCATATAGAACGGGTTGTCGGTGACCAGATCAGAGCATATAGAACAGGCTGTCGGTGACCAGAGCGAAGCATTTAGAACAGGTTGTCGGTGACCAGAGAGGAGCATTTAGAACACGTTGTCGGTGACCAGAGCGGAGCATTTAGAACAGGTTGTCGGTGACCAGAGCGGGGCACATAGAACAGGTTGTCGGTGACCAGAGCAGAGCATTTAGAACAGTTTGTCGGTGACCAGAGCGGAGCATTTAGAACAGGTTGTCGGTGACCAGAGCGGAGCATTTAGAACAGCTTGTCGGTGACCAGAGCAGAGCATTTAGAACAGGTTGTCGGTGACTAGAGCGGGGCATAGAGAACAGGTTGTCGGTGACCAGAGCGAAGCATTTAGAACAGGTTGTCGGTGACTAGAGCGGAGCATATAGAACAGGTTATCGGTGACCAGAGCGGAGCATTTAGAACAGGTTATCGGGGACCAGAGCGGGGCATATAGAACAGGTTTTCGGTGGCCAGAGCGGAGCATTTAGAACATGATGTCGGTGACCAGAGCAGGGCATATAGTACAGGTTGTCGGTGATCAGAGCGGAGCATTTAGAACAGGTTGTCGGTGACCAGAGCGGAGCATTTAGAACAGGTTGTCGGTGACCAGAGCGGGGCATAAAGAACAGGTTGTCGGTGACCAGAGCGGAGCATTTAGAACAGGTTGTCGGTGACCAGAGCGGGGCATATAGAACAGGTAGTCGGTGACCAGAGCGGAGCATTTAGAACAGGTTGTCGGTGACCAGAGCGGAGCTATTAGAACAGCTTGTCGGTGACCAGAGCGGAGCATTTAGAACAGGTTGTCGGTGACCAGAGCGGAGCATATAGAACATGTTGTCGGTGACCAGAGCGGAGCATATAGAACGGGTTGTCGGTGACCAGATCAGAGCATATAGAACAGGTTGTTGTGACCAGAGCGAAGCATATAGAACAGGTTGTCGGTGACCAGAGCGGAGCATTTAGAACAGGTTGTCGGTGACCAGAGCGGGGCATATAGAACAGGTTGTCGGTGACCAGAGCGGAGCATTTAGAACAGGTTGTCGGTGACCAGAGCGGAGCATTTAGAACAGCTTGTCGGTGACCAGAGCGGAGCATTTAGAACAGGTTGTCGGTGACTAGAGCGGGGCATAGAGAACAGGTTGTCGGTGACCAGAGCGAAGCATTTAGAACAGGTTGTCGGTGACCAGAGCGGAGCATATAGAACAGGTTATCGGTGACCAGAGCGGAGCATTTAGAACAGGTTGTCGGTGACCAGAGCGGGTCACATAGAACAGGTTTTCGGTGGCCAGAGCGGAGCATTTAGAACATGATGTCGGTGACCAGAGCAGGGCATATAGAACAGGTTGTCGGTGACCAGAGCGGAGCCTTTAGAACAGGTTGTCGGTGACCAGAGCGGAGCATTTAGAACAGGTTGTCGGTGACCAGAGCGGGGCATAAAGAACAGGTTGTCGGTGACCAGAGCGGAGCATTTAGAACAGGTTGTCGGTGACCAGAGCGGGGCATATAGAACAGGTTGTCGGTGACCAGAGCGGAGCATTTAGAACAGGTTGTCGGTGACCAGAGCGGAGCATATAGAACAGGTTCTCGGTGACCAGAGCGGAGCATTTAGAACAGGTTGTCGGTGACCAGAGCGGAGCATTTAGAACAGGTTGTCGGGGACCAGAGCGGGGCATATAGAACAGGTTGTCGGTGACCAGATCGAAGCATTTGGAACAGGTTGTCGGTGACCAGAGCGGAGCATATAGAACAGGTTGTCGGTGACCAGAGCGGAGCATTTAGAACAGGTTGTCGGTGACCAGAGCGGGGCATATAGAACAGGTTGTCGGTGACCAGAGCGGAGCATTTAGAACAGGTTGTCGGTGACCAGAGCGGAGCAAATAGAACAGGTTGACGGTGACCAGAGCGGTGCATTTAGAACAGGTTGTCGGTGACCAGAGCGGAGCATATAGAACAGGTTGTCGGTGACCAGAGCGGAGCATTTAGAACAGGTTATCGGTGACCAGAGCGGAGAGCAAGAACCTCTAGTACGTGAATAGTGATGGAGAAGAAACAGCAGTTCTGAAATTCCTATCTTAAACCTCTATAACAGGGAGAGTCATCGTAGCAGACTCCCTATCTTTTCCCCGAAAGGTACAGACGGGCTGGCTAAGGTATGAGAGAATGGCAGCAATATAGGCATTGCGCCTGCAGAGGCTGATGTTCATATACAACACTGGTCATTCTGGGGTTCAGTGCAACGACAAGGCTGACATCCTGTCTTCGCAAGCACCGATGACGGTACACTAGAAGTGGGTACGAGTGACTTTCTGCTGAACGATGACCAATAGAAGAATCAGCGTGTCATAGACTGCAGATCTTTGATATCTAACAAGATTCCAGTGGACTGTGACGCATGAGAGGACTGAGCAGCAGTGTGTACAGCCAACGAGCTGTAGGAACCATCAATATCCACCTCATTACCTTTTACTGAGCCAGACTTAGCGTCTATAGGTATGCCCGCAGTGCGATGGTAGGTTCTTTAGAACAGAACGACAGACACTCTGTAAAACACCAACATCCAACATGGGTGAAAAAAAAAGTTATTAATGGCACGAGGAATGCGCATGCCAGCTGATTACGTCACATATGCTGTATAGTAGTACATTACTTATAGGCTAGAAGACATGATGTTAGAATGATGCCTACATCGATCAACAGCAGCTATGAATTTTGGGGAGCATATTCATGTTATAAAGATGATGACTGACTATGCCTGTTAATACAGAAAGAAGAGCCAACACTATATGATCCACCGTGCTGCCTAAAGATGTATTGAAATCGGACACAATGCCCCAAAGAATTCACTTCTAAAACATGATATATTACGAACAGTAATCCAATATTACGTACCCTATAAAAACCATTCATGGTATATGATCATTTATTAACTATATGACAACACAATATATATGGAGAGGGCTTGCTGACTTACAAGAATCAATTGCAAATGAGGCTTCTGGAAGCTAAGGCAGTGAAACGAGACAAATTGAAAATGTCTGCGGGAATATAAAATAATACATTTATGAAATATAGGTCTTCAACAAATTTCAACAACAAAAATCTGAATCCAAATAATACAAACTTACCAGAAAACTATTTTGGTGGTTTCTTGTTTGTTAATGCTAACTCACATTTAACCTGTACAGATGTGTCCTCACGTGACTAAATAGAGGTCATAAGGTCATACGCGGTCATTTCGTGGCTAATTGGGGGCAAGAACAGTCTATTTAGAGGCTAGTTGCAGGTTAGAACAATCTATTTAGAGGCTAGTTGCAGGTTAGAACAATCTATTTAGAGGCTATTTGCAGGCAAGAACAATCTATTTAGATGCTAGTTGTAGGCAAGAACAATCTATTTAGAGGCTAGTTGCAGGCAAGAACAATCTATTTAGAGGCTAGTTGTAGGCAAGAACAGTCCATTTAAGGGCGAGTTGGAGGCAAGAACAGTCCATTTCGGGGATAACTGAAGGCAATAACTGTTCATTTTGGGATAGGAGGTGGCAATAACAAGCCACGCTAGGTCAACTGATGTCAATTACATACTTCTTTTTCTTCGTTTATCCTCAGATCAAGGTCCTAGCTTATCTTACAAAGGGCGCCGTTGCTTGTAACACTGTTTTATCTCCATATAGCTTGTCTCTCAAATCTGTCTCCCTAGGCCAGTATTGTTCTCTCTTTTCCTGGTTGGGCATATCGCTTTGTAGGATGTCACGGTCATGATATGCACCCCACATGGACACGTGTCATCTGTCCCACTCCTCAATTTGTTATCAAGATGACCCTTGTGTCTGGTATGCCCAGTTCTCAGTCTGAAAATGATGATTTGCTCTTCTCTAGTAAATTGAAAGTGGCTGTCTTTTTTCGGAAGTCGGGGTGTTGTTCAGCCCATTTTCTCCTGAAGTTTACTTTAATTATGGTCTTAGCCTTATTATACGTGATGATCAGGTCTGTTTGTAGGGATGCCTCCTCACACTTTGCTAATTTGTCTGCAACTTCATTCCCCTCAATATCGCAGTGGAATGGGATTCACTGTATGGCCAACTTTGGGTGTTCTGCTGAGAACTGTATCAAAGTACATACAATTCTCGAGATTTTCATCTTTGTGTTGTTGTATCGCTGCTAATACTGACTAAGCAGTTAGAAATACTATGTTTTCTTGGTAAATATCATTATCCTGGTTGCAAGCTCAGCTGCGGCAGTCCGTGCCTCTCTTTCTGCATTGGATGTAATTGAAGTATGTTCCCAGTGTTAATATTCGAGTTTGTGTTTGTATTCGCTGTTCCTTAGTCTGTATTAGACCACTCCGCGTCCATTGGACGTGGGTATGTCAGACGAGCCACCTGTTTATACGTGTATCCTTGTTTCTGACTGGTATACTGTACTAAGATATTTTTTCGTAATACATTTTCTTTTTAAAAATGTTTGAGTTTCCTTCTTCCCAATGCCCTATGGTTTCTAATATCTCAGGGTATTTGGCCTTTTTCCATAGTCGAACTTGGGATTTTATTTTAAGATGTTGAAGAAGAAGAATAACATACAATGTTGGGGATGGATGAAAGCAATAACCTACCATTGTGGTCATGCCAACAACATACATTTTTGCGTAACTGATGACAATAACATGCCATGTCGGTAAACTGATGACAATAACATGCCATTTGGGCTAGCATATGACATTCTTCATTTCGCTTTTCCTCTTTTACCTTTCAGCGTCAGGTAGAGATCTCCAAATATGTCGGTGTTCCTCTAGCACAGTAGCATTTACCGCCTAAGCTATTTCTGTAAGCAACCTCTTTCGTGGTCTGCCTTTGACTTTGAATCCGTTTTATCTAAATAGAATTGCTTGTTGTGGAGGGTAGGGGGGGGGGGGGGTGGGGGGTGGTGGTTTGCTGTATTTTTTGTAGCCAAACCATTTTAGTTGATGTCTTTGACGTTATAATAAAAATGCCATTTTGGGTTTGCTGATTTAAAAAAATGACATTTTGGGCGAACTGACTACAAAATGACACAATAGCTCAAACCTAGAAGTCACCGAAACATGATAATCACACATTATCAAAGACAGGTTCAGAACACAGGAGCGTGAATTGCTGACGCTCAAGTTAATAACAATAATGTTCACTTAGGCATCTTGGGCCCGCTCCGTCGATCGACAACTACCATGTCCAACCGCTTAGGCTTGTCCAACCGCTGAGGCTTGTCCAACCACTGAGGCTTGTCCAACCGCTGAGGCTTGTCCAACCGCTGAGGCTTGTCCAACCGCTGAGGCTTGTCCAACCGCCGAGGCTTGTCCAACCACTGAGGCTTGTCCAACCACTGAGGCTTGTCCAACCGCTGAGGCTTGTCCAACCGCTGAGGCTTGTCCAACAGTTGTAGCCAAACCTCGTTCAGTGCCGAAGGTGAGACTGCTATCTGTCGGAGCCATGTAGAACGGAGACGGCCCATCACACCCCTCCAGCCGACCGGTGAGAGACCGTTGTTGCACATAGCTGACTTGGACATTATCTAAAGAGCCAGTAATACATGGCCCAGTCGACACATGACTAAATGGAGACTGGCGTCGGCGGACTAGAGTGTCTGAGCTACAGGGAAGACTCGTCTTTTCAGACATCTGGACATTACAGACGGGATACCGGATACCGAGGATAAGTTGCTTGCTTGCTCATATTAAAAACATCGAGTCTTGATGTCCTGTTTAAGTATGGTCCAAGCCTTTGAACAGTACAGGAGGACAGGAATGACACACGTTTGATAAATGCGAATTTTGGATCCGAGAGAGTGTCTGCCATTATTCTTCACCCGGCGAAGGTCGTTCATAGCGGAAGCAAAAAGCCCGATCCGCCTTAACATGTCAGGCGCACTGCGCTCATCGCATGAAAAAGATCTCCTCTGGTAAGTGAATTCATTGGTGCACTCCACCGTGTGACCATGGACAACAATACTGTGAGGATCAGTGTCGGAGCAAAGATTCTGAATTTTCATATTGGCACAGGATATTGAAAGGCCCAGGTTTGATGTTCCGAGATCGAGTTTCTCGAGAGACTGTTGCAGAGTCAAGTTGTCTGGACAACTAGGACTATGTCATCAGCTTAGGCGAGGTCAGTGATGCGCGATTGGTCCATGATAATGTCCAGATGGGGGGAATCAAGGCGGTGTTGAATCCAGTCGATGGTTGGCAGAAAAGGTCAGGGGCAAGGACGCAACCATGTCAATATAAATAAATATACATATACGCATAGGCCGACAGATGACAAGATGCCTTGGTGATTAGGACATTGGTCTCATCACATACCACGATGGGGACCGTGTGGGCTAGTGATTAAGTGACACGGCTCACAATCTGAATGTGCTGGGTTCGTTCCCCATCTCAATACCGCCGTTACCCCTGGGAAGCAACGATTTAGAAAATGCAGGAAGAAGCAGACCCTTACATAAATGCATGCCGAAGTCGGATGCACTGGGCTGACAGGCACAAAATAAAATCAGTAGTGCAACGCACACCGCCTTGGGCAATAGTAAAATAAGGCAAACGCAAAACAAAAACAAAAAATATTACCATACCACATGTATTAAAAACTTGTCACAACTAATATTTTTCAAACGGGGGAGAGTGGATATATACCTTGCCTGCACACTGCATCGGACCTGTCAAGACAAACCAGTTATTTCCCTCTGACAGATCATCCACCCACCCTCTCCACCTCCTTACCCTATCATTGGAAATAAATACAGTAACACTATTATTTATAAATAACGGTCAAATGGAAGTGTATAATCTAGAAAGATAGAAAAATCTTAGAGAACCAATGTTTAGCACAGAAGAAAGAAAAAAATGAACGCGCACAATTCAACTGACAAAGACAGCTAATTAAAATTAAGGTAAATAATACGGATTGTCACTTCGAATTATGTATTCTAATCAATCATACTGGATATGCCATGGCAGCTGTCATAGACAATCATATATTTCCACATCTACTATGCCAGTGACATTTGTGTTTCTAAATCCGTTATATCGAACCATAACCGTACCAGAAATAGTGAGTAATATGTTGCATACCCCTGGCATTCCTACAGCTTCGGTACATTGTGCTTGGCTTGTTTTGACTAGTTTTACCCTCATGGCAGGAAGGTATGTAAGTTAAGGATCCCAAATCTCCCAGAACATGAGATCACAACATTTTTGGTAATACCTTTATCTATGTAGCTTTCGTCAACAAATACTTCACGTCATCGTCATTGACGACCTCCTGTTACTGATCTGCTGGTGTTATGTATTTAATTTCATATATTTCATTTGACATAATTAATTTCACATATTTCATTTCACGTATTTCATTTCACATATTTCATTTTCTATCCTGTGCATTTGATAAGAACCAAGTTTGACACTGATAGTACAGGGTTGGAACAAAAATACTGTTTAGCAGTAGTTACTAAGTTGTCAGAGGAACTGAGACGTGTGTCTGGCTAGACACAACAACAGAAACACAGCACACTGCCAACAAGGTGGCGTCAGGTTCATGTACAACACCCTGCCAAGAAGGTGGTGTCAGGTTCAGGCACCACACACTGACAAGAATGTGGCTTCAGGTTCAGGTACAACACACCGACGCGCAGATAGCGTCAGGTTCAGGTACAACACACTGACAAGCAGATAGCGTCAGGTTCAGGCACAACACACTGACACGCAGATAGTGGCAGTTCAGCCTCAATAGACTGACCAAGACCACACTATCTCTTTCATGTTGTGTTCTTTTTTCTATATTTTTTATTTAAGTGTTGTCCTCACTAGTTTCTATTGGCGGAGGCGCGCCTATTCCACCCCAGACCTTAGTCGATTGGATGATATTAAGACACATAAACCAGTTATTTGATGCATGTGTCCGTCTGTATGTACCTATGCTAGGTTCGTGTGCTCTCAGAATCCACACTATCCAAAGTGCAATAGAAGGGTCCAGCACAGCAGCCTGTTTTTAAGGCAGTCTGGCTAGCGAGATGTGTGGATCTACGTGATCCCCGTAATAGTAAGCAGCACGCAAATGAAGTCAAGCTCAGGGCAACCGCCTGGAGGACCCCGGCCACCTTCATCAGCACGCTTGGGATGTGAGGAAATCTTCTACATTCCGCCATTTAACGCCCATTTCAGACGCACAACAACGTAAATATACTCAATGTGGGCTTTGTTGTTTGCGAATGCCCCCAATGAGTAGATTACTCTTCTGTGCGTCCTGAAAAGGACGTTAAGTGGCGGATACAATAGGTTTCTTCATATCCGGAGCGTGCTGATGAAGGTGGACCGGGGTCCTCCAGGCGGTTGCCCTGAGCTTGACTTCATTTGCGTGTTGCTCAATACTACGGGGACTACGTTGATCCCTCACTTCGTTAGCCAAGCTGCCATGAAAATGCCCGTTTCCAGGAAGGGCTAATAGGAAGCCGAGGTGAGGGTCTTTCTTGGTCAGTATATTTTGTCTGAACCTGATTCACTTGTCTAATCAGAATATTTAGCATGACCCTGACTAACTTGTCTGATCAGTATATTTTACATGACCTTAACTAACTCGTCTGATCAGTATATTATGCCTGACCAGGCGTTAGTTTTTCTCCCCATCATCGAGGGCTTTAAATAACAACAACTTAGTTGACAAGATGACGCCCATGTGTTTACGTAGTCGTGACATATGATAAACACATTAGACTTTCTGACAACTATTTTCAATCTCTGTCAATCCATCCATCTTCTCTAAAAAAAGTGTTTTCCAGGTATTTGTCTTGGATACTGTTTACATTTATGTTTAGTGGACCTTGTGGTCTGCTGGTTCTCATTGTTAATGTCTTACATGCGCTAAACTTCATGTCATAGTTTCTGTCTTACATGTGATAATCTTCATGTCATAGTTTCTGTCTCACATGCGCTAAACTTCATGTCATAGTTTCTGTCTTACATGTGATAATCTTCATGTCATTGTCTCTAGCTTAAATGTGCTAATCTTCATGTCATAGATTCTGTCTTACATGTGATAATCTTCATGTCATAGTTTCTGTATCACATGTGCTAATCTCCATGTCATAGTTTCTGGCTTATATGTGCTAATCTTCATGGCATAGTTTCTGGCTTGCATGTGCTAATTTTCATGGCATAGTTTCTGTCTCACATGCTATAATCTTCATGTTTTACCTTTTGCAACCTCTGCTGAGAGCATTAATGTTTTTTTTGTATTTCATCGTCATCCTCGTACATTAGGCTTTGATAGTCTGTAGAGGGTAGTTCATTAATAAACTTTGGTACTACTTCTGGCATTGTTTTGGCTGGTTTTTGTTGTTCTTTTGTTCATTTAAATGTGAAACACCAGCTCCGAAACACGTCGGCGTGACGCTGACCATATCATCAGTCAGCTGTTCAAGAAAATGTGTGCCTTTCACCATATTCCTGCACGTTTGGTAAATTTGCTCTTTCCTTGGGTTTTATTTTACAAATAGAAGCTGAAGACGGAAACAGTGGATATATTATCTTCAAACCAGATGTGACGAATGTGACCAATGTGACGGATGTGTGACCAATTGTAACGGATGTGTGACCTTCTTCTTCTTCTTCTTCGTGCGCTGTCAAACGTCAACCTGTATTTTTTCGAAGAAAGCAGTGGTCATCCTGAGGCTGTCGACACTGCCATAGAACTTGTCTTGTGTTGCCACTGGTGATGGCCACATGTGCTTTCTCTGGTCCTCGTATGTCGGGCAGTTTTGCAGCAGATGTTCAGCGGTCACTTTCCCGATACCACAAATGCATTCGTCAATGCCATCTATCTTCAGTTTATTGAATAGATGGTACCTCAGTCTGTTGTGGCCTGTGCGGAGTCTGAAAACAACGACCTGCTGTCTTCTGTTCAACTGGTAATAGGCATCGTTTTTTATGTAGCCAGTATGTTCTGTTTCTCATTTGGCCATGTATCTGGCCCTAATAAGCCTTTTGGACTCTTCGTAAGTCACACTAGGATCTGGTTGTGGTAGTCTTGCACTTTCTTTTGCCAGTCTGTCTGCCTCCTCGTTGCCTTGAATGTTACAGTGGGATGGAACCAACTGTACCACTACTCTTTTTAGTACTGACTGCTGGCATAGTTGGCAGAGTACTGCTCTTAAATCATTAAGTTCAGTATTTTTCTGGCTTTTTAGTGCTGTGACTACGGCCACGGCATCTGTAAACATGACTATCTGGCTTTCATTGCTTTCGCTTGTCAGCATTGCTTCTACCGCAGCCGTCAGTGCCTCTGCCTCCGCTCTGAAATTGCTTTAGAATTTTCCAGTTGCCACTGACAGTATTATTGTTCTACCATTTGGTAGGCTAAGGAATACCCCTGCTCCTCCGTTCTGCGTTGTGTTTGTTACAGAACCGTCGGTGTATGCATGGGTCCATTCCATGCTTGAGTAGCTTTTGGTTATGTACCTCAGGGTTATGTCTCTTCTTTCTTTTTCAGTCTGGCTGTTCTTGTTTCCAATAACTGGTATATTTTCCACCACCTCTTTAATGATATGCTGCTTCCAGGTAGGTTTGGGTACAGTAGGGATGGGCTTTGGTATTGTTACGGTGTTCATAGGGTCTTCGCTCATCTTTGCTTTAGCTATTTCTGCAAAGTGTATCCGCTTTAGTTTCCCATTTCCAAATCTATTTAGTCTCTGATGCATTGGATGGTCTGTCAGTCTTCTGAGTTTCTCTGCTTGATGCTTGGCTCTGCAGTCTCTTCTGTCGGTTATGGATTGCAGATTTGTAATTTTTTCAAGTTCTACAATTGGCGTTGACTTCATGCCTTCTGTTATAACTCTAATGGCTTGGTTTTGAAGTTTCCTAATTGTATCAGTTCGCCTTTGCTGCTGTTGTCCATGCCGCAATGCCATACTCGAGAACTGGTCTCACTCTTTCAGTGTACATTTTCTTTAGTATTCTTTCGTCTGCTCGCCAGATTGTGCCAACAAGTTTCCTCATGATTGCCATTCTTTGTCTGGCTCTCATTCGGTTTCTCTCGATCTGACTTTTCAATGTCATGCGCCGAACAAATGTGACTCCCAAGTAGTTTGGGTTGTCGTTTGCCGCAGGTATTTGCTGTTAAGACTTATTTTGGTGTTCAGGGGTTTACTTGAAAGCGAGAATATCGTACATGTTGTCTTTTTCCTCGTTTATTTTGACCGGATGTGTGACCAAATGTGACAATATTACCAAATGTGACGATGTGACGAAACGTGACGGGTGTGACCAAATGTGACGGATGCTATCAATAACTTCACTACAGACAATGGCGCCGTCCATGGCTGCAATCCATGTACTAATTTGCAGCTTAGTAAAAGGAATATTGCTAATACCGTGGAATGGCCATCATGAACCCCTGCATTAGTTCTAACCACTATTTACTCGGAAAGTGAATTTAGAATATAAACAAAATAAATTATTTATAACTTCCCCCAAGCCTAGTAAGCCATAGGAAGTTTGAAATACCTACTAAAGAAAGTCTTCGGCTACCTGGCAACATAAATTAACAGCATGCGTATTTGGACACCGGTATTGTAAAAAGTACAATGAGTACAATCAATAACACATGTGGAGCAAAAAGCGTAACAAAGATAACACAAAATTTGTTAGAATGCTGAAGTTAATGATCCAATACAGATGAAAAGAACCTCAACAAAACATGGCTAAAGTACAAGACACATAACGGTTATATTACTTCCTAAGTCAGAAGACAAAACATAAAACGGATAATAACAATCGCTTAGAAGAATCCTGAATAAAAACCGAGTGAAAACAGTCAACAATCATATGTTTTTATAGAGATTTAACTGTGGGAGACTTTCTTTGTGTGATGTTGTTCATATGTGCACATATGGGATCAAGACGCTGATCAGCGCATGAGCTGCAGTGGTCAGCGACCCATAGCTGACTGCTAGCGTCATAGCCAGCGAAACAGAGCTGCCAAGACCCTTCTACACCTCCAGGCGGTAATCCTGGATAGCATGCTACAACAGAGCAGACTGGCTTAGGAGACGGGGTCGATGAGGGAATGCTAACCCGGTTCTAAAAAAATGCTTGCGGAAGTCGGATGTGTTGGACAGAACTGTGCAGTTATCGCAGTCAAGCTGTAAACTACGACATACCGCATTCCGTTCTCTGGACTACATTCTGCTAGTTAAGCCCATTTAGGGTTTGGTAGCGGCAGATTTAGAACGAACGAAGTCAAGCCATATGCACACATGAAAAAAGCATTATTTTAAAAAAACGTATGCAGTATATATATTTAAAAACAAATTTATCTTAACTATCCATGTGGTTATTTGAATGTGTCATGTGAGTGAAGTATTCATGTCATCATTATATGAAGTCTTCGATTGTGTTAGGTGAGGTGACCAGCCTCTTACTCTATGCATTGACATCCTTCTTTCAAAGAGTCGAGTTCAGTCGAAGGTGGTAGGACTAGAGCGTGCATGATGTCAATTTTACCGTGAGAGAAATTTGCTCTAATCACTCTTCCACTTGGGTATTTCTAAGTTCGAAAAAATATAAAAACCAAATTAGTTATATGTCTCTTTGGCGGACACTGCCATTCGGTTCAACTTGTAGAGCAGTCACTGTGAGAGGTCTCAGCTGTTAGTGAAAAAGATTGGCAATTGTAATTTCTTACTGGCGTGCCTTACCTGGCTGCAATCCAAGTGCTCGTTTTCAGCTGTGTAGACGGAACATTGAAGATTCCGCAGGATGGCGATCCAGCACCTCTGCAATGGCTCTAGCCAGTCTGTTACTCGGAAGGTCAATTTAGAAATATGTCTCTTCAAGTGCTGTTAGAATGAGTGTATTATGGGACGTTAAAGGGTGTGTATGATGTCAAGCTAAAGGGTGTGTATGATTTGATGCTCCATAATCTGTATTAGGTGATACTCCATCATGTGAAGGATGGGATGTACCATTACGTGTGAATGATGTGATGCTTCATCGTGTGAATGATGCAATGCTCTATAGTGTGAATGATGTGATGTTCCATCGTGCGTGTCATGTGATGCTCCATCGTGTGAATGATGTGATGCTCCATCGTGTGAATGATGAAATGCTCCATCGTGTGAATGATGCGATGTTCCATCGTGCGTGTCATGTGATGCTCTATCGTGTGAGTGATGTGATGCTTCATCGTGTGAATGATTCAATGCTCCATCGTGTGAATGATGTGATGTTCCATCGTGCGTGTCATATGAAGCTCCATCGTGTGAATGATGTGATGCTTCATCGTGTGAATGATGTGATGCTCCATCGTGTGAATGATTCAATGCTCCATCGTGTGTGTCATGCGATGCTCCATCGTGTGAATGATGTGGTGCTTCATACGACCTGTCATTTGTTTAGCGTATTCCTAAGTGACCTACAGTTTGCTGGTCGCGTTCTAGTGAGCTTGCCCTTACACTCCATCTTAACGTATTTTGACCCGGTCCACGCTGGCCTATTGCTAAAGATTGTTTGTTACTTTCTGAGAATAACGTCGACGGGGGGCATAGATGTCGACGGTTTCTATCTATTATTTGTTTGTTTGTTCACTTCTTTATTGTTGTTACATTTGTCGTTTCCATGTACATCAGTTTTATGTATACATTCACCTATGGTTGCAATAATTATCGTATATGTTCATACTTGTGTGTTTATCGTTCCCTCTCCTAATAAACAAAATAAACCGTCTGACACTTTGAAATGGGTGAATCGCAACTATTATACATTTTTAACTTCAATTGACTTTTAAAAGAAATGTCTGGTCATTATTCTCCTGCTTGGCACAGAACACATCCGACTGACATGTTATCTGTACAATATGTTCGAGATTGGCACTACGGACCGTTGCACATGCGGCACAGCCTCCACGACGGCTGTACACATTGTGTAGTCCTATCTTCGTATATCGATAAAAGAAGTGTCACTTAGCAATTACCAGTGTCCTTCCACTAGAAGCTGCACGGAGCCTCAAGTCGATTGATGCGTTCGTTAGAAGCATAGAAGTCGAGGTCTGAAGACGAACGGGGAAGAAGAAAAGTAAAAGAAATTAACTACAGTGAACTAGCAAGTAAATAACGGAGACAACTAGAAAGTACTTTTTATTGCTGCTTGGTCAGCAATGGTAGGATGCCTATTAATGTTGCCTTATTTAGGCATAAAAGGGAATTCCCCTTCAGTTATCCTTCCTTAAATTACAGACACCTCATTCAATTTTCTAATTTGGGCGCACTATTTTCAGATATTCACGGGTGAACCAAATTGTCCACTAAAATAGTTTCTAAATTGGAAGCTCTTTACCAAGAGTCTCGTATTACAAGTGAAGATTCTGCCGGATGATGTGGAAAATCGCAGTTTTGTTTTGTTTTCTAAATCTGGTAGGCCATCATCTGTAAGCATATTGACTGGTGACTTGAACAGAAGTATTTTAATACTATGTTTGCAAGTAGCAAAGAATATTGCCGTTTATTTTTTCGTGTGTTGTTTGAATGGGGCACATCTTTGTTCTAGTCTACTTGTCAAACATGTATATGTTCAATCATTGTGTTAGAAATTTAAACTAGTAAGGCCTATGAAGTATGAGACTAAAGATAGGCCTACAATAGGGTGCTATAGAGGATGTAGTCAAAGGGGTGAGTTGGTGTCAGAGAAGTGTGAAATACATAGTGGAAAAGCAAACACTAAAATGATAAAGCAGAAGCAAAAAGAGGAAAACCAACAACATTACAAACTAAAATGTTTTTATGCAAATGTGAGAAGCAAAGTAAATAAAAGAGAAGAATTGGAACTGTATGTAGAAGAAGAAATACCAGATATAATAGGATTAACAGAATCATGGACATATGAGAAGATTGCAGATAGTGAACTTAAAATTGAGGGATTTACGATGTTAAGGAAAGATAGGATGGTTGGAGACAAGACAAAGGGAAGTGGCGTTTTATTATACTGTATAAATTCTGTTAATATAACGATCAAAGATGATTTATCATGTGGTAACAAAAATGAAAGTGTATGGGGAGAAATATAAAGTGGGCGTCAAAAAACAGTGATTGGAGTGTGCTATAGATGTCCATCAAGTCAAAAAGAAGAAGATGAGTAGCTGATTAGTAGCATAGCAAAGGCAAGTGAAGGGAAATTACTATTAATGGGAGATTTCAACTATCCAGAAATAAAATGGGATATGGCAGAAGCACTTGTAGAGTCAAAACCTTTTGTTAAGTGCATAACTGACAATTTTTTAATTCAACATGTAGAAGCTGCCACCAGAGGCAAAAACATACTCGACCTAGTTTTTACTACAGAGGAAAATATGATTGAAAGCGTTACCGTTGGGGAACTGTTTGGCTCAAGTGACCATCAAATCATCCGTTGGGATCTTATTGCAGGGAAAGAAGTAAACATAAACACGCGAACATACGACTACTCTAAGGCAAATGTTAAGAGGATGAAAGAGGCAGCAAACCACATAATCTGGAAAGATATTGTCGTAGGAACAGATGTTGAACAGGAGTGGGAAAGTTTTAAAACACTTCTAGAAACGCTAAAAGAGGAATGTGTTCCATGTAGGGAGGTAAACCCCAAGCGTAAAAAGTGGATAACTAGATTTGTAGAGAAATGTAGAAGAGCAAAAAATAAAGCATGGAAAAAATATATAGAGGCAGGTAAATCAAAAGAAACATATTTAAAATATTTGGACAAGCAGAACATATCTCAGAAAGCGAATAAAACAGCAAAAATAGACTTGGAAAAAAAACTTGCTCAGAGGATCAAGACTGACAGAAAAAGCTTCTTCTCTTATGTTAGAAATAAACAAAGAACGAAAGACAAAGTAGGCCATCTCATAGACAGTACAGGGAAAATAATAAGTGAGAATAGGGAGGCAGCTAATCTGCTCAATCAGTACTTTGGCACAGTCTACACAAAAGAGGACTGCTCCAAGATCCCAGAGCCTATAGATAATTTTCAAAGAGACATGGATACAGCGGGATTAAGATCAATCTGTATTACAGAGGAAATTGTTTTTAAAGAAATTGGAGGGATTGAAAGTGAATAAATGTCCAGGTCAAGATGGTATTCATCTAAAATTGCTGTATGAAATTAGAGACCAACTAGCAAAACCATTGGCTATATTATGTTCTCAATCACTTACAAAAGGGATTGTTCCACGGGGTTGGAAAGATGCAGGAGTGATCCCCTTATTCAAAAAAGGCAAACAATCAGATCCAGCAAATTATAGACCGGTGAGTTTAACGAGCATAGTCTGTAAATTGTTAGAGTCAATAATCAAAGAAAACATTGTAATGCATTTAGACAAATTTAATCTAATTAGAAATAGTCAGCATGGGTTTACTAGAGGGAGATCATGCTTAACAAATCTATTATAATTCATGGAGGAGGTTACTAAAATCATAGATAAAGGGGAGCCAGTGGATGTTATTTATCTAAACTTTGCAAAGGCTTTTGATAGAGTACCTCATCAGAGATTATTTCGAAAGTTACAATCACATGGAATAGGTGGGGAAGTTGCCAAATGGATTGAAAATTGGTTAACCGGCAGAAGGCAGAGGGTGTGAAGTGAAAAGTGGTGTGCCACAGGGCTCGGTTTTGGGACCAATTTTGTTCTTGATATATATATAAATGATTTGGACATTGATATGGGATCCATGGTTGCAAAATTTGCTGATGACACAAAACTATGCAGTTGTGTCTCATCTAAAGCGGAAGTGGATATATTGATGTCGGATTTAGATAAAATTCGAGAATGGTCTGTAAGCTGACAAATGGAGTTTAATGTATATAAATGTACAGTCATCCACATGGGTAGATCCAATATGGAACATAATTACAGAATTGGAGAAAACAATATTAGAAATATAGATAAGGAAAGGGACCTAGGGGTTATAATAGATCCTACAGGAAAGGTGAGTGAGCAAGTTAAGGTAGCAGTGAAAAAGGCAAATGCAATGTTAGGTATAATAAAAAGAAATATTAAACATAGGAGCAAGGAAGTGATCGTAAACTGTATAAAGCTTTAGTTAGACCTAGATTGGAGTACTGTGTACAGGTGTGGAGTCCTTATCATAGAGGGGATATAAACATGCTAGAAAGAATACAAAAAAGAGCGACAAAGATGATAGTGGGATTCCAGAATTACAGTTATGAGGAACGACTCAGAAAAACCGGCCTACAGTGTCTCGAAGAGAGAAGAATTCGTGATGACTTAATACAGATTGATAAGATGATCAGAGGAATCGATAAATTAGGCTATAACAAGTTGTTTTTTTAAATACAGCCACCTACAATAACAAGATGGCATAGCTACAAGCTGACTAAAGAGAGGTCCAGGTTAGATATTAAGAAATATTTTTTTGGTCAGAGAGTGGTGTCTGCTTGGAATGCATTGCCAGGGGAGGTAGTGGAGGCAGGGACAGTTAATGCATTTAAGAATAACTGGATGCGCATAGCTTTTAGAGCAAGCTGATATAAATGTAACTGGTTGTATACAGACTCTGTAGCGTCTTCTAAACCAGTATAAAGACGTTAAGTTAAGTTATGACCGATTGTCACTTCCTCTCTCACTTTCGTTCTCTTTTAGCTCTATATTTGTGTAATCTGAATCCGAAATCTTCTTATCTGTCATTACCGACACCAACCTTTAGGTATGGAACTCACGTCATCGTGAATGTAGCTTTCTGAAGTTGTCTATTTTTTTTATTGATATGAGGTTTTTGGTAATACTGTTTTTATTATCTCGATCGTGCTTCTTGCAATTCATAGTTCCACCAGCAGAAAAAAAACGTTCGCCATATTACTTGCTGTACTCTTGTAGATATAGTTTCTGTATCAATGGTTTGTACAATGAAGCTGTCAGTCTCATACACATTCCATTTTAGTCGTCTTTTACGTAGGAACATTGACTCAATGCTTCCCAGTAAACAATTTTGGTTTCCCCACCGAAATATTGCATTTAAACAAAGCTTGAACTACATTGTGTTGTTTGATCCCTTCTAGCATACCAGACTCCAGATGTAATGCCATTTATCATCTTGTATGGTTTACCTACTGTATTTCATTTGTATGGGTTTTTATGTATACTTTTTTTTCTCTTCCTTTTTCTTTAGCTTATTTTGTAATGCTTTTCAGCTTCAGAATATGAAGAGATCTCTATAACGAGCCCGACTTTGTGCCTCGTGCACAGTGGCATTCACCTTCTCAGATATGTATGTAATCCATCTTATTCATGGCCTGCCTTGGGCCTTGTATCCGTCGCATCTAATTAGCATTGCTTGTTTGGAGGTGAGGGGATGGGGTAGGTGATGTATGAAGGCAGCCATATTACGTGCAACACCATTGTAGCTGCTGTCTTTTGATGTAGTCTCATACTGGTGTTATTTCCTCTAGTCTTCTGAAGCATCGTTTCTGATGTCTTTCCTTGTTACACCCAATATTTTTTGCAGGCATTACATTTCTGCTGGTCTTTTCGCTACCATCAAATATGAAAGAACGTATACATCTAAGCACACCAGTTCTTATCTCAGTGGGCTCAGAAAGCTGACGTCATCTATAATTCTACATCCCACATCTTCGTACGTTTTAACAAACAAAATTATTAGTGAACTTCAGGCACGCTGTGTAGTACCTGAACATGTTTCAATGCGATTCTCATTCTCTCTCTCTCTCTCTCTCTCTCTCTCTCTCTCTTTCTCTCCCTCTTTCTTTCTCTCTTTCTCTCAGCCATTTTTCGCAGTCCACGATTCAAATATCAAATTGTGTCATCTATCCCATTCTTACTTCAACTGTCATTCTAAGTGAGCAATGACAGAGAGAGAGAAAGAGAGAAATAGACAGAGAGAGAGGGAGAGAGCGAGAGAGTATAAAGAATTAAACTGAGTAGAAAATGTGTACATTTTCTAAAATGCCTGTGTTTTCATCTCTCAAAATGCCTCAAAGAAAGTTGTCTCGTGTTTTTAAATCGTTTATTTTCAGATGGATCTTGCTCTAGATTCATTCCTCCGTAATGGGCCGTGTTTCGTGTGCCATAAATTATTGAATCTTTCAGATAAAGTTGTTATATACAGATTTATTCATTGTAGCAGTCCATTTCCGTCGTCTCTGAGAACAAATCATAGCAAAGTCTCCTCAATCTAAAACTTATATAGCGCTAAACATAACATTTCGTTCCAGATAAACATGATCTGGTCTTTAATACCAACGCCAACTATTATAAAGGAGAATTTAAATTCCAAAACTAAACTTTTCTGTGCGAGTTGGTGCAGTTCATATCGGGTTACGGCTAAAACATTACACAGATGTGCAATTAGTGCGCCATTCTTTATCTCAGCTCAGGCGATAAATAAAGTAATGCTGGTTTGGATTTTCTATCGCAAACTGAGCTGCACACGATTATTAGATTAAGTAGAGGATTTGGTATGTTGCCCGCTTTGTTTACAGAGGGGATTTCACATCCTCACGCCATAAGCATGTACACATATTTCGTCAATATATATGAAATTAGTTTGATATGAATATCATTCTTTAGGTTAAGGGTCAAATATGTATACATATATATATATACATATCATAGTCTTAGTCAACCTATACTTCTACAGCGGTAAATTCCCCTGTGCAGGTCTCAGCTCTGGTATTAGCTGGATGTAGCAGGGATAAGAGTTTCGTGCTTAGCGGGCTAGGCTCGAGCAGCTGAATACTCCTCTGCTTTGGGACAAGCGTTTACGGAGGGCGGTTAACCGGTATGTGAGGCCATCTTAATAGACTCAAACACTATCGCAAAGTAGACCCGCAGCCTGTTAGGCGTCATCTATGCTGCTCTAAACAAACCACCTAGCCATTGCCGGTGTTATGCCGTGTCACAAAGTTAGTCGCCTGTACGACATGATCTCTGTGAGGCAGTGGTGCTGTTGTTGTCCTTGTCACACACAAAGACCTCGACAGATCACTCGGGGTATACACATCTGTACATTAGAAAGGCAATAAAGCAAGTACGTCCTATCACCCTTTCAGGAAATTCGTCATACGGTCTTTGAGGGATAATATAAAAAGTGTTTATTACATCATCATTCGAAAAAAAGGAAGATAGTCGCGCCTTAGGGTCTGCATTCTCGACTCGCTCCGGTGTTTGTGTCGAGTTTTCCTAAGTTTAGTGGTTCCTGTTCGCATAATATTTCACAACTCCTTCCCCATATGGTATCAAGAACTTTTTCTGTGGAAATGATGTGCTTTCGATCGGTTATCCTGTTTGTTATGCTGCATTTCGCTTCATTTCATGCTGTTCTCAAACCGTAGGAGACCAGTCCATAACGAATACAATGGTCAGCTTAACTACCCACCAGAACTCAGTCTAGGTCATCACTACTCATGGGACCTTTACGCTCGGACTGAAGACGATTTCCTTCTGCACGATTCTCCCTCCACTGGAAGTTACACAATACCTCTTCCAACCTCGTATTCTCAGCATCGCAGTGCTCATGCTGACCAAAAGGTGGATACAATCAGAAGCCTCGGCTGCTGACACGTCTTCCACGTCTGCTGAAAAAAATACTGCCCAAATACTTGAACTCGACCTGTTGAAGAGCAATATCATTTACAGTTATATTGAGTATCCCAGGTGTTGTACTGATCAGCATAGTTTATGTTTTCTTCTCGCTAATTCGCATACTGTACTTAGCACAGGTAGTCGCGAGCGCGCTTATACGATTTTGCAGTTTGTTTTCAACGTCGTACAATTACCACTGATTATCTGCAAATAGTAATTCGTGTATTGATTTAAAGAAACAAGCATAAACTAATATTTTGACCTAAATAAATCTTTATTGAGAACTGTACAGGCGAGAACAACACACAAAAAAAAAGATCAATAAGTTAAACTAATATTAGTATAACATGTAAGGCGTATTCTGAAAAAATCCCATAGTATAAAAAAAAATATACAATTATGTAAATAAAGAATGAATTAATAAACAATTATTTGAAACTTGGTTAACGGGAAGAAGGCAGAGAATGGGCATAAATAATGCGATATGGCTCAGTTTTGGGACCAATTTTGTTCTCTCTCTCTCTCTCTCTCTATATATATATATATATATATATATATATACACGATTTGAACATTGATATCTGATCCATTATTTACAAATTTGCAAATGACACAAAACTATGCAGTTGTGTCTCATCTAAATCAGAAATGGATATATTGAGGTCGGATTTAGATCAAGTACAAGAATGATCTGTTAGAGGGCAAATGGGGTTTAATGTAGATAAATCTAGTCATCCACACGGGTGGATCCAATATGGAAAATAACTAAAACGTATTCGATAACAATATTAGAATGATAGAAAAGGAAAGGGACTTAGGGGTTAAAATAGATAGTACAGGTAAAGTGAGTGAGCAAGTTCAGGTAGCAGGGAAAAAGCCAATGCAATGATATGTATGATAAAACAAATATTAAACATAGGAGAAAGGAAATGATTATCAATCGGAATAAAGCATTAGTAAATCCTAGATTAGAGTACTGTGTACAGGTGTGGAGTGCTTATCGTAGAGGAGATACAAACATGCCTTTAAAGGATACAAAGAAGAGCAGCAAAACTGATAGTGCGTTTCCAAAATTACAGTTATAATGAAAAACTCAGAAAAACAGGTCTAGAAATGAGAAGAATTCGAGGTGACTTAAGACATGATTAATAGATAATCAAAAGAAAGGATACATTAGACTAAAACAAATTTTTGTTTTCAAAATACAACCACGGGCACAGCTTCAATAACTTTAAAAAAAAGACCTACATTAGATATTGTACAATATTTTCTTCAGTCGTAGAGTAATGAAAGCTTGGATTGCATTCCACAGAAAGCAGTGGAGGCAATGACAATTAATGCATTTAAGAAAAGAATGGATGTGCATAGCTTTTAGAGGAAGGACATATAACTGAAACTGTTTGTAAACATGCTCTACCGAGTCTTCTAAATCAGTATAAAGATGTTAAGTTAAACCTATAAGTGAGTAATTGTGTTTTTTTTCGGCTTAAAGGTCGGATACTTTTTTAATACACCTAGTATAACAATACATAAATATAAGTATTTCACTGTTTTGCGTCTACAGTAATGACGCAGCCATTTGACCCGTTCTTCCTCGCTTACAATGTGCTATTCTACTGAACAGGAAAAGTCTATTGATGCACACCACGGCACTGACTGGATTTCTTCTTCTTCTTCTTCTTCTTCTTCTTATTCGTACGCTATCAAATGTCAACCTGTATTTTTTCGCAAAACGCGGCGATCATCCTGAGGCTGTTGACACTGCCATAGAGCTTGTCTTTTGTTGCCACTGGTGATGGCCACATGTGCTTTCTCTGGTCCTCCTATGTCGGGCAGTTTTGCAACAGATGTTCAGCGGTCATTTTCCCGGTATCACAAGTGCATTCGTCAGTGCCACCTATCTTCAGTTTATTGAATAGGTGGTACCTCAGTCTGTTGTGGCCTGTACGGAATCTGAAGACCACGACCTGCTCTCTTCTGTTCAATTGGTAATAGGCATCATTTTTTGTGTAGCCAGTATGTTCTGTCTCCCATTTGGCCATATATCTGGCTCTAATAAGCGTTTTGAACTCTTCGTAGGTCACACTAGAATCTGGTTGTGGTAGTCTTGCACTATCTTTTGCCAGTCTGTCTGCCTCCTCGTTGGCACTGTACCACTACTCTACTCTTTTTGGTGCGGATTTCTGGCATTTATGACAGAGTACTGCTCTTAAATCATTAAGTTCAGTATTTTTCTGGCTTTTTAGTGACGTGACTACGGCCACGGCATCTGTAAACAGGACTATCTGGTTTTCATTTATTTTGCCTGTCAGCATTGCTTCTGTTGCAGCCCTCAGTGTGTCTGCCTCCGCTCTGAAATTGCTTGAGTATTTTCTAGTTGCCACTGACAGTGTTATTTTTCTACCATTTGGTAGGCTCAGGAATACCCCTGCCCCTCCATTCTGTGTTGTGTTTGTTACAGAACCGTCGGTGTATGCATTGGTCCAGTTCATGCTTGGGTAGTTTTTCGTTATGTACCTCAGAGTTATGTCTCTTCTTTCTTTTTCAGTCTGGCTGTTCTTGTTTCCAATACCTGGTTTATGTTCTACCACCTTCCGGAATATATGCTGCTTCCATTTAAGTTTTGCGTACAGTAGGGATAGGCTTTGGTGTTGTTAATGTGTTCATAAGGTCTTCGCTCATCTTTGCTTTGGCTATTTCTGCAAAGTTTCTCTGCTTTAGTTTCCCATTTCCAAATCTATTTACACTGGATTTGAATAATGCAACCTTAAAGAAAAACCCCATTGTTCCTCCTTCATCAGACCTAGTAAGCCGCACCAAGAAACCCATTTACGAATATACTATTTATAACGATATGAAGGTCAGAAATATATGTCACTGGTCAGTCTAGAAAACGGATAAATATGATGAACATTTCTTTGCAAGACAACTAGAAAACAAATTTAGGGTAATGTTTTACAATATAAAGAGCAGAATTATCTTACATAGACAAGACCACACCCAACTCTAGATCTAAAGTAGGCCATGGCAAGACCAATTAATGGAAAGTATTCAATCTCTGAATTACGATATCTTTGGAATCGGTGAAACATGAATCGCTCCTCAAATCCCGTTCTTGACGAAATGTACATTGTGGCTGGAGAATGCTTAAATCATGTTGTATGAGGTGGCCTTATTGTTACCAGACGACACGCACTATTGTTCAGTAGTTTGAGAATGCCCGATCATAGACTGGAATAATAACACGAAAAGCCAGGCGTCAGACTAATCCACGTCTCCACATATAGACCCCATGATGCCTACGCCGATGACGAAATGGAGATCTTCTATGACTTGGTGGAGCAACAGTTAGGACAAGCAGCGAACACAAAACTCATATAGGAACTTCTAATAGAAGAGTCGAATCAAGTAAACGCTACCTTGACACTTTCTCTGACGAGAGCGTTCAACTATTTTTTGCTGAAATGCAAAATTGCGGGTCATGAACATTTACTTAAAAAACGACATGTCAGGAACACTTACCTCTAAAATGACGTGGCACGAATATTTAACAAAAAAACTGCATGTCATAAACATTTACTTCTACAATGACATGGCACGAAGATTTACCAATAAAACGACATGTCATGAATACTTACCTCTAAAATGTCGTGGCACGAATATTTACCAATAAAACTTCATATAATAAACACTTAGATCTAAAATGACATGACACGAATATTTACCAATAAAACTGCATGTCATGAACGCTTAGATCTAAAATGACATGACACGAATATTTACCAATAAAACGACATGTCATGAACACTTACCTCTAAAATGACGTGGCACGAAGATTTACAAATAAAACTGCATGTCATGAACACTTACCTCACAAGCTTCGTGTCATGAACATTTAAGTCAACAATTGCATACATCATTAACACCTTCTTATAACACTACATGCCATGAACACTTGCTTTCTCTAAAACTACAGGTCGTAAATATTTACCTGAAAAACTATATGTCATTAACACTTTCTTCTAACACTATATGTCATTAACACTTTCTTCTAACACTATATGTCATTAACACTTTCCTCTAACACTATATGTCATTAACACTTCCTTCCTCTAAAATGACATGTCAAAAACACCTACTTCTAAAACTACATGTGAAGAACTTTTACCTAAAAATTACATGTCAAGTACACTGTCTTTAAAAATGTGATGTCAAGTATCCTTATTTCCTCTGAAACCACATTTCATTAACACTAGCTTCTAACACTATATGTCATTAACACTTACATACTCTACACGCCAAGAACACTTAATTCTAAAACTATATTTCAAGAACATCTACCTCAAAAATTAAAGGTCAAGATCAATTACCACAAAAATTATACATCAAGAACTCTTAATTAAAAATTACACGTCAAGAACACTTAATTAAAAATTACATGTCAAGAACACTTACCTCAAAAATTGCCTTTCAAGAACACGTACCCTAAATTACATGTCAAGAACACTTACCTCAAAATGTGCATGTCAAGAACACTTACCTTAAATTACATGTCAAGAACACTTACCTCACAAATTACATGTCAACAACACTTACCTCATAGAACTGAATATCAAGAACAATTAATTAAAAAAGTACTTGTCAAAAACATTTACTTAGCAAAAGGTCTGATTGGAAACTGGAATTTGTCAGTTGGGAAACTAAGGCTTTGACTGAACGTGTACTAAGCAGCAGAATCAAATGTGGTACTAATGTGAAAGTGTTGCAGCGGCTAAATATAGACAGTGACCACAGACATGTTAGGGCAACACAAAATATGAACACATTCGCCCACAAAAATGTTTCCAGGTTCCTCAACATTCTTAATGCTAACAGAAGAAATTCAACGACAGTTTTGGCAGCGCACAGGATGTCCTACATGTCATCTGAGACAGTTGATGGAAAAATCTGAAATATTTGCATCACGGTGGCAAAAAAACCTAACGCAATAAAATGCAGTGTGATTCTGTGATGTCACGTTAAATCGTGTAGTCATGAAAAGACGGCCAAAAGACACTGGTCTGCTTAATGAGTTCGATCTATGACAGCTGAACGAACCGATCAGACTCAATGTAGATTATGAAAGGTTGGCTTGCATAAACTGATCAAAACAGCTGAGGCAAGACGAAGGTTCGGTAGAAGTGTCTTACGAAAGCTCAAGAAAGTGAACATGAACCAATTAGAGAGGAAATAGAAGGAAATGTAAAAACTATTAAACTGGCGTATTCTGTATTCAAGGAAAAAGTTAACAGAAAGCCACATTATAGAGAATATGTGTCAATACAGAAGATTACAACGGATGAGATGTTGCATGGAAATCAAACACTTAATAATATTAACAATAATAAAAATAATGCGTGGGTCTCCCCGGCGAAGATAGCAACAGCATCACACTATTGCTGCAAAATGTGTTCTCTGATGGCTGTAAAGACCAATCTGGGAATGGCACATTCTACCACATTCAGGGCACACATGCGGAAAGTCGGCTGTGGAAGCGTTGTTAGTATTGTTTTTTTTCGGGCAACACACTTCCACTCATTCCACAATCTGAGCACATTTTGTGATACTAGCTTGCTAAGTGGTATGGACTTGTGAAAGCTTCTCTCAGGGGGTGACATCAATGTTGCAGAATTTCAGAAGTCTCTGTAACGTTTCTTCTGCCCTCATGGTGAGTGTCTGCCCTCCTGGTGAATGTCTGCCCTCCTGGTGAGTGTCTGGCCACCTGGTGAGTGTCTGCCCTCCTGGTGAGTGTCTGTGCTCCTGGTGAGTGTCTGCCAACCTGGTGAGTGTCTGTCCTCCTGGTGAGTGTCTGCCCTTCAGGTGAGTGTCTGCCGTCCTGGTGAATGTCTGCCCTCCTGGTGAGTATCTGCCCTCCTGGTCAGCGTCTGCTCTCGTGGTGAGTGTCTGCCTTACTGGTGAGTGGCTACCCTCCTGGTCAGTGTCTGCTCTCCTGGTGAGTGTCTGCTCTCCTTGTGAGTGTCTGCCCTCCTGGTGAGTGTCTGACCACCTGGTGAATGTCTGCCCTCCGTGTGAGTGTCTGCCTCCCTGGTGAGTGTCTGCTCTCCTGGTGAGTGTCTGCCCTCCTGGTGAGTGTCTGCCTTACTGGTGAGTGTCTACCCTCCTGGTCAGTGTCTGCTCTCCTGGTGAGTGTCTGCTCTCCTTGTGAGTGTCTGCCCTCCTGGTGAGTGTCTGACCACCTGGTGAATGTCTGCCCTCCTGGTGAGTGTCTGCCCTCCTGGTGAGTGTCTGCTCATTTGTTGAACACCTGCCCTCCTGTTGATAGTATGCCCTCCTGATGAGGGACTGTCTGTTTTGAGCTCATCGTATAGCATCTGCTTGGAAATGCGCTTATCTGACATGCGAACAAAATGTCCCGCCCTTCGTAGCTGAACCAATTTCAAAAGTGTAAGGATGCTCAACATGTATTGATATTAGAAAGCAATTCAGAGTTATCATTTTGTCTTGCTACCTGACCTGAACATCCGTCGCAGACAGCTTAAGTGAAAATAATTGAGCTGTCTGGCATATCTGCTGCACACTGTCCATGTCTTATAGGTATGCGACAGAGTAGATAATACCACATTACGAAACACTTTTAGCTGGGTGGTAACACTAATCGAGACGTTTTCTTGGAGCCTTTCAAACGTAGAGCTAGCCTTGGCAATCATGCTATTGACCTCACTATTGACATTCTCATCTCCGATAGTGGCACAGCTAAGGTAAGTCAAACAAACACTTACTATTAAGGAAAGACACATGACTGGATGGAAACACTACAGAGGTAATTCAAGTAGAAGCGGCACGACACACTATCACAACAGATGGCGATCTATTCAAACATTGTCTTATGGATGGTCGAATCCCTGACTATGAAGAAAACTTCAAAAACAATTTTAGTTCACACATTCTAGGACACAGATAAATAGCGAAACTACAGTAAGATGTGATTGCTCTCATCCATGGACAAGCTGTTGACAGAATATGTATGATTGTAAACAGACCAGAGAAGCAGTTTGATGGGAACACAACACTATGACACACAATTTCAGAAAAGTATACTGACCTTCCGATAACCTCCACACAATTTACCAGTTATTGGAGAGGGCATGGGAAATACATATGCTTTAATTATTTATGTTTATGGAAAATTGCCTTCGATGGCATTGAAAGAACATCTGTGGTGAATGCCTCGATATAGTAAGGTATTGAAGAAAAGTGTATGTTGAGAGTTGAGGTAAATGAGACCTGCTCAAGCGGTAATATTAAATTTTACAGATTAATCTGCATATCAAAACAAACATGGCGTTTCACAGAGCGATGTCGTCTCCCCAAAAGTGTTTCGCTGTGGACCTTGAGAAAGTATTGAGAAAACTAAATTAGGAAGTTAGAGGCGTTAGCGTAGACCCCAGCTTTGTAGATGACATAGTCATCGTTATTGGATAGCGTCAGAGAAGCATAGAAATGCCTAAATGAGTTCAACAAATCAAGCACGGCAGCATACCCAAACACGCGTCCTGGCCTCTGATTTTGTACAAAAACACTTTATGTGGCAAATCCACACTCGGTCCTAAGAAGTCGTGAATAGGGTTTTATTCTTCCCACACTGCACAAGACAATCATAGTACTATCAGTCAGTCTGTTGTTCCTGTGATGAAGTGCAGAAGGGCAGAAGTTATCCGATAAATATCATGATAAATATTGGGTAACAAATTCGCACCATTGAACCTAAAACGATGGTCCTAATAATAAAGCCGAAAAGCGATATACATTATTTTGTGTGTGTTTTCATTCATTCATTCATTTCAACTATTCATTTAATTAATTTAATCAATTCACATCGTTTTCGTTCATTTATTTATTCCTCTATTTCAACAATGCATTCCGTTCATTCATTCATTCATCCCCTTCAACAATTTATTGCGTTCATTCATGTATTCATCCCTTTCAACAATTCATTGTTTTCATTCATGTATTCATCTCTTTCAACAATTCATTGCGTTCTTTCGTGTATTCATCCCTTTCAACAATTCATTGTGTTTATTCATTCATCCCTATCAACAATGTATTGCGTTCATTCATTTATTCATCTCTTTCTACAATTCATTGGGTTTATTTATTCTTCACTTTCAACAATTCATTGTGTTTATTCATTCATCCCTATCAATAATGCATTGCGTTCATTCATATAATCATCCCTTTACACAATCTATTGCGTCCATTCATTTATTCATCCCTTTCAACAATTCATTATGTTTATTCATTCTTCCCTTTCAACAATTCATTGTGTTTATTCATTCTTCGCTTTCAACAATTCATTGTGTTTATTCTTTCATTCATTCTTCCCTTTCAACAATTCATTGTGTTTATTCTTTCATTTATTCTTCCCTTTCAACAATTCATTGTGTTTATTCTTTCATTCATTCATCCCTTTCAACAATTCATTGGGGTCATTTTCTTTCACCAATTCAAATTCATTTCGTTCCTCCATTCATTCAATCACTCAGTTATGCACTCATTCCATCCATTCATTTAATTCATTCATTTCATTTTCTCTTTACACCCTATTTACAGCAATATGCCACCACTAAGTTGGCCTCTTTACAAGAGATCTGTATTCGAGTAATTGTAATGACGGTTTAAACAACAATGAAATTCCAAGCCCCATGTACAGCCTTCTTTAGTTCTTTATACACCACTCGAAGGTTACAGTTTTCTAATTATATCCACACCGGAGGAGTTTTCGGGGGAATAATGTAGGAGATATGGGATTGATAAAAAATATGTATAAACTACTGTATGGCTCTATACAGCATACAAAGGACATGTTAAACATGTTCTTAACCGATCGGCCTCTCATTACATATGGTCATCCTTAAGCGTGGTATTACACATCAGCCATGTTAGTCAAAGCCAGGCAAAATATACTGGACAGAAATGTTAGTCAGTGCCAGGCAAAATATACTCATCAGACATGTTAGTCACGGCCAGGCAAAATATACTCATCAGATATGTTAGTCAGTGCCAAGCAAAATATACTCATCAGACATGTTAGTCACGGCCAGGCAAAATCTACTGATCAGACATGTTAGTCACGGCCAGGTAAAATATACTGGTCCGACATGTTAGTCAAGGCCAGGCAAAATATACTGATCAGACATGTTAGTCACGGCCAGGCAAACTATACTGGTCAGACATATTAGTCAGGGTCAGACAAAATATACTGGTCAAGACCCTCCACTCGGCTTCCTCGTCCTCGTAGCCCTCAATGGAAACTGCGTTTTTTCATGCCAGCATGGCTAACAATGTGAGGGACTAACGTGATCCCAGCAGTAGTGAGCAACACTCAGATGAAACCTTGCATCGTACAACCGCATGGATGACCCTGGTCCACCTTTAGCATCACGATCGGAATGTAAGAAAAGCAACTGCAACCCGCCACTTAACGTCTTTTTCAGAGCACACACACGAGTAATTCTACTCATTGTAGGTATTCGAAACAATACCAATAGATGAACTGTATAACCGTTGTAAACGTCCTTAGTTCATCAATATTTACATAAAGTAATCGTTCAGGCAGATATGGTATGAAGAAATGGATCGATCGACACCTGTGCATGTACTGGTTTGTCGATGTCTACATAATGTAATCGTTCTAGCAGATATGGTATCAAGAAATAAATCGTTCAACCTTTGTGCAATATCTTAGTTTGTCGACGTCTACAAATGTCATATGTCTTCTGCCACCGGGGGTACATCTCAGAGATAACGACTCACCAACGCCAAGAAGGGAACCGTTAAACACTAGAACAAATCCATGTTTTGCCTACCTCTTTTATACATCTTGCTGTACTCAAGGGGAATTTGTGTTTCGGTAATCGTTTGAAAGAATCGTTTAGTCAAATTTAATCATATTTTCTACTGTCAAATTTACAGTCCACAGCAATATATAGTCTTCTTATCTCTTTCCGTCTAATTCCGTTCGTTCTCTCTTATTTCGTTCGTTCTCTATTATTGTTCTCTTTTAGACTTTCTCTTCCAATTGCAATATGCGTTTCACCTCTTCTATGTCACAAGCATTCATTATGTCACCTTTACTCTCACATATCCTACACAATACCAAACTTCCCTCTTTATGTCACCTTTACTCTCACATATCCTACACAATACCAAACTTTCCTCATTATGTCACATTTACTATCACTCTCACACATTCTAGACAATACCAAACTTCCCTCATTATGTCACATTTACTCTCACTCTCACACATTCTACACAATACCAAACTTCCCTCATTATGTCACCTTCACTCTCACACATTCTACACAATACCAAACTTCCCTCATTATGTCACCTTTACTCTCACACATTCTAGACAATACCAAACTTCCCTCATTATGTCACCTTCACTCTCACACATTCTAGACAATACCAAACTTCCCTCATTATGTCACATTTACTCTCACTCTCACACATTCTACACAATACCAAACTTCCCTCATTATGTCGCCTCCACTCTCACACATTCTACACAATACCAAACTTCCCTCATTATGTCGCCTCCACTCTCACACATTCTACACAATACCAAACTTCCCTCATTATGTCGCCTCCACTCTCACACATTCTACACAATACCAAACTTCCCTCATTATGTCGCCTTCACTCACACACATTCTACACAATACCAAACTTCCCTCTATATTCCACCCCTTCACGCCCCAACATACAGGTCAGGGACATTCCAATTAACGAAACTCGCTTTCTTCCAATTCATTTGTCTTTCCTTCGTTCTCTCATTTCTTAACCATATCTCTCTGTCACTCACTCTCCGGCATATATGTCTGGGACAATTTATTATACGAATTTCGGTCTTTTCCTGTTGATTTCTTCTTTTCTCTCTCTGGCTATATCACACTCATTCCTTCCGTCTCTCACTCTGTCATTCAGTTTCCTGCTCCGTCCTTACCCTTACCCCCCCCCCCCTTACCCACTCCCGCCCCCCCCCCCCCCCCCCCATCCATGTTGCACATTCTCTCCAATACCAAACGTTTCTAATTTGTCATTCCGTACCTCATTCTCCACCCTCCAGTTAATGAACATTGTATTCTACGAATTTATCGCTCTTCCAATAATCTTATCTCTTCTTCCTTGTTTTGTTTTCTCTGTCTCTCTATCGGATTCCAATATATGTATACTTATATCGCTCTCTCTCTCTCTCTCTCTCCTCTCTCTCTCTCTCTCTCTCTCTCTCTCTCTCACTATCTATACATATTCTTTTCGACTATATATTTTATACGTATCGTATCATCTGCATGATGTCAGTACCTAGAACATTCTTCCCAGAGAATACAACCCATTGGCACAAGGAAATATGGTACATGGCACTGACCTATCAAATGAGTCGTTGGGACAGCTATGTGGCACCTGGAGCAGGGCATTGATATTATCTGACCAACTCGGACACAGCCTCAGCTTTTGACCGCGGGCCAAATTATATTATTGCGTTGCCAGATCTAATTTCCGCGGACTAGATGCCGGCGTTATCCCCAGCCTTGCCTGTACCGTGTTGAGCTGACCGACGCTCATCCGCAAGGGAAATAACTTTGTAATATACAGGAGTGAGCCGATACACAAAACACGTACTTACAACTACTTCTGTACTTCCTTCCGGAAATCAGACGGTTTTTGTGATAGAAATTCATAATAAAAATGATACGCGAATGAAGATACGCCGATATCGAAAGAAAAATGTCGGGCTGGCCAGGAAATAAAGCGTGGACCTTGTCCCCGTCTAGTGGAGAAACCATTTGCCCCCTGGAATGTAGAAAATATTTGCCAACTTTCTCGGCATCGTGGAGCCGTGTCTAGTGCGGTAAATCCATCAATCACCGCCCAGAAAGTCAGTCACTGATATAATATACGCCTACAATAGAAAAGGCACGGAGAAGTAATTATCTATTCCCATATCAACATTGCTTCCAGTATCATTTGAGATTAGCACGTTCATCATAGATACAGTCGCATAAACAGGTATTTCAGGTGCTGCTGCATGTCATTTTTCATGGAAAAGTAGTGGATACATTGGTATCGTTATACAAAATGAAATTAAATGGTAAATGTCTTCCCTCTGCCAAATCGGCTTAACTTGTCGGCCATTTAACTCTATCCTTTAGCATCTTGTCGCTGGAGATGTTTATCGTTTGCGTTGATGTCATTGTTCTATTACCGGATGTTGTGTTCTCTCGTTGTTCGAAGTGTCGTATTGTTTTCTAACAAAAACTTTGTTAAACCAATCAAATTAAACAAGAACTAATCAACAGTGTAATTATGCTAAATATGTGTTACTAAGTCAAACGTGGTACTTATTCTAAGAATAAGACATGAAAACTGCAAAACGTAAATTAAAGTAAAAAACACTGGCATCATCTGGAGTTTCTCTGTGAGAAACAATGACACAATAAATATGGTGAGAATGAGCGCTTGTGCTAAATACATGTCAAGTTCAAACAGAAAATGGTTTGTGATTGCTTCAAGGAGCAGCCCGATCAACTACCGCTTCACGCTAACAGCGCAAACATATATACATGCAAGGCATGAGGAAGTCCGCGTTGCGGATGGATAGATCACTTAACATAAATTCTACAACCACATTGGTGTACAACAACCAAGACAACGCACTTGAGCCAAGAAAAGAAACTCTGCTCTCCAACGTTTAACGGTACAATGGCGAGAACCTCTGAAACACATAATAGATCAGCAGAATACCTGCCGCATGGACACAAAGCCACTGATTGTAACGAGTGTTATCAGTGAATGAACAACCTTTATGAAGATGTCGAACAGATCGACTTTGTCAAAACAAATTTGACATGGCAAAATAAAAAATGCGAAGACGATAACGAGAAAATTGAACACGAAAGCACATAGGTTATTATTCAGATATACAATAGTCAAGGCTCAAGTATATACACCAATACTCAAAGCCAAAGCAGGCATTGAGAAAGTTTAGATTTAAGAAGCCAACGCCAAGAGAGGTATTTAATGGATAGAGAATTATATTGGACAATTTATATTATACACAAATTTTGAGAATATACTGATTATGGAAGGCACATTTCTGAATTTAATAAAGTCATTATCACCTCGACATGGAACACAATAAAATGGTTTAGTGAGAGAGCAGTGCTTGAAAATATATCACTGATACTGATAACCCTGGGAAATATACAACTGGAATACACACTGATAGTGGAGTTCTGCAGAGTGAGAAATGCCGTTGTGCTTTGTAGATTAGAGCAAGTCACACAAACCGCCGAGGAAAGAGTTACACAGAGTTGGATTGGTAGAACATTAATGTTACTTGCATCTCAGAGGTGGCCTTCTGTGGCTTTTTTTAATCGTTTCCTTGTCCAGATCCAACCTTCACAACGACAAGGACGGACTATTACTGCAATGGTTGAAACTATGTGTGGATGTTCAAATTGTCAGAGACTTGCGCGTACGTTCAATCTGTCAGAGACTTGCGCGTATATTCAATCTGTCAGAGACTTGCGTGGATGCACTTTCCTGGTTGCGTATGGTTTGTGAGTTTCTTATCCTGATTGCACATTGTTTGTGGATGTTATTCTGGTTGCTCATTGTTTATTAGTCATCTGTCTAGGTTGAATAAGGTTTGTAAGTTTACTGTCCTGACTTCGAATGGTGTAGGGGTCTACTGTCCGGGTTCCGCATGGTGTGTGGGTCTACTGTCCGGGTTCCGCATTGAGTTTGTGTCTGCTACCCTGGTTGCTCATGTTATGTGGATCGGCTGTCCTGGTTTGTTTGTGTGGGTCTTCTATCCAGACTGCACATAATTTGTTTGTCCGTTTGCTGCGCTTCTTGGGTCGCATCACATCTGTTTCAATCAAAGTCAGCGTCATTTTGTTTATATTGGTACATTGTTTCACGGAAATAAGATAATTTATTTCCTGAGACCACATACAAGGTGCCCTAAAGGTATTTTAGTGAGAAAGTTATAGAGCCTTATATTAATGATGATAATTATTTTGATTGCCTGTTAGGTGAAAGCATTGAAATCATTGAGGAGTCCACATTGCTTGAACATATTCTCAAATGCAGTGCGACCAGCATGTCTCGCCGGAATGGCTTAGTACAGACACCATGGCGCTCGTACCGTATCTTTATGCACACCTGTCGTCGTCTGCTGAAAATGACTGGGTCCTAATGAGTTTTTGCTGATTGTATAATAACGCCTAGCTTTTTAAACAATACAAATTACGTGCTTTACATCACTACAACAGCATGTCATACCAACTTGCTATACATCACTACAACAGCATGTCATGACAACTTGATATACATCACTACAACAGCATGTTATGACAACTTGCTATAAATATTACAACAGCGTGTCATGACAATTGTATATACATCACGACAACAGCATGTCATGAGATCTTGCTATACATCACTACAACAGCATGTCATGAGAACTGGTATTTTGACAAATTCCCGCTTGCTGCCATCGAGTTGCCTTCGAAAATCTGGTAATTAAATTTATGTTTTCCCAATTCATCTTCGAAATATCTAAAAAATATCATTAGTAATCTTATCCTAGTACAATGAAGTACTATACACTCCATCTTTGACAGCAATTTCTGATACAAATGATCCCCTTTTACTTTGAAATCGTAGCCATTGCGATTTCTCCTTCGCCAGCGCCATCTTCTACTCCGTACCTGCTGTGTGTATTTGCTCTATGTTAGATATTCTCTCAATGTTTGCCGGGAATCGTTTTACGTTTGTTATCAGCAATTCTTGTGATACTCTTTCTCTGCAATATCGATCTCTTTATTGTTGTTCATCCTGACTAACATAGCAATTCCTTTATACATACATTTCTGTGTGTTTGTTTACTTATTCCATGTACATGCATGAATGTAATATATATAATATTGGTTCCAGCTGCGTCGTCTTTGTTTCTATATTGTCTTCTTAATTCTTCCTTTTCTTCTTTTGTCTACTTCTTCTTCATCGTGTTCTTCTTCTTCTTTCTCCCCTTCTTCGACTACTGCTTCTTCAGAGTATTCTCAAAAGGACGATCTATTACGTTGTGTTGAAGTTTATAGGGCAGCTGCAATACCTGCACGTTGTGGCCACTACATCCGATTCCAGCATGACATGTAATGAACCGAGTTGACCTTCCATCTTTGATCCCTTCGTGGGGAGCGTTAATTTAGTTCGTAGCGAGTTAGCTCAGGTCATAGCGAGTTAGCTCAGTTCATAGCGAGTTAGCTTAGTTCTTATCAAGTTAGCTCAGTTCATAGCGAGTTAGCTCAGTTCATAGCCAGATAGCTCAGTTCATAGCGAGTTAGCTCAGTTCATGGCGAGTTAGCTTAGTTCTTAGAAAGTTAGATTAGTTCATAGCGAGTTAGCTCAGTTCATAGCCAGATAACTCAGTTCATAGCGAGTTAGCTCAGTTTATAGCAAGTTAGCTCAGTTCAAAGCCAGTTAGCTCATTTCATAGTGAGTTAGCTCATTTCATAGCGAGTTAGCTCAGTTCATAACGAAATAGTTCAGTTTATAGCGAGTTAGCTCATTTCATAGCGAGTTAGCTCAGTTCATAGCGAGTTAGCTCATTTCATAGCGAGTTAACTCAGTTCATAACGAATTAGCTCAGTTCATAGCGTGTTTGCTCAGTTCATAGCGAGTTAGCTCAGTTCATAGAGAACAATTCGCTATTTCCTTTGCTAACAGTTTGCTTCGGTTGGAATTGCGTCCGGAGATTTTTTTTAAACCGGGTCATGATTTTAATCGAGGACTGCTTCTCCAGTCAACCCAGCTATAAATCGGTACCTGACGCATGAGTAAGGAAAACTAAAAACGACAAGGAACGGCACTGGCCATCCCACCTCTCACAAGCTGCGGCTTAATACAATTTAGTTATCAAAAACTCAATTTCCAACCGGTAGTTAATTCTGCTGAATATCCACTTTACTTTTACTTCGATCCCTATTTTCTAACCTAGACTGCTCGGCACCAGCATGTGTCTAGAACTACCACTTTGATTCGCTAACCTTGAGGCAGGAAACTTCTTCTTCTTCTTCTTCTTCTTCTTCTTCTTCTTCTTCTTCGTACGCAGTCAGACAGTAACCATTATTTTTTCGAAAAAAGCAGCCGTCATCCTGAGTCTGTCGACACTGCCATAGAGCTTGTCTAGTGTTGCCACTGGTGATGGCCACATCTGCTCTTTCTGATCCTCGTATGTCGGGCAGTTTTGCAGAAAATGCTCAGCGGTCATTTTGCCGGTACCACACGGGCATTCGTCGGTGCCACCTATCTTCAATTTGTTGAATAGGGGGTACCTGAGTCTATTGTGGCCAGTGCGAAGTCTGAAGACCACGACCTGCTCTTTTCTGTTCAGCTGGTAATAGGCATCGTTTTTGGTGTAGCCAGTATGTTCGGTTTCCCATTTGGTCATGTATCTAGCTCTAATAAGCCGTTTTGACTCTTCGTATGTCATACTAGTATCTGGTTGTGGTAGTTTAGCACCTTCTTTTGCCAGTCTGTCTGCCTCCTCGTTGCCTTGGATGTTGCAGTGAGATGGAACCCACTGCACCACTACTCTTTTTGGTGCGGCCTGCTGGCATAGTTGACAGAGTACTGCTCTTAATTCATTAAGTCCAGTATTTTTCTGGCTTTTCAGTGATGTGACTACGGCCAGTGCATCTGTAAGCAGGACTATGTGGCTTTCATTCCTTTTACCTGTCACCATTTCTTCCACTGCCGCCCTCAGTGCCTCTGCCTCCGCTTTGAAATTGCTTGTGTATTTTCCAGTAGCGAATGACAGTGTTATTTTTATGCCATTTGGTAGGCTCAGGAATGCTCCTGCCTCTCCGTTCTGTGTTGTATTTGTTACGGAACCGTCGGTGTATGCATGGGTCCAGTCCATGCTTGGATAGTTTTCCGTAATGAAACTCAGGGTAGTATCTCTTCTTTCTTTTTCAGACTGGCACTTTTTGTTTCCAATACCTGGTATATTTTCTACCACCTCTGGAAATATATGCTGCCTCCAGGTAGGTTTTCGTGCAGTAGGCATGGGCTTTGGTGTTGTTAGTTCGTTCATAGGATTTTCGTGCATCTTTGCTTTGCCTATTTCTGCAAAGTTTCTTCGCTTTAGCTTCCCATTTCCGAAATTGTTTAGTCTCTGGTTCATTGGGTGGTCAGTCAGTCTTCGGAGTTTCTCTGATTGCAGCTGGGCTCTGCAGTCTCTTCTGTCGGCCATGGATTGCAGTTTTGTAATCTTTTCAAGTTCTACAATTGGCGTTGACTTCATTCCTCCTGTTATAAATCTCATGGCTTGGTTTTGGAGTTTGCTAACTTTATCGAAGTTCGCCTTTGCTGCTGTTGTCCATGCCGCAATGCCATACTCGAGAACTGGTCTCACTCTTCCAGTGTACAGTTTCTTTAGTATGCTTTTGTCTGCTCCCCAGCTTGTGCCAGCACGTTTCCTCATGTTTGCCATTCTTTCTCTGGCACTCATTCGGTTTCTCTCGATCTGACTTTTCCATGTCATGCGCCGATCAAATGTGACTCCCAGATAGTTTGGGTTGTCGTTTGGCTGCAGGAATTTGCCATTTAGGCTTAATTTGGTGTTTTGTTAACCGATCTATCTAATAGTTTGCTAGTATTTGTCCTATCAGATATTTAAATTTAACCGATCTATCTAATAGTTTTTCTAGTATTTGTCCTATCAGATATTTAAATTTAACCGATCTATCTAATAGTTTGCATACTTATTTCTGTTTTGTGAATAATTAAATGCAACATTGGAATGTTCGAATTATATGTAACATTGGAATGTTTGAGATAGCGTTGCAATGTCCTGATTTTATGCTACCTTGGAATGTTCTAGTTAAATGTTACCTTTGAATGTTTGTTCGACTGTTTTAATAATCATTCCCGGTACAATCTATACACAACGTTTTTTTTCTGTTCTCTGCGTGCATTCTCTATCCGCTTGCTGACTGCGTCGAATATATTAGTAGTCTGTTGCCCCCACATTCCACTAGTCATTAATTGCGAAACGTTTCTGTTCAGTGCACACTAGAGCGATCTAGACGAGGGTGACCTTGCAGAGCAAGGAATGCATAAAGTTAGCGTTGACACTGTTATCTCTATTACTGAAAGTGGTTATGGGTTTCATCTTTATTATAAAGTTTGCACCTGCGACGGGTTCACGTTCCCTTCCACAGATTATCTTTCGATCATTCAGGGAGCCTTTGATTGACGATGTAGTAGGTGACAGGATATCAGAGTTACCATTGTCCTGAATGATTAACTGCCCTATATATAGAGTATCATGCACATGCTGGCAGGAGGGACGGAGGGAGAAATGAGGAGGTGTCGTGGTGCAGCGGTTAGCGGGATGGCATGCAACACAAACTGGATTGTGTTCAGATTCATGAATGAGCAAGTTCGTTTCCCTATGGGAAACCAATACAAATTCCGTGCTGGTGTCGGATGCAGTCGGCCGTTAAAGGTGCAAAACATAAAACAGAGAACTCTGCCTTATGGAGCACGGAAAATGATCAATTTGAAAAATATACCAGATGCAAGCTTTTCTGCTTGTTCTAATCTATGGCAAACGAGTTACGAGTACTCCTTCTAGAGCCCTCTGTTAAGCTACACTCTGTTCTAGGCCTATGCGAATGGTGGGACTAGGCCATGCTTTTAGTTGCCTTATACGGTATGCTTCCAGCGCGACAGTGCAAGGTCGGTCTTCCACCTTTTCCATAGCAGCTGTGTTCAGTCGCGAGGTTCAGTCGCGTGGTTCAGTCGGCCAACAAAAGTGGTTTACCGGGGGTTGGCGCTCCAGTACACGTACAAACTGTAGGGAGGCATACGTGACCTGGACAGAAGAGTGGGAACCAAATAGGATTCCAACCATTATTGCTGTGTTTGCCACTCACAGTGAGGAACTACCCAATATATGTTAAAGGTCGTATTGTTATTTGCAGATTCTAAGTGTTTGTTTTTTTTTCTTTCGCATTATGTCTCTGTTTCCCAAGTACGTTGCAATATGTTTTTATTTTGCCCCTGTCAGCCCAGTGCATCCTACTTCGGCATCCATTTTATGTAAGGCTCTGTTTCCTCCTACATTTTCTAAGGGTTTGCTTCCCCGGGGTAACGGCCGGATGGGGAGCGAACCCAGCACCTTCGGTGTGTGAGCCGTGTCACTCAATCTCTAGCCCACGCCGTCACCTTCTAAGTTTTATGAAGTTGGCTAGTCGAGAAGTTAAGTTTTCCTATGACGCTGTTTCGTGAGACGTCTGGTCGAAACAGTAAAACGATTATAAGACCTCGAGTAAATGGTTTAAAATCAAAAGAGCAGCCAAGTGTAGACGTCAATTTAGCATCAACCTCAATTGCTACAGACCCGCGATGCCACGTCCAGGATGCGCGGCTTTTGTAGTCATGGCAACTGGGTCTGCTTCACAATGGGAAGAGAGTGACTGCAAGCATTGATGACGTAATTATTGCGATTTATTGTTGGTGCTTGCGGGCAGAGCCTGCCCGAATCGATAACGAGGTTGGTGATTGCAGGTGCACGTGAGAAATCACCAGGAATAGAATCAGTGATTGGCGTGGTAAAACTCCGTGGCAGAGCTGATGGCTTTTCTGTAAGCTCAGCGATTTGTGTTTTAGTTCCGAAATAGTTCACAATTCCATTTCCCAACAATTATGGCGTCCTGTACTGACCTGGGGCAGAAATCAACATGACCAATGCACCCGATTACCTGTGTTGTAAAACATCAAACAATTACAAAAGACTGTAATGACGTGTTGACAACGTTATTATGCAAATCGATCATTGCAAGAAGAAATATACACACGATCATATGATGATATGGCACAAGCTTCTTGTAGAGATTTCACAATTAGAGGTCGCCTCATGCTTCAGATTGAGTGAGAAGGAAACATAACAACTACGGTTTAATGTGGTGGTGTTCTTGCTGTTGATCACATGTGTGTGTTGTGTTTGATAAGGTTGGTGTTCACCACATATTGATTTTGGGATTGGTGTTCACCACATGTTGGTGTTGGTGTTCACCCCATGTTAGTGTTGGGGTTGGTGTTCACCACATATTGGTGTTGCGTTTGTTGTTTATCACATGTTGATGTTATGTTTGTTTTTTATCATATGTTGGTGTTGTGTTTGATGCTATTCATATGGTGTTGTTGTGTTTGTTGTTTATCATATGTTATTGTTGTGTTTGTTGTTTATCACAAGGTGGTGTTGTGTTTGTTGTTTATCATACGGTTCTGTTGTATTTGGTTTTCTCATGTTGTTGCCTTTAACGTTTCATAGTGTTTACATCCAGAACAAATGTCCTCAGTGTTGTCTAATTATAACACATGTTTCTGTCGTTCTTGCAATGTGTCTCAATCTTGGTTCTGGTTATCTGCTATTCTTGTCTATGCCCACTGCATTCGCTGCTTCGCTTAAGGCCATATCCGTCTGGCCCACGTCTGTTAATGTGGGCCGCAATGAAAAGCTTTCACTTCTTCTATCGATATCTCTACACTCCAGTAACCTCTCCTCCTAATACATATTGCCACATCTGCCACCTCTAATCTATATAACTATCACAATTTATTATTCCTCTCAATGCATTTATCTATTTATAACTAATAACATAATCTTCCACTGATTTCTTATTTCTTCGTTATTTCGACTCTCCCTTCTTTCACTCACTCTTTGTTCTCACTTCCATTTTTAGCGTTTCGCTTCCAATCACTTGTCACAATTGTAATAGACACGTCATATCGTATCTGTTTCCGGATTTCCTAGTTTGTTGGCTTCTATTGTTTTTTTATGTTTTTTTTGTAAAGGGCATACATATAGTATCTTTCTAAAATATCACTACCGATTGTGGTATTTATAAGGGACCGACAATGACAAAGCAGCAACAGAAAGTAAAAATCATGAACAAATTATTTTTTTTAAATGTGTAGATGAATTCTCATAATAAAATGAACGTGGTTGGAAGCTAGAACAATAGCAAAGAGATCGCAATTGGAAAGCATGAACGAGGAACAACTATCTTCGCTACGACTATCTTAATTTAGTTAGTGCTAACCATTTGAGTTTAGTAAGAGCTAACTATTTTAGTTTATACAGGACCAGCCTCGTTCGTTTTCCAATATCCTTACGGCCACTCAAACTTTGCTTTGAGCAGAAAACAAGGAAAACGATCCTTATGTTTCTACTAGACACCAGGACAATGTGTATTCAGATATCTACAACTGCTCCGCTATTTGAGAATTTAAAAAAAGAAAAATGTACGTACGAGTTGTTGCTTGATAGGACAAATAAAAAAATTATAACAGAATAAAATGATGGAATATTTTCTACGTTTAACCCCCCCCCCCCCCTCCCATTCACCTTGCAGTCTAATAATATCTCACTACAGTGATATTTTGGAAGAAATGAAGATGCTTTCTGAACATGTGGTGCAACTGAAGATGATTGTGTAATATATGACTATCATATTCTGCATGTTAAACACATTTAGCTAGAACTGCAAGAGGCTCAATGATTGCTAGGGTACATACTTCCTGTAAGGATACCAGCTGCAGCAGCTATGCTTGATCTGGAATGAAACCGAGATAATATGACAGGTCCTACGTTATTACTTTGATATCCTAGGTCACTGCACCGTTTAAATGTATAGATGACAGGGTTAATGTTATTATATCACTACTTATGTACTATCTTTCTTCCTTACCACTACCACTCCTTAACTCACACTTTAATTAAACCGCTGACAATTATTTTAACAACAGCAAAACAATGAATGTTTATTTGTTGAACATTGTACACATTATAATAAAAATACTAAGCATTCAATTCGTGTAGAGTTTCATTATCAACATTTCTCTAACTAACTAAATTGACTTTCAATAGTTTCGTGCAAATTAGTACATGTCTTTATCTTGCACTAACATTACTCAGAGTTCTAATCACATGTCAGATCTAGCGATAGTTCTATTCACAGTCTATATCCCTATGCGTTGATATAATGTTGTCCAGCTACTTGTTCTCAGTACTATTCTCTCTGTCCTCGCTCACCTGGTGGCCTTATGTCCCACTTCTCAGCTTACACATTGTAAATGTCTTCTGAGCCTATTGAATCGTCTTAACGTCAGGAAATCGGCGACTGCAGCTGTTCTCGTGCCTATGTCAGACGACAGTGGTTCTCTTACTGTAGTTGTCATACCAAGGTAACACATGTGTCACGACGTGTTGTCTAGGACGACAGCTTCGTGTTGAAGCAACACGTCTCCCTCAGACGAGAATGCAGACGAATGCCACCCAGGGACTTGGAAGTCGGGTCACCAGTGACAAGTGTGAGCGACGATTTGAACAAAACATCACACACAGACAGATTCTTACACTTGCGTGGTCTCTCGTTGCCTTTCATGGTTGGTCTGCTTCGGTGACTTCTAATCGAGTTATTCACTGGTTATGTTATGTAGCTTCTCCTCTGCTCTGTATCCTACTTAATAACTGCCCGGTAGTCTTCCCTTCTTCGCTCATTCTGATCTCTCCTTCCTGCACACTGATCTCCCAGCTTATATGCTAAGCTGTCCGCTTTGATCAATGACTTCTATTTTTGTTGAGTTCAATTCCCTCAAACTTTATTTGAAGTGGCGTGTCCCAGAGAAAGGATAGGTTGTTTTTCAACCTACTATGTGACCTAGAAGGTCGTGGAATTCCCAGTAGAAGTCGTGGGAAGGTAACTATTTTGGCTGGATCGTCTTAAACTGTATTGTTTGAGAATTAAGGACAATGCCCCGTTAATTGAACTGAACCTCTCGGGCAGGGTTCTCAAGTTATGTGTGGGTACCACGAACGGTATTTCCAGGGCTTTCCTGACGTTGGCTCGTTGGACCCTTGTAACTCTGTTACAATAAAACAATTAAATATATTCCGTCAACACCCCCCTTCCCCCCCCCCCCCACTAATTATGTGCACTGCATCAAGAAGATTAAACACAGTCGGTTAATTCTTTCTCATCGTGTGTATTCAAATCAGAAGTGTTAACAACAATAAAAATACAAAAATAAAAAGGCATACATTAAATTTCTCATTGCGTATTCTCATTATGTATTCTCATTATGTATTATCATTGCGTATTATTATCATTAGGAAAAAGGGTATCTGAATTAAAACACCAATACAACGTTAAAAACAACGACCAAGGAATGACAAACATGAAATAAATTAAGAAAAACAGCAAAGAGATATTTAGAAGCGCTATCTTAGTCACTTTTATTAGAAGAAATATCAGAAATAGCAAAGAAAAAAGGTAAATGAAAGACAGAAGAAGTCAGCAATGAAAAATAATTATCTACTGGTAGGGAGCCGCGTAGCGCAGTGGTTAGTGCGCTCGCTTCGCATCTGAGTGGTCCTGGGTTCATTCCCCAGTTGAGGCGGTAATGTTTTTTTCAGACCGCAATGGCCACCCGGGTCGACCCAGCCTTAAATGGGTACCGGTTCAGTCCGGGAAGTAAAAGCGGCGAGGGAGAGGAGATGGCTACCGCCCTCATATAGCCGAGCCTTTGAAATGTGAGATCGCTAACACCTCCCACCCCTACGGCAGTAATGCTATGGGATACTTTACTTTTACTTTACTAGGGTGGGTTTGGGGGCGACCGTTAAAGATGCAGCTAAGTGAATAAGCTTGAAGCATCCATCAACTCATAGCTGGCTGATTACTAGTGCTAGTGCTAGTACTAGTGCTGGCCAAGACCATATCCTGCCTTAAAGTGACCTCCCTCAAACCAGACTGCACTAATGTAGTATGGCTAAGAGAATACAGATATTGCAGTGGTAAGACAAACGGCTTACCGACACACAAACCACAGGCGAAGCAGGATAAACAAACGGCACAGCTATTGCTGCCTGACTGTAAGCTACGACACAATGTCACAACGTCTTTTTTCAAAAAGAAAGCCAGAGACGAAGAAGAAGAAAAAGAAGAAGAAGAGAAAGAGGAGTAAAAGGAAGGATAATAAGAGGTAGAAGAAATACAAGAACAGGGCAAGAACAACAACAAGAATAACACGTACAAGAACTTTAACAATAATAACAAGACAGGACAAATAAGAAGAGTCATATTGATAACTAATGGAAAAGAACGGAAGAAAGAGCAAGTTAGGAACAAAGAAAATTAAAAGTGCGAAATAAACAAAGGACCATGTAATTCTGGCCAAGCAGAAACAGTAGCATTAACAATGAAGCAGCAACACGCAAGTGACAAGATAATATTTTGTCGTCGACGTGGCATTGTTGTTTCCTCAACTGGTCAATCACACAAAAAAAGAAAAGACGAGACATCAATAAACACATGTTTCACATTTTGTTAGTATATTTACATGTTCCCGATAACCCCCACAAACACATACACATATATGCCCACACATACACACATGCACACACACACACACACACACATACAGACCTGTAACAATTAAAGAGACAGAAAACCAGAAATGTTGTCGTCAAGCCTTGGGTGGGCATCACCCTCGGGCTACCTTCAGACGGTGATTAATTAGTCAGCCGGTTCTGTTCTAGCTATGCCTTGTGGAATAGTTTCTATCTGGCTTTGGAAGCTATAATTAAGGATATTTTGAGATATGATCTTTTAACATTGAGCAGTTTTCAGTCTAATTGTGGAGTTTGGGGACGATGTTGGAAGGATGGACGTAAAAAATAATGTGTATTTAAGACAATGATGTTGAAGATATTTTTACAAGAAATAATTGAGAAACTATCAGACGGGAGACGACATGGCCAATAAACGTTTCTGGTGAATCTATCTATTAAGAGGAGTAAATACAAAAACTCAACGAATGTTAGCAAATTTGCAAAGGTAAACTGGGAAGACGTGTTTTGTGGTTCTAATTCAACAGTCTTAGCGTTATGATAGAGGGATACCTAATCATAGCGTTATGATATAGGGATGACATGGTATTAGCGTTATGCTAGAACGATTACATATCTTAACGTTATGATAGAGGTATGCCATGGTTTTAGCGTTATGATATAGGGATGACATGGTATTAGCGTTATGCTAGAACGATTACATATCTTAACGTTATGATAGAGGTATGTCATGGTTTTAGCGTTATGATATTGGGACGATAAGGCTAACGTCTGGTCAGGCAAAAAGCATGATAACGGGCTGTTGTCGAGGACAACAGTCTGGGTAACAAGATGCGATTCGATGTGATCCCCGTGGTAGTGAGTGACACACAATTGAAACCAAGAATTGCAAAACCGCCTGGAGAACCCAAGTCCACTTCATTAGCACGCTCGGGATGTCAGAAAGCTACTACACTCTCCCACAAGTTCCGTCCTTGTCAGGGCGCACAAAAGGGTTGCCAACCGAGTGTGGGCATAATCAACCAACCAAACAATCGACAAACCAAACAATCAACCAATCAAACAATCAACCAACCAAACAATCAACCAACCAAACAATTAACCAACCAAACAATCAACCAACCAAACAATCAACCAACCAAACAATCAACCAACCAAACAATCAACCAACCAACCAAACAATCGACCAACCAAACAATCAACCAACCAAACAATCAACCAACCAAACAATCAACCAACCAAACAATCAACCAACCACCAGCGTTATTATAAAGGGATGTCATAGTCTTAGCGTTATGATGGAGGGATGCCATAATCTTAGCGTTCTGATTGAGGGATGTCGTAGCCTTAGCGTTATGATAGAGAGATGGCATAGTGTTAGCGTTATGATAGAGTGATGCCATAGTATTAACGTTATGATGGAGGGATGTCATAGTCTTAGTGTAAGATGGAGGGATGTCATAGTGTTAGCGTTATCATGAAGGGATGTCGTAGTCTTAGCGTTCTGATGGAGGGTTGTGATAGTCTTAGCGTTTTGATAGAATAATGACATGGTCTTAGCGTTATGATAAAGGGATGACATAGTCTTAGCGTTATGATAGAGGGATACCATAATCTTAGCGGTAGGGTAGAGGGATGGCATAGTCTGTGCGTTATAATAGAGGTATGGCATAGTCTCAGCGTTATGATAGAGGCATGGCATAGTCTCAGCGTTATGATAGAGTGATACAACATTCTTGGTGTTATGATAGAGGAATACGATAGTTTATCTTCTCGATAGAAGGATACGTTATTCGTATCGTTTTTTAAGAGGGACACGTTATTCTTAGCTTTATAATAGAAGATTACGATAGTCTTACCTTTATTACAGAGGAGATTTATTTTTTTTTGCGTTCGCCTAATTTGGTCATTCCCAAAGGCGGTGTGCGTTGTACTGTGGTTTTTATTTCGCGCCTGTCGGCCGGTGCATCCAATTTCAGCATGCATTTTATTTAAGGGTTTGCTTCTTCCTGCACTTTCTAAGGAGTTGCTTCCCCGAGCTAACGGACGGTGCTGTGATGGGAATCGAACCCATGTCGAGCGAAGTTTTTTTAAGAAATATGGCTCTTTACATAGAAATGATAACAGTTCCAATAGCACCCACAGTCGACCCCAACTTTAATTAATGCACGCGTTAAGGGTCATGTCTATAGCTATATTCTAACTGGTTAATCCCCTTTGTGGCAATGTTGACAGCGAAGTTGGGAAACAAGCCTTACGCTCCATCACATCCGATTTCTGCAAGACTTATTGCGACCAGGTTTACCTTCGCTGTTGGACGCCTAATCTCTTAGCCATGTTGCGTTGTAGAAGTCTGTGTCCAGGGCCGTCACTTGAAAGCGGCATAGGATCTTGGTCAGGTATGGATCACTGCCCGTGATGAGAAGTCGTGATAGGTCGATGTCAGCTGTCAGCACATACACTGCAGCATCTTCGGATCTTGTATATTTATCTTCTGTTGGGATCTTTGTGTAAGACAAGGAAAAGAATAGCACTAATGTCTAACAGAGAGCATGTCGTAAGAAGCGACGTTCTGTGTGACATGGATAGTAAGCCCGGCCATAGTTAGGTGGTTTGTTAAGAGCAGCATAGATGGTGCCAAACAGGCTGTGGGTCTTCTTTGCTCTTCTGTTTCTGATTATTAAGATGGAATCGCACATAGGTTAACAACTCTCCATAGCGGAATAATAACCTACTCGAGCCTAGCCCCCTATACAGGAAATTATCCCCCCCCCCCCTTTTTCCCCCGGCTGCATCCAGAGTCGGAACCTGCACAGAGACATATGCCTCTGTATATGTACAGGTCGACTAAGACTAAGAGTCTGTATATATATATATATATGCATAAGGTGTATGCAAATGAAACCGGACATAATTGCACCAAGTGATTACACGTACGATGCGCATGATGAAGTCACTTCTGATGTAAGCCGAACATACCAACCGTCAAATTTGTAATATTTCATGATACTCTGACTCATAGATTCGTCAGCAGATCGTTGAAAACATGGAGTGTGGGACACGGAATCCGTCGAAATTTGATCAGCAAGCTGTGATTCTGTTTCTAACAAGCAAAGGATGTCGGCCAGTTGACATTTATCACAGAATGCAGGCAGTGTATGGGACAAGAGTGAAGAACTGGACAACGATGTTCAAAGAAAGACGTGAGATAACGAAAGATCTTCCGAGACCAGGTCAGGCGCATATTGATGCGTTTGGAGAAGCCATCGCCAAAACTGTTGCAGCAATTCCGTTGGACCGTCGCTGAGCTTATGGTCGCGAGACTTTTCTTACCATACACTGCCTATAATATGCGATTAATGTCAACTGGTCGACATCCTTTAGCTGTTAGAAACCGAATCACCGCTCGTTGATCAACTCCGGACGGATTTCGTACCACACCCGTCATGTTCTCAACGCTCTACTCTTCTTCTTTGCGTTCATGATCTTTTGGCCATGCTATATCTGCAGGCCAGTCGCCATGATGAAGTTTGTAGTCTTCACCAGGTCAGAGCGGCTCCCCACAGCTTTTGTCTCAGCTCCGCACCCCTGGCCAAGTCTGGCATCTTATTTCTCTATAGATTGGGCATTCTTGTAGAATATGCTAGGGTTCTGGCATCCTGTTCCACATGGGCACTCATCGGTGTGTGAGATCTGCAGTCGGTATAGATGTTCTAGTAGTCTGCAGTGTCCAGTTCTCAGGCGAAATAAGGTAGTTTGTTGATGATAATGACATTTTGCAAACTTGACGATCGGTATGTGCTGTTTACATTAGAAGTGACGTCATCATGCACATCGTACGAATGTTCACTTGGTGCAGTTTGATCCGGTTTCGTTTGGACACGCCTCGTGCATATATATATATACATACACACATACACACACATTACTTTTAACATGAATGTTGTTGTCGAACCATAGTTTCTCAGACTATCCCGTATCAGCAGTTGAGATGCATCTAAACTATTTTTAACATTGCCACGTTTGACCATTGCTTCGTTACGTTGATGAATTTATAAGTTTGAGGAATAAGCGTCGCTAGCCATTGCGGTCGAAGTGCAGTACTATGTCCAGGATTTTAGTGTATCTCTGATGTGACAAATCCGAACTCATTTCCGAGTCTCACACCTCAGTTCTCCTGATTAACGAACCGGTATCTTACCCGCTCATGCATCAACTGCAACGATATGCATCACCAAGGGGTTTAGATCAGTGGTGAAAGTAATGGTCTTCTAAATTCTCTAGCATTGATTATTTGTATTTATATAATAAAATGATTAAACTCAGTATTTATATCCAGATCATTGAATTAAATACAACCTTAATAACAAATCAATCTCTTATATGACCTTTTAAGGACTAAGTAAAACAGTGATGGAAATGTAGAATATATATATATTTGTATATGTATATGTATATATATATATATATATATATATATATATATATATATATATATATATATATATATGCTAACAGCAGTGTCTGCTGTAGAGGGTGTATATTAAAATTCCGTAGTATAAAGTGTTCAACATTTGAATGTAGAAACCTTTCCAAATCACTATCTTAGTTTAGTTTAGTTTAGTCGAAGAATCAACGACATTGCCCATGGTCTAGACCATAAGTGCTCTGCTATTTTCCATATTTTTGGAGAATCTCTGCGCAAAGCACGAACTCCGTAGCACCGGTGAGGATCCCGTAATAGATTGGCTAGATTTTTAACATCATTTTGAATTTGGCCCCGGGCAGCGACCATTGAGCATACTCTTTTTGATTTCTAACTGCCGAAGAATTTATAACGTGCACGACACTGCACACTGGCGTCTGATCTCTGCTACACAGAGATCTGGTAAAATAACAGAAAGTCATCGTGAAAAAAAACTCGGTCTCCACCGTGACTTGAATGAACAACCTCCAGTACCTGAGACCAACGTCTTACCTCGAGACTACTCGGTCCCCCCCCCCCCCCCATTGTCCTTCTCAGGATTACGTCACACCGTTCATTTGACCAAGCGAAAGGGCAATCTACATTCCTGTGATGACCACATAGAAATCTCGATGATGCTAATATCGGGCATAATTCCGGATCGACTCCTGCTTGACTAGCCACCTCGAGCTATGCCTCATCTCAGGCAGTGAGTGTGGTTCTCGGGCGGGTCAGAGGAGAATATAAAGGTTTGCAGCTCGCTAACTTCAGGAGAAAGTACCAGAATAGCATCGTGACCTGTTAGCAGCATTTGTTGATTGAAACTTTGATACTTAAATCAGAATATAGCTCTAGCAACTCTTTTTAAAATGTGGATGTCCCAATCGATTCATTACAGTGGTTTGCTAAGTTCATTGTTACACGATGGCTTGATCAATGCGTGCACGAAAATTTACTCTGTCAAGCGACTTTTCTTCCCACCCCGTTCAAAAATCGGATAGATATATGGTTCATCCTTGACCACAGAGCAACGTCTGATGAAATCGACGGTATGCAATATCCAATACAGAGAAAACAATTTTGAGGATCCACTGGCGGGCCTACCATCTACACAAACATACGGGGCCTCGATAGACGAGATATATCCATCAATTGTGTCGTGTTTCAGATTTTCATATTCAAGGATGTGTGCTAGCCCTTACAGTCTTAAGTAGTGACTTTGCAGCTATGCTGTACAAGGATGTACATTAGACTTGCACTAGCACACCTCTCAGGTACAGCAAGCATGGTCAGACATTCAACCCGAGACTCATGAAGTCCTATACCAAGGTGGCAGATGCCACCATTTCAGACAGCTTCTTTGCTGCACCCTTAACACCTGCTCAGAACAAACTATGCAGGCAACTTTGAAGAAAGTGTCGGCGACGTTCGCTCATTTTGGTCTGACAAGTAAAAAAGATGACCGAGATTACTATATCATCACGGGAAACCGTCTAGCAAACCTAAAATCAGCTGACATACTCGCTGTCCCCAAACATTCGATAGCTTAACTTACCTAGGCAGAACCTTCATCGGAGCAGCCAATATTGATTCTAAGGTCAAGAACATGGTTAACAAGGCAAGCGCTGCGTTTGAAGACAACGAGAGAATTTTTGAAACAGAGAATAGATCATTGTCGCCACCAAGCTGAACGTGTATTGTATATCGTGCTGACCACACGAATATATGCCTGCGAAACATGGGTTGTGTTACATCAATTTCAGACAAACCTTTCATTTCCGCAGACTACTAAGAATTAGCTGGCAGAAGAAAGTACCAAACGTTGATCTCCTTAACAGGTCTGACATGTTCTTCAGAAGAAAGTACCCAACGTTGATCTCCTTAACAGGTCTGACATGTTCTTCCGAAGAAAGTACCCAACGTTGATCTCCTTAACAGGTCTGACATGTTCTTCAGAAGAAAGTACCCAACGTTGATCTCCTTAACAGGTCTGACATGTTCTTCAGAAGAAAGTACCCAACGTTGATCTCCTTAACAGGTCTGACATGTTATTCAGAAGAAAGTACCCAACGTTGATCTCCTTAACAGGTCTGACATGTTCTTCAGAAGAAAGTACTTAACGTTGATCTCCTTAACAGGTCTGACATGTTCTTCAGAAGAAAGTACCCAACGTTGATCTCCTTAACAGGTCTGACATGTTCTTCAGAAGAAAGTACCCAACGTTGATCTCCTTAACAGGTCTGACATGTTCTTCAGAAGAAAGTACCCAACGTTGATCTCCTTAACAGGTCTGACATGTTCTTCAGAAGAAAGTACCCAACGTTGATCTCCTTAACAGGTCTGACATGTTCTTCTTCCTCTTCTCTTTGCAAGTAGCAGAATATTTTCCTGAGAACGAAATGCGATGTGCCGTAGTTTACATTTTGCCTACGATATTTACATTTTTCCGCCAGAAACATCTGACTTCAGCAGTGTCTAATGTGTTGAGCGTCTATACACTTCTAAATGGATCGCGGCAATGGGGAACGGGATGTGACAAGCTGCTCGAATGTCCGACAGGCGCCACCAGAAGCAGGTGAGCTGGATGTATGCAGTCCGTTGCTTCGTGGGAACATAAGATATGTTACAAAGAGTATATTTAACATATCTCTATCAACATCCCTGCCATCTCCTTTTAGGCGCTCGCGCAGAGCAGGTTCTCAACACCCTTAACTGAATTGCATCACTGAGTCTTATTTAACGCCAGCTGCCCGACAACCTGACTGTCGACCCACTCTTGCATGACCCACTTGCTGTAGAGCTTGCAGCAAAGAATGGGTAGTTAAATGTTGTTAATGTAAACACTCCCGAATATCAGTTAGTTTGTTTTAAGGCAACCAATATGTAACAAAAGCAAAACACATATTTGGATTGAGTTGAATTGATGAACCTAACTCTTTGAACTTGTTCACTGTTAGGTAAAAGTATGATGTACCGAGCCACAGAAAATTACCTTTCAGTGTTATCTGTAGGAACGTTCATTTCATGTGGCGTTATCGGTTCCTGCCTGCTGCAGTACCTGCCTGCCCACGGATGGAATCTCAGTACGTACTGTACAGTCGACAGTACATGCCTGCCCACGGATGGAATCTCAGGACGTACTGTACAGTCGACAGTACCTGCCTGCCCACGGATGGAATCTCAGGACGTACTGTACATTTGACAGTACCTGCCTGCCCACGGATGGAATCTCAGGACGTACTGTACAGTCGACAGTACCTGCCTGCCCACGGATGGAATCTCAGGACGTACTGTACAGTCGAGTCAAACTTTGCGAAAACTTGAGTCAAAGACAATGGGCATTGAAAACATTTGTATCTCCATCTTAATCTTAATGACCTCAACGTAGCTGCGGGTCATAACTTCGTCTCTAGCTGACCCTGTCTTAAGCGACGGAAGTCCACTGGGTGCTAATAACTACTCCAATGACGTCTCGGATATTGTTGCGTACAAACAAGAGAGGCAGACTAACGTATTGAAGTTCTTCCAGCGGTCTTGTCTTAATCGAGGGTACCAGTCTGTTACTTCTGTGCTCCATCGACTATCGTTTCTTCGCAACATGGGACCTATCCTTCTATGGTTTGTGTTGTCTGCATAGATTACTGCATCGTTCACCAATGAAAATCGTCGTAAGCCAGAATTGTGGAGATTTTGCAGACGTTTATTGCAAAGAGTGATTCCGACGAAACTTTTCTCAAGTAAGGCTTGGGTCATTCTCATTTAATCCTCTATAGATTTTGCTAGTGTCTACCTATCAGCATCATAGCACAGCGGAGGAAGCATATGGACATCGACAAAAAAAACGTGTAAGTTCTGGTCTTGGAAATCGCCCTTGACCGTGTTAATGGACAATATAGCTGACCAGCCCTGGCAGCAACAGTTTGTTAGTTCAGGTTCCAGAGCGTTCTACATATTGAGGACGCGTCAAAGATAGATGTAGTCGACATCCTCTAATTTCACTCCACCAAGGAAGACTGGACTACAACTAGCGAAATGATTGCGCAACAATTTGGTCTTGGAGAGAGTCATCTCCAGTTTTGCTTTCCTACCCTCACCATCAAGTGCATCAATTGGTTCGTCGTCTGCTGCATACGCTGTAAAGGGCAGTACGTGGCAGTTAAACGGAAAGTGATTGAGGCATTTGCCGTCAACATAGATGCCAAAACGGTACCAGGTGCATCGGCTGATGACTAATTCCAAGCAAAATATGCGGAAAATGAACACATATGGGTTGGGTTTGGGATGAGGGAGCATGGGTCTGCGTAGAGAGTAAGTGTCACAGCTCACCACCCAAAAATGCATATATTTGGATTCAACATGGTATTGCCAGGTTCTGAATTAATAATGCGTGCTGAATTGGACAGCAGTGCAAACATGTCGAATCGTAAGGAAAACAACATTTCTTCCAACTCATTAAGTACATCTGTACCAGAACATTTGAGGCCTTGAAAACGTCTGCCCGCTGTTCTAAAACATTGCTGCTACATATTTATTTGTTAAGGTCTGAACAGTGATTTTGATTTTTAAAACTTCCGCTTTGGAATTATAAGGCTTTGTTGTTTATGAAAATGATTGCAGGGTCGTGGAGGCGGGCCGGAGAGGGGAAAGGGGGGGGGGGGGGAGGGTGTAACTGTGTTGAAGTTGTTAGACCTTTTTTTCTCATGTCATTGGAAATAAGTAATAACGAAAAGAAACAGTCAGATTTGTACATTATTTTGGATGTGAGAGAAGGCAAACTATGTCCAATGTAAAATCAGTTTTATTATATGGCTCATGGAGGACAACACTGATATTTATGAAAAAGGTATATACCTCCGTAAATGGTAGCTTGCATAAAATATAAGGGTGGAAATGGTAGGACAAGATCACCAACGTGGGACTGATGGGGACAAGATCACCAACGTGGGACTGATGGGGACAAGATCACCAACGTGGGACTGATGGGGACAAGATCACCAACGTGGGACTGATGGGGACAAGATCACCAACGTGGGACTGATGGGGACAAGATCACCAACGTGGGACTGATGGGGACAATGGGGGACATACCAGTAGAACATGATATATGGAGGATACGATGGCTTGGCCACGCATTACTCAAATCAGTGGATAACATTACCAGACACGCTGTGTTCTGGAATCCATAGGGCAAGAGAAGTGGAGGAGGACCGAGACACTCATGGATTAGGGAACTGGTGGCAAATGTAAAGGCAGCAAACAGGAAGCTGACATGTTTCTGATTTGCTTTGATACATTTATATGTATACGGGGCTTGACACTTTTAAGGTGGCTCACTAATTAGTCAAATATGTCACCAGTCAGCATGGTTGGACTACGGTATGTTAACAAATTTAAACTCGGCACTAATTCACCTTTATTTCTAAATAACAATGCGCACAAAACCAACCTATATTGTATTACGTACACAATATTAAGCTATTTCTTTTAAAGAAAAAATGCTCTGCTGTCAGAAGCATGGCGTGTGTGTCTTGAACATACTTGGTAATTTTAACGCTGAAGTACCATTTATCTATAGCTTTAGTAAGTTTAAATTGTGGCAGTGGAAGTCTATTTAAATTCACCATCATAAGCGAGCTAATGTGTAATCTATTTCAACCGTAGTATAATTAATAATCGCTCGGGAGTCGTTATCTAGTAGCGATTAAAAACATAATTAAAAATAAAAAACGGAGTTATTTTTTACTCGTCACCGAAAGATGTTTGCTCGTCACAGACGAACAGACAAGCGCTTTTTTCAAGCCCAGTATATATTTATCTTGAAGACTGAGGAACAACTTGAGCGTTTAGTCTAACTGACGTGTTTCTACTATTTCCGTGATTGTTGAAAATCGAAATTGGAAGCGGCGTTCGTTGCTGACATTTAGGACTAATCTGGCCGAGACTACTTATAGTCCCTCCCTCGTCGTTTAGTAAACCACATACAATCAACAAGACGTTACTTAAGATAGCCTCGACTACCTTACATGCACATCTTTATAAATAGATTAATAAATACAACCACACAAACATAATTACATACACACACGCGCGCACGCACACGCGCACGCACACGCGCACGCACACACACACACACACACACACACAAAGGCGAAGGCCGCCATCATCGAAGAAGAATATGGAATATTTAATTTTGCTAGCGCTATTATTAGAAAGGATTAACTGCGATACTTTTTTATCCTCGCTCTCTCGTCTCGAGCCGCCCGACCCCAGTGGCAAGTCACATACAAACATACAGACATACACACATGCAAACATACATGCACACACACATACATACATACATACATGCACACACACAGACACACTCATATTTCCATAGATCTGGCTGAGATGCTCGTCAACCAATCACGTCTATTTCCCTCATTGCCTCACACAGACCCGTACAATAAACCGTCGTCCAATCACGCGCAAGAACCCGGAGATTCATGCTACACTTTGACGTGACGTTAGATGGTAGCTATCGAGGTAAAAACATTGCCTAACCTATCTGTCTGGTTACCGATCGCGATACTCATGAATATTCACGAAGAATTACACAGGTATCCTTACATGTGTAAGTAAACTGCGTCTCGATTGATGTATAATTTCGGCTGGGATTTTAGACCTTGTAACGTTATTTATGCATGTTTTTGGTGAACGTCTGTAAACGAGATCTTGATGAAAACGTCAGCTCTGGAATTACCAGGCTTAGAACTTGTTGAAGAAAATAATGGGTGGTTTATTTGTGCTGGAATTATTGGATTTAATCACAGAGTGTTGATGTCAATTGTTGGTGATAAATGTGTGTGTAGCAATGGTCTCATATGTTACGTTTGTAAATGAGTTTTGAATAGTTGTTCTATAGTCTTGTGAGGCACACACTTTTTGTGAAGTGCTAATGGCAAGGTGAAAATGAATGTTTTACAGACTATAATACATATAGATAAATAATACTCAGAGGTCAAATGATATGTTATACATATAGTGTACAATATTATATACACACACACGAATAAAAGTCATAAATGACAATAATTATATTAATAATATTTTTTTCAAGTTTGCCAACCAGATATTTGTTGTGTATTATATTTGTTACAAATTTTCATTGTCTGGCAACACACTTTGTGTACCTGTACTCCAGTTGCTGGGTGCCCTCTAGAAAAAAACATTATTTTAGTCTGACCTTTAATCAAGTTTGCACCGCTTCACTACGTCGTTGTCAGCTGCTTTGGGTCCATCTGCTACACACTTTCTTATAACCGAGGTCATTATAAACAATTTTGGGAGCAGCGCTGTTACTCATGTCGACATCGACGGCTTTTTCATCAATAGTGGTTCTTCGCACGCCATAGACTAGCTGGTCGATCTGCAGTTTCACTGTCAGTTGCCACTCTTGCTGGTCTCACACGGCACGGTTCATCAATAACGGTTTTTTCTTTCGTTTTGAAATGTTTCTACCATATATTTTCCTCTGACTCAAACAACTGTGCCCAAACTGAACCTTCTTTCTTCTGTAGATTTAAGAAAGTTTCACACATTCTGACCACGAACAAATACGAACGACATCTCGTTCTTCTTCCATTGTACAAGACGACAATGGGGCGGACACTATATTGCGCATGTGCATACTTCTTGATCGTCAAAATCCCAATAAGCAGTGTTCATAAAACGCCATAATGTCCTGAAACAAGATTTTTCCGTAGTGCATACTCTTCTATGTTATTTATAATGAATTTATTGCTACTCAATGTATAAACATATGTTCATATACTATACAAAACACACACACACACACACACACACATATATATAGTGTAAATCTGTATTTCCGTCGTTGCGGGGGTGATTTGATTCGCTGGACGATTGCCGCTAGCCTCCGCAATATAAGGTCGTGTGTGGGAAAATTATAAAATGTCGTTGTTAGGATAATATGACTGCTTGAATTTCTTCTTCTTCATCGTACGCTGTTTACAGCGATATTTACGTTGCACTGATTTAATTTGTTAGCCAGTGGCTCAGTGCATCCGATTTCAACAGGCGTTTCTGTAGGGTTGCCCTCCTTAGCCTTTGGCTGTCCCCAGCCTAACTGCAAGGCAGCAGTTGTTTTTGGTCAGAGTTGTCTCTCTTAGGAAGTTGTCTTGCAGGACTATCGTGACTGCTTGAATTTAAAAGAAGTGAAGATAAGTCGAGATGGGAGAACAAATGAGGAGGATGAAGGTAAAGATCTGGCGGACGGCGATGGCCTTGATAACAAAGATGGATTTTGACCTAATTTGAGCCCAACTTGAAGCTTTGCTCGAGACACTACAAAAAAAGTTATGCGTGTGAAAATTATGAAAATCGTTAGCACAGTTCTGAATCTGATTTTAGAACGGACACGCTAAGATTCGATGGAAGATACCGGTGATTTGCGGAGGAAGGGGAAGAAATGAGCCGAAGAAGGTGGGTGCATTTAAGGAATGGGTGTTTGTAAAGAGGGATTAATAGGAGAAAAGATGGGCAGGGTGAAGTTTGGATGAAAAGATGTGCTGGTTGATGTGCAGGCGGAGATATGGGCTGGTTGAAATGTGGAATAAAGCGTCTACCATTTTTACGCTTGCCCGTTGTCAGATCTCCGTAAACGATATATTTTGATATTCGCCCATCCTCCAATCTGCACACGTGACCAAGCTACTACAAGCTGCTCTGGTGGAGTTTTGTCAAAGACTTTTTTGTTAGTCACTCTGTCACTCCATGAAATTCAAAGTATGCGTCGCAGGCAGCGCTTATGAAAAACATGTAGCCGTTTTTCATGTGAGGCATAAAGAGTCGATGTTCTGATGCCATAGAGCAGGGTTCTAATCCCACAGGATCTGTACACAGCAATTTTTGTGGAGATGGTCAGCATGCTGTTATTCTAAATTCTTTGTGAGAGCCTGGCAAGTGCTGATGAGGCCATTCAGTATCGTTTCTGCAGCTCTCCGTCTAGTGAAAGGTTGTCGGTGATGATAGATCCGAGGTAGCTGAAGTGATTTCTTACCTCCAGAATTTTTCATTTACATTAACGTCTGAAGAATCTGCACTATGAGTTCTTTTTTTTAAAGCTGATGGCGAGTCCAAACAGGTCAAAGCGTTTTGTCAAACTATTAATGATGATCTGTTATTCGGCTTCGGTGTGGGCGAACAGGGCAGCATCGTCTGTGAAGAACATATGCGGAATGGCAGTCTCTCTTCTCTTACTTTTTGCTCACTGTCTGGTTAGATTGAATAGTCACCCATCTGGCCTAATAGAAAGACCCCTTCTGTGGCAATTCCAAAGTCTTATCTAAGCACGGTGGCAAAGCAAATGCCGAATAGAGTCATAGCCAGGACACAACCTTGTTTAACTCCGCTGTAAATGTCGAAGGCCTCACATTCCTTACCGTCATGCAGCACTGTACCTCTCATGCCCACATGAAAATACCTAATCATGCTCAGTAGTTTAAGTGGGCAGCCAAATGTAGAAAATACTTTAACAATACCCTCTCTACCAGGTCGAATGTCTTGGTGAGGTCGATAAAGCCAAGAAATCGTGATGTGTTGTTCTTTGCATTTCTCTTACACTTGTCTCAGTGAAAAGACCATATCAACGGTGGACCATTCTGCACGAAAACACTACATTGAGACTCCGGATACACCCTGTTGACCAACTTTCGCAACCTGCTCAGGATAATGCGAGCATACACTTTACTTACGGTGTTGAGGAGCGATATACCCCTGTAAGTGTTGCAGTCTATGTCCGTCTTTTTCTTGTAAAGGGTGATTGTGTTGTAGTCTCTCATGCCCTTTGATACCGCCCCCTCATCCCAACACTGGTAGATAAGTTCGTACTGGTACTGAAGTAGTACGTTCTACCCACATTTTATGATTTCTGCTGGAATGCCATCTCTACCGATTACCTTTCGCCCTTGCATGCCCTCGATAACTTTTTCCAACTCTTGTATGCTCGGTTTATCTTCAAGTTCCTGCAAATACCTGCAGAATATCAATTTCGTTGAAAGCAGAGTCCCTCACTACGTTATTACAGGTGTACAAGACTGAAAAGTGTTCGGCCCATTTCGAGACCAGAGTCCCTCACAACGTTATTACAGGTGTACAAGACTGAATAGTGTTCGGTCCATCTCGAGACCAGAGTCCCTCACTACGTTATTACAGGTGTACAAGACTGGATATTGTTCTGTCCATCTCGAGACCAGAGTCTGCCACTACGTTATTACAGGTGTACAAGACTGAATAGTGTTCGGCCCATCTCGAGACCAGAGTCCACCAATTATTACAGGTGTACAAGACTGAATAGTGTTCGGTCCATCTCGAGATCAGAGTCCCTCACTACGTTATTACAGGTGTACAAGACTGAATAGTGTTCGACCCATCTCGAGACCAGAGTCCCTCACAACGTTATAACAGGTGTACAAGACTGAATAGTGTTCGGTCCATCTCGAGACCAGAGTCCGCCAGGTATTACAGGTGTACAAGACTGAATAGTGTTCGACCCATCTCTTCATTTGCATATCCCTATCCAGAATGATCTCACCTGTCGCAGGTTTCAGAGGCTCTGTATACTTTTGTGTTTGTCTAAATACTTTATTTATGCCCTCGCTCATTGCCTGATGTTACCAGTATCCGGTGCCGACTGAATGGACTTACAGAGTTGAAGCCAATAGTCATTTGCCCATTTCCTTATCAGTCTCTGTACTTTACATTTTGCGGATTTGTAATGTCGTGCTGCTCGGGAAAAACTTAAACTCCAGATGAGTAGATTGGCGCTTTTTAATGGCTGGTACAAGGATGGAGGACCCGCTCTCAAACCAAGCATTTCTGCTCGTCGTCTTCTTTCCAAAGACTGCCACGACATTTTGATTATTATCTCGTCAACTCATCAAGTGTGTTCCACATTTTCTCTCACAGACCCGTACATCAGACTGCGTGTTGTCCAATTACGTTCAAAATTTAGGATAGCTGCTAATGTTCTGACATGACGTCATGGCATAACTCTCGAAGTAAAAAAATAACGTCTAACCTCGTTGACTGCTCACGGGAATCTCTACATATTAATATTCATGTTCATTAAATAGATTGGCGGGGAGAAAGGGGTGTATTCGGAGCAAGGATTGCCTTCATTGGTTGATTATGTTGGTTAATTTGTGTGACGTTGTTGCGTTTTTTTTTTGGCGCGAATTTGATAAATATTCGTAAACTTTGTTTGGATAAAAACACGTTTCAGTAATAAGAGGTTCTGACGTTGTTTAAGGAAATAGTATGATCTCTTATTCATTTTGGCTTTGTTGTAGTAATCATATAATGTTTGTAGGAAGTGTTGGTTTGTGTGGAGGAAATATCCAAGTAACAAGTGTTGGTGGAAAGAGTTGGTTTGTGGGAGGGGGGGGGGGATATCCAAGTAACTAGGGTTTGTGGGAAGTGTTGGTTTGTGTGTGTGTGGGGGGGGGGGGGGGGGATATCCAAGTAACAAGTGTTGGTGGAAAGAGTTGGTTTGTGGGAGGGGGGCGGGGGGGGGGGATATCCAAGTAACAAGTGTTGGTGGAAAGAGTTGGTTTGTGGGAGGGGGGGATATATCAAATTAACAAGTGTTGGTGGAAAGTGTTGGTTTGTGTGGGGGAGGGGGGATATCCAAGTAACAAATGTTCGTGGAAAGTGTTGGTTTGTGTGTGTGTGTGTGTGGGGGGGGGGGGGGGAGAATATCCAAGTAACAAGTGTTGGTGGAAAGAGTTGGTTTGTGTGGGGGGGGGGGGGGATATCCAAGTAACAAGGGTTTGTGGGAAGTGTTGGTTTGTGTGTGTGTGTGTGTGTGGGGGGGGGGGGAGAATATCCAAGTAACAAGTGTTGGTGGAAAGAGTTGGTTTGTGTGGGGGGGGGGGGGGATATCCAAGTAAAAAGTCTTGGTGGAAAGTATTGGTTTGTGTGTAGGGGGGGGGGGGATATCCAAGTAACAAGGGTTGGTGGGAAGTGTTGGTTTGTGTGGGGGGAATATCTAAGTCACCGAAATATGCAGTAAGTGTTATTTTATATCGGGTACATGTCTAAGACACCGAATCTTGGTAGAAAGTGTTGTTTTCTGTGGGGGATATATCCAAGTCACATATTGATAGATACAAGCTATGGTGTTCTGATACAAAGTCTGAGTTTGTTATGCTGATATCACAGAATATAATTGTACATACATACATGCCTAGATACATATATACATACGTACATACGCACGCGCACACACACAGACACACACACACGCACACACACACTGATACATATACAGCAACATATCTTTTTGAGTGTATCGCTAGTCAATAAGTCTCTCGTGCCCTATATCCTCTCTCAACTCGTACATTTAATGCATGTTCTTCAATTACGCAGAATCCCACAGAGCAGACTACACTTTGACATGACGTCAGAGGGTAGCTATCGACAGAAAAAACTTGCCTAACCTCCCTGGCGGGCTACAAGGATCGCTAACATGAATATTCATTAGGCGTTACATAGGTAGGGGTGCCATTTGTAAGGCAAACTGCTTCTCGATCGGTTGATAATGTCGGCGTTGGTTTTGACTAGCTATTACGTTATGTATACTTGTTTTTTTGATTAAGCATGATCTGCAAACGCGATCTGGATCACAACGCCTGTTTTTTTTTTTAGAGGAACAGACTTTCATATTGTTTAATAAAAATAGTTTCAATGTTAATTATGTAGTCTGTTCTTTCATTTTGAGGCGGCTCATTAGTGGAGTGGTAGAACATATTTATTTAAAGACAAAGGTATGGCGTTCAACTTCCATTACCTGACCTACTGCTAGAAGGAGCGCAGCAGCGAAGGGGACTGGGCACCCCAACTCACACAAACTGTCTCTTTGCGCAATAACGTCTCTAACACTTCATCCCCGACGGAATTTTCTCCTTTTAGACTACATTTCATTTTAATTTCCATTGGATTTGTCACATAATGTTATCAGTACATCTTAGAGGTGTGTGTGTGTGATATCTGAGTAAAAATGTGTACGTCGAATAAGTCATGGTTTTCTGTAGGCGACGCCTCATCTCACAGTCTGAATCCTAGTCGCAGACTTGGTAGGGATTGCTGGTGTATTACTATTAGTCTTAACCGACCTGTACTTCTCTGGCGCGTGTTGGATGTGGCCCGGAGGAGGATCTCCAGCTTAGCAGGCATAGCTGGAGCAGCGTATTGCTCCGATGGGTTGTTTCAAGTTCCGCGTAGTGTGGTTAACCAATGTGCGAGTCCATCTTAATAGACTCAAACAATAGCATAAAGTAGACCGGCAGCCTGTTGGGCGCCATCTATGCTGCTCTTAGCAAACCACCTAACCACGGCCGGTGTTATGCCATGTCACAAAATTAGTCGCCTCTTATGACATGCTTTTGGGGGTTAGTGATGCTGTTCTTGTCCTTCTCGTACAGAAATACCCTGACAAACCACTGGAGGATTGCTGGTGTACTTAAGTAATCATCTTAGTTGAACTATCATTACAATGTTTATCCATGTTATTGAGATCGCCGATGGGATGTAGATAGCCATGAAACAAACACCGCTTTATCTAGCAATCATCGCTGAGTGTCTAAGTCAAGTTTTTATGTAACCCCCGAATAATTGCTATTTGACGGTCCATAGAAGCAGTGGAAGTACTGCGGGCCTTTCCCGAGAGAACGAATCAATACCTAGTATTCTTTCTATAGTCCATCCATATTTTTTAAATCGTACAATAATGCACTTTCGCAGATATAGTTGTATTTAATATTATGACTACTCTTTAGCGGTAGTTTAGGCATCCCTATTTTCTTACAATGTGACTCCATCTCGCCTTTAAACTTTTGGGAGACAATCACAGAAAGCTCTGAATAGACATGTATCCGACAATTAGTCAGTGACGCGTGGAGAAGAAGAGGTATGGTTGTTTAATATAGGCATACATAAGCACTTATCTTCTATTTGCGAATGAGCGGCGAGTATTGTTGCCACGTGAGCTTGGATAAGTATTGATAAATTATTGACGCATGCGTATTGTCGTTGATTTGAAGTGCGCATTCGAAGAAATGTACAAGCAATGTGCATACGTTCTTACGTTGCCAAGCACAACAATAACCACCAAATGCAATTTTTCAGCTTAAGAAAGAATAAAACACTATAAACGCAACAGTATGAAGAATGACAGACTAACTGGAAAGACATTTTATGGGAAAGAAAAACAACTTCACGAATCTGGGAAAACCTATGTGATTTGGTCATTGATGCAGTTGTGTAACATGAGTCCATAATTTTACCTTCAAGTAAAGGATTTAAAACAAGAAAATATATTTGAGTAATTTGAACACTAATTTTGTTTTGTGGGTAGGGATATCTTAATTCATATTTGGCTTAGTTTGGCTTCGTTGGTTCTCAATCTCCCGCTACCAAACCCACAAGGCTTAAGTAGCAGAATGTAGACCAGAGAACGGAATGCGTTGTGTCGTAGTTTACAGTTTGACTGCGATATTTGCACCTTTCGGTCCAACACATACGACTTCAGCAAAAAGTTGTGTTGAGTACCGGGTTAGCATTTACTCTTCGATCACTTCTCCTTAGCCAGTCTGATCGGTTGAAGCCTGTTATAGAGGATCACCGCGTAAAAGTGTAGAAGGGTCTTGGCAGCTCTGGCCTGCTGGCCCTGACGCTAGCAGTCAGCCATTGGTCACTGACTGCTGCAGCTCATGCGCTGCTCAGCGTTTTGATCCCATAATCAAAATATCATTTTAATTAATGATATATTTTTGTGAAGTCTACTCCAAACATATCAACTTTCAGGAGCAATATATACGTTCTCAGCTTATTTTGGCATACACTAAATTAATTGTGCACTGAAATTATTAAATACATGTTATAGCACCTAAAAGGATTAAAGAACTTTTGAAAAGAATTTAATGCAGAAAAGCCTAAATGAAAACAGGCCATAGAACACATTTGTACCAACACACCTTCAACCTCCAACCATATTACCAAACTGCTTGCCTAACTCTCGAATCCATCGACTGCCACTGTTATATATACATATATATTTGTTGTTATGTTTAAAAGTTGTATTGTAATTTTATACCGATACATTTTTTGCCGTTACTGCAAGCCAATAATTCCATTAGTGTAGTCCGAGTGTGAAATGATCTTTCACTGACCTTCACAATCTGATTTCATGAAATTAACGACTATCCGGACAATGTCTCACAGTTCATGTACCTGTCACAAAATTGATCAGAGAAGTGTTGACTGGCGATCTGCGGTTACTTTGCCATTCATTTCGTTCAGGAGCAGACTACTGGATGGAAGGCAAGCCCCACGCTAAATGGGAGGTTACAAGCTGTTTGTATGTTGGAAGGAGGCATGTTTGTGTCTGAAACAGCATTATAATTTGATGAGTCAGAATATACTGTTTTACTGTGGTTACATCGTTACCAGACCACTGGTACTGTTTCTGTGGGGACGTCCTCGATTAACTGCCGGACAGCACGATGGTTACTTCACTCTCGCTTATCTGCCAAACAGATTTCAGCCAACAACTGTCCCTGGACTGAGAAAATCAGTTCAGCTACTGCCAGGAACCATTTCCGCGAGTAATGCCAAACGTGCACTGCTATTCGTTCAGTTCTGCAGCAACGACATCATGCCACACTACTAGCCTGGACCAGACAACATCTGCGCATTGGGAACGCGCTGTGAAACAGAGTACTATTCATTAAAATGTGCAGAATCAACATTTCAAGGGTCAATGGTCGCCAGAAAGTATATCGTGACATGAAGAGAGCTACAACAACAATTGCATTGAAGAGCGCGCTCATCATGGTGGTGGAGGGATTACGATCTGGTGAGACTTCTACACCAATCAGCGGACAGAACTCGTCATCTTAGACGAAGCTGTTAATGGCTTGCGATAAGGTGATGAGATCGTGAGGAATCACATAGCCGCTTTTGCACTGAGCCATGCACCAAACATTGTGCTTCAGTAGGACAATGCACGTCAGTATGTTGTTAGAGTCGTGTAGGCTGAACCCCAAGGCAGACACCTGGAAATCTTGTCCTGGCCATCCAATTCACCTGATTTGCCATGACTATCGAATTCATCTGATTTGCCCTGGTCATCCAATTCACCTGACTTGCCCTGGCCATCCAATTCACCTGACTTGCCCTGGCCATCCAATTCACCTGACTTGTCCTGGCCATCCAATTGTCCTAACTTGTCCTTGCCATCCAATTCACCTGACTTACCATGACTATCGAATTCACCTGACTTGCCCTGGCTATCCAATTCACCTGACTTGTCCTTGCCATCCAATTCACCTGACTTACCATGACTATCGAATTCACCTGACTTGCCCTGGCCATCCAATTCACCTGACTTGTCCTTGCCATCCAATTCAACTGACTTACCATGACTATCGAATTCACCTGACTTGTTCTTGCCATCCAATTCACCTGACTTACCCTGGCCATCCGATTCACATGACGTGTCACCAATTGATCATCAAACTGACCAAGAATTACAGAGACCCGTACATCAAACTGACAAAGAATTACAGAGACCCGTACATCAAACTGACCAAGATTTACAGAGACCCGTACATGCAACTGACCAAGAATTAGACCCGTACATCAAACTGACCAAGAATTACAGAGACCCGTACTTCAAACTGACCAAGAATTACAGAGACCCGTACATCAAACTGACCAAGAATTACAGAGACCCGTACATCAAACTGATCAAGATTTACAGAGACCCGTACATCAAACTGATCAAGATTTACAGAGACCCGTACATCAAACTGACCAAGAATTACAGAGACCCGTACATCAAACTGACCAAGAATTACAGAGACCCGTATATCAAACCGACCAAGAATTACAGAGACCCGTACATGAAACTGACCAAGAATTAGACCCGTACATCAAACTGACCAAGAATTACAGAGACCCGTACATAAAACTGACCAAGAATTACAGAGACCCGTACATCAAACTGATCAAGATTTACAGAGACCCGTACATCAAACTGATCAAGATTTACAGAGACCCGTACATCAAACTGACCAAGAATTACAGAGACCCGTACATCAAACTGACCAAGAATTACAGAGACCCGTACATCAAACTGACCAACAATTACAGAGACCCGTACATCAAACTGACCAAGAATTGCAGAGACCCGTACATCAAACTGATCAAGAATTTCGTAGAGAATCCTGGAGATTGTGCTTTACATTGACACGACGTCACTGCACAACTATCGACGTAAATATCTTTCGTAAGCTGGTTGGCTGGTTGCCACGCTCCCTGCTCGTGAATATTCACGACGTATTACATAGGTAGCAGGGCATTTATAGGCAAACTGCATCTCGATTGGTGGATAATGTCTGCGGGAGATCTAGGACCTTGTTCCGTTATTTATGTATGTTTTTGATTAAGGTCTGTAAACGAGATCTTGATTTGCAAAAGTAACTTTAGGAGTTACGAGATGTTAAAGACGTTTACAGAAATAATAGACGATCTGTTTATACGGGCTTTTGTGAACAGAGGTTTATTTAGCATGTTAGAGTTGTGACAAATTCTATGTGGACATTGGTTGATTTATTCTGTTGGTGTTTTTGGCGAAGTAAAGTCTGTGGCGTTGTATCTTTTTTCCTACGTTGATATGTAAGGCAAACGCCGTCCATCGTAGACGATGCTGGCATAATTAATTTATGTAGCTTTATTTGTAGTAAGGATTAACTGCACCACTTTTATCCTCACTCTTTCGTCTCGTGCCGCCCGACCCCAGTGGCAAGTCAAGTACAAGACGACTAGGGGGCGAAAACGAGATGCAGGGGACTCCGCATCAAGTACCCGTGAAAAAGACGGCGGAGTCCGGAGTCGAGCCCACACCACCTGACCGGGTAGCCGACGGAATCCCCATGTTGACACGAACCTCTGGGGTATTTTACGTATTTGTATGGCATTTGGGGATAATTAAGTCTAACATTTCGATAGTGTTTTTTTATGAATGTTAAAGTAAAGGAAAATAAAGTAACCCATAGCATTACTGCCGTAGGGATGTGAGGTAGTAGCGATCTCACATTTCTAATGCTCGGCTTTATGAGGGAGGTAGCCATCTCCTCTCCCTCGCCGCTTTTACTTTCCGGAATGAACCGGTACCCATTTAAGGCTGGGTCGACCCGGGAGCCATTGCGATCTGAAAAAAACATTACCGCCTCAACTGGGGAATGAACCCAGGACCACTAAAATTCGAAGCCAGCGCGCTAACCACTGCGCTACGCGGCTCCACAATGAATGATTTATGAATGAGTTGCCTTGAAAGCACTTTCACTATGCTAAACCGCCGCCGTTTGCCCATTTTTAAACACGTTTCCCTCCTTTGCGAGCATGTCTCCGTCAGTCAGCTATAGAAGCAGGCAATGAACATCTACGATGGAAAAAGCCACCCCCTCTCTATTCACCCCAACCCCAAACCTTCCTTCATCGTGATCTCATCCCAACTGATTTCCACGCAATACCTGTACCTGGCTGGGTCAAATCGAAAAAAAAAAAACATCCTCACTATGCACAGCCTGGGTCTCAGACATTAGGCGTGGGCATGGCGGTATACAAGAGAGTTCCTTGTCGCTAAAGATATCTTCAGACCTACCTTGATGGTGTCATTGGGGCAGAGTAGAAAAATTGAATAAAAGATGGTAGGTCCTGATTGAGCATATGACAACAATTAGACCTCTAGTCTTTCTGTCCCGAGCTCATTTCCAGCTCTGTCTACAAAGCATCTGTTTGCTATATGTTTGCATTTATCCCCCTTCTCTTTGTACATTTGTGGCTGCCGCTACACTATTGTCCTATTTCAGAAAAGTGATGCCCTGTAATGATATCAGCTGGTTCCTTGATGCGAGTCTTATCCAATACCATTGTCTTCTCTCGTCAGCTCATGTTCCACTATTGTTTATCTCGTTCTTTCAAACAGTTTCATATTAGTAATATTATTTCACTATCTTAGTTCAAGTACTCGGTGCTAGCACCTATATATACAAGTCAGTACCATGTTTCATGGTTCAAGCTATTCAATATGTCGGACGTTACGTTTAGGTTGAGGATTTATATTTTTGTGTTGGAGTGAATTTATTTGGATTTTCTCAAGTATCTCCATGCAGCTAAAGCTCACATTGCCTATGCTATCTTCTGCTGACTTTTTTTTCCCCGTGACCTTTACTTTTTTCTTTATTGCTACAAAGATTTATGAATTATAATACATATTTTAGCGGTGTGTCTCCCAGCTCAATTTTAAAAACGCATTTATTCGTATAAAATTGTTGTGTTTTTCTCCTTTGTATTCTTAATTCTAATGTATGTGATGTTTCATCGAGTATACCAGTAGAACAGCTGTTGCTTTGGAACAAACATGGCAAAAACTCCTGTCCATGGTTGCGACACATGTTCAAGAACCTGATACTCGGCAAATGTGCACGATGCAGTGACAATACAAATGGTGGTTTATTTCATGCGCATATAAATATATACTAACCTACGTGACTTACCGTTGCAATTTAAAACAATTAAAAAATAGATTTTCTGCATTTTACTTGACGGTCCTTGACTGTCAGTTTTTTGTGTGACGAAATTGTGATTGTGCATGTGTTTGTTGTTTGACGTTTCGTTACTTCCTATGGAGGCGCTTAGCTTTTTCTTTGTTTTTATTTGGGAGCCGTAATTTGGGAAAAGTGTAATCTTTCGACTGCTTGGGTTCCGAACTGTTCCTTTGAAATGTTATTGTCTGAAGCACATTCTGAGCCAAATAGACGTTGTTTGGATGTTTTCTTGTGGGAATCATCTACATGAGTTACATTGAAATGAAAACATTTGAATAATTAAGAAAATCATCTAATTTGTTCTGCAGATTGAGATGCATACAATTATGACAGAAGAACAATAACTGCAGCACCAAAGGTATACATCATCATCAGCATTGTTCCGTACGAATTGCGAGGATAGTTTTTCATTTGGAAAGGTTGAAGATACAAAATGAATGTAGCATGAATATCACGAAAGAGAAATGATTAATCTCTAATCGTCTCTACGATCAAACGGAATACGATACGATTAGAGAGCGATAATAAGGCAGGTAAGACTCTCCATAACGATGTTATAACAACGGATACATTGCTATATGTCTGGCTGGCTGCCTGTGTGATATTCCGCGTCCACCAGTTCGTATGTGGCACTTTCCGTATCTCGTATTCTCCTGCATGCATTGTGTAGCCAAAGCACACCCACGAAAGCCACATTCAAACATCCTATTAAGACAATCATAAATTATATACATATATCAAGATGTTGACAGAGAGTCGGCCAAATATTGCAACACGCTAATATTCCGATTAAACCAAGCTAATCTCCAATTAAATCATCTCATTTAGTCCAATACATTGACATTCGCCGATGCTGAATGTCTCGCAGTCCTTGTATACAGTACGTGAACATGGGTGCGGCGTAGTTGGCAGACATACAGAGTATCTCCAATGACAAGTGCAGACCTTGTAAATGACTATGTATAGCTGTATTGGTGAAATAGTGCAGCCTGGCATATTTACAGCTCAACCTCTACTACAGATGGCTACAGGAGAGAATGTTGGTTATTACACTTATATGCAGTAGGAATTACATTTATAAATCTCCGTTTTTGAGAGACCAGAATGTACATTCATATATTTGGTAAATCCCAAGTGAAGAATTTACAAACCAACAATTTAGACAGGCAGGACTTCATTAGGAGGGAAATATTCTTGGGAATAAAATATAATATATACAGATGGAAGCATGTTTGACATTATTAGAGAAACAAGCAGACTTGTGAGAACAAACATTAGAAGGAAGGCAGTAGACCGACGTTGGGAAAACTAACTCAGAAAGGAAAATAGTTAGAGAGGGGGATGTGTGTGTGGTGGGAGGCAAGGATGAGAAGAGATGCAGAATAAGAGAGAGAGAGAGAGAGAGAGAGAGAGAGAGAGAAAGAGATAGAGAGAGAGAGACCGGCAGACAGAAGTAAAAGAAGCCAATAGACTAATCGGGTTAGATGAGTTAGATTATTACTCACCCAGACGACAAATAATAGCTATATATGTGGAGGTATATCACGCGAGCTATCGGGATGTGTAGTGTTGTAGTGTAGTAGTGTATTAGTCTGAGTGTACCTACCCACGTTATATGTATTTATCTTCACGAAAATAAACTATTGGAATACATTTATTTATATATGGCCTTAGTCTTAGTCAACTTGTACTTTTTTCCTGCTTAGCGGGCTAGGCTCGAGCAGCTTATTACTCCGCTGCGTTGTGACAATTGCCGCGCAGGGTGGTTAACCGATGTGCTAGTCCATCTTAATAGATCTCAACATTAGAGCAAAGTAGACTAGCAGGGTGTTAGGCACTATCTATACTACTCTAAAAAAAAAACCGCCTAACCCTGGTCAATGTTATGCCATATCGCATAGTTAGTCGTCTCTTACAAGATGTCCTCTGTGGGACAGTAGTGCTATTCTTGACCTTATCCGATTGTTATACACAAAGATCCCGCGGACCATATATATATAGATATCATCAGTCTCGTAATCTAGAAGGTCGTTGAGGCCCCGTTACTGCAGTTTGTTGAGCCACATATATATATATGGATGGACGAGATATCAGGGTCATATATATATATGGATGGACGAGATATCAGGGTCATATATATATATATATATATGGATGGACGAGATATCAGGGTCATATATATATATATATATGGATGGACGAGATATCAGGGTCATATATATATATATATATATATGGATGGACGAGATATCAGGGTCATATATATATATATATATATATGGATGGACGAGATATCAGGGTCATATATATATATATATATGGATTGACGAGATATCAGGGTCATATATATATATGGATGGACGAGATATCAGGGTCATATATATATATATATATATATATATATATATATATATATATATATATATATATATATGGATGGACGAGATATCAGGGTCATATATATATATATATATATATATATATATATATTTGGATGGACGAGATATCAGGGTCATATATATATATATATATATATGGATGGACGAGATATCAGGGTCATATATATATATGGATGGACGAGATATCAGGGTCATATATATATATATATATATATATATATATATATATATATATATATATATATATATATATATGGATGGACGAGATATCAGGGTCATATATATATATATATATATATATATATATATATATATATTTGGATCGACGAGATATCAGGGTCATATATATATATATATATATATATATATATATATATATATATATATATATGGATGGACGAGATATCAGGGTCATATATATATGGATGGACGAGATATCAGGGTCATTATTATATATGGATGGGCGAGATATCAGGGTCATATATATATATGGATGGACGAGATATCAGGGTCATATATATATATATATATATATATTTATATACTATATAGACTAATATACTGACTGAAACCCCACTTCGCTTTCAGGCAGTGCTCCCTGAAATAGGATGTGTCTCAGTATCCAAGTTTTCCACCCCCATAACTTTTCTTTTGTTTGTTTTGTTTTTTTGCCTACGTTCACCTTATTTCTCTACTCCCCAAAGCGGTATGCATTGCACTGTGTTTTTATGTTGCGCCTGTCGGCCCATTGTATCCGACCTCGACATCCATTTTATGGTAAGTATCTCCTTCCTCCAGCATTTTCTAAGTGTTAGCTTTCCCGGGGTCACGGCCGGGGCTGTGATTGGGCAGCACTTAGTGAGTTGCAATGCTTGCTAATCTGATATTTTCTTACCGCTCTCTTAAAATTTAGCGGTTTTATATTTGTCAATTAATTTGTCATGTTCCTGTTATGTATACAATGTGTTGTTTATTTAAAAGCCACGCCATTGGTCAGTTGGAGCAATAAAATGGTACATGGTTGGCACATATTCACAAATACATTGTTTTTTAACCACTAAATGTGTAACCTTTATTTGATTTGATTGTGCTGTTTTCTCCTTCCTATGGAAGGCAAGCGCTCTTCCGTCTTACTTTAGGCTCCGCCTGTATACCTTCATCTTCTTCTTCTTCTGCGTTCGTTCTCAATCTCCTGCTACCAAGACCTGAACAGAGCTTGGTAGCAGGTTGTAGTCCCGATAACGGAATGCGCTGTGTCGCAAGTTTACATCCTAAACTGCGATATTTGCACCTTTCGGTCCGACACATCTGTCTTCGGCAGAGGTTTTATATCATATCCTTATGTAGCTGCTAACCTGGCCTCTTATTACTTTACTCTTTCCCGCTTGTCCTTCCATCCCCTACCAGACCCTTTAAATAGATCCTTTGATTGCATTTCTATTCTCCCCCGTCCTCACTCTCTCTCTCTCTCTGTCTCTCTCTCTCTCTCTCTCTCTGTCTCTCTTTCTATCTCTGTCTTTCTTCCAGCCTTCTGTAACCATAATTCCTTCAAAACGTCATAGTTACTACCGCTTGCACTTAACCTCGCACACACACATATATATATATTCACCACCCCTACGTACTTTTATTATACGTGAAGTTTGTCCGACCTTTAACGTGTTATCTTAAACATTTGATCTCTGATTTAGTCAGTGTATTACTCTGTTTTTCTTCCTTATTCAAACTTAGGTCGTTCCAAATTTTTTGTACTTGCGCTTTCTCTCGTATTCCGCACACACATCTAATTTGTCATTATATTCTGTCATGTTTTGTTCACATGTCCTCTCATTCTTTCTTCTGCTACTTCCTCTTCATATTCCACCACTCTCTTTTCTGTCTCTCTTCGTGTCACTCTCTCTCTCTCTCTCTCTCTCTCTCTATCTCTATCTGTGCATTTATAACCACATATCTCAAGTGATCAATGTTTGTGTTGTTTCAGTTGCCAATCCTCCTGAGAGGGCTAAAGACGACAGCACAGTCGGCACGCGTAATGGACAGCTGTCACGTAAGTTAAGCCAATGATAATGCCACAATGGCTGCTGATACTGAAACAACTGACAGCTTATGGCGTTTATTCTATTGATGACCTACTTTTAAATATTGTAGCTGGATGTTCACGATTATTTATAAATCGTAAGGGTGTATCTACTGAAATCGATATTTCACAAGCGGATACTTAAGGGAGGGGAATAGCGGTTGTAGTAACACAGTTGAAGATGGAAGAATACAGGGCGTCTGTATGCTTCTGTTTGGTAGCAATATCTTTCAGTAGCGTGTGTGGTACAATGACTGAAACAAAGACACAAGGCTTGTATGTCTGTGGAATATATGAACGAACAGATAAACTACATACAGGTCACATGGTTCTCGATAGTTTGCTTGATACATTATAGAAGGGACTGCTGTTATTGTTATTCATTGTTCTTAAAGCTATTTGTATATGAGTTATTCAGTCTTGTAGTCTTTCTTTGGGACGCGGTTTGCAGTGGCTCAAACATTCAGTGGATGACTGAAGAAGGTTGGTTTATGTCCTCCTTGATTTAGGGCAACGGTATACTTATCAGTAGATTCACAACTACGGCAATCAGAATGTTGATCCCTACCTCGTTGACAAGGCTTTTGGGGACACAGACTGTTTCCAAGTACATGGCGTAGATGTGAGGTGAGATCTTGGCCGGTATACTGCATATTCCGGAACGCCAACTTGACATCCCATGGACTGCCGTAACATGCAATACCAACAGTGAGTAAGAACATGTATAGGTAATGAACAAAATAAAGCAATACCCACGTTATAACGAGGTTCTCGCTAGAAACACAAACGAAAACACTTAACAATTCACAAAATAATCCAAACTCATGGACATGATAAGCGATGTAAAGCGGTAAAAGTCAGTACCAACAATGGGTGAACATATGTGTATAAGTAAAGAGTCAGAGACCGCAAAGATACATACATAAAATAAATCTCAAATTACGGTCACAATGCCATTGTTACGGACACAACACACACGCGAACTCCTCGCAATTCACAAGATAAGTGAGAGTCACGAGCATCACAGTATGGAGCAGAAACTTAGAGAACAACATGGCGAAGTTTGGTTGTCACGGCAGATTGATTGCGGTTGTCGTTAGTTTGATGGTGGCTCGAGAACTGCACAATCGAAACTTGCCGTAGCCTTCCCAGTCACCAACGCTGTCAAACAGGATTGTGTGCTGGCACCGACACTGTTTAGCATGACCTTTGCCAGGATTGTGTGCTGGCACCGACACTGTTTAGCATGGCCTTTGCCAGGATTGTGTGCTGGCACCGACACTGTTTAGCATGACCTTTGCCAGGATGGATTGTGTGCTGGCACCGACACTGTTTAGCATGACCTTTGCCAGGATTGTGTGCTGGCACCGACACTGTTTAGCATGGCCTTTGCCAGGATTGTGTGCTGGCACCGACACTGTTTAGCATGGCCTTTGCCAGGATTGTGTGCTGGCACCGACACTGTTTAGCATGGCCTTTGCCAGGATTGTGTGCTGGCACCGACACTGTTTAGCATGGCCTTTGCCAGGATTGTGTGCTGGCACCGACACTGTTTAGCATGGCCTTAGCCAGGATTGTGTGCTGGCACCGACACTGTTTAGCATGGCCTTTGCCAGGATTGTGTGCTGGCAACGACACTGTTTAGCATGGCCTTTGCCAGGATTGTGTGCTGGCACCGACACTGTTTAGCATGGCCTTTGCCAGGATTGTGTGCTGGCACCGACACTGTTTAGCATGGCCTTTGCCAGGATTGTGTGCTGGCACCGACACTGTTTAGCATGGCCTTTGCCAGGATTGTGTGCTGGCACCGACACTGTTTAGCATGGCCTTTGCCAGGATTGTGTGCTGGCACCGACACTGTTTAGCATGGCCTTTGCCAGGATTGTGTGCTGGCACCGACACTGTTTAGCATGGCCTTTGCCAGGATTGTGTGCTGGCACCGACACTGTTTAGCATGGCCTTTGCCAGGATTGTGTGCTGACACCGACATTGTTTAGCATGGCCTTTGCCAGGATTGTGTGCTGGCACCGACACTGTTTAGCATGGCCTTTGCCAGGATTGTGTGCTGGCACCGACACTGTTTAGCATGGCCTTTGTCAGGATTGTGTGCTGGCACCGACACTGTTTAGCATGGCCTTTGCCAGGATTGTGTGCTGGCACCGACACTGTTTAGCATGGCCTTTGCCAGGATTGTGTGCTGGCACCGACACTGTTTAGCATGGCCTTTGCAGCAGTTTCCTCTGGTGCTGCACATAGCGTTGCTACTGCCGCGCATATCAGGTACATGGCGCAAGGTCAGATGTTCAATCCGAGATGTCTGACGTCTTACACTAAAGTGAGTAAAGCTATGATATTGGATATCTCGTTCGCTGACGAATACGTCCTTAACACCAGCTCCAAACAAGATATGCGATCCACTATGACGGAGTTTTCAACGGCATGCAATAACGTTGGCTTCACTAACAACTGTAGAACAACTGAGGTATCTTTCGAACATATCTTTGGGAAGCCGTATATTGAACCAAACATGTTCATGCAGAACAAACGTCTCCAAGCAATCGACAGTTTCGCCGACCTAGGCCGTACCCTCACTAGAGAGACGAATATCGATTTTGATTTTGAGGTTAACAGCAGGACTTTTAATGCAAGCTCTGCGTTCAGGAAGCTGAATGCAAACGTCTGGAATCGACATGATATCAGTGTCGCACCATGCCAAAGTTAAAGTGTTAACCCTCTGTTTCATGTCTTCGAAACATGGACAGTATATAGCAGAAACGTCAGCCAGCTAAATAGTTGTCTCTCTAAATGCCTGGGTATGCTGCTCAGGATCGGGTGGCAGGACATAGTGCGTCTCTAAAATTTTCATTAGGACCAACATATTGAGCATCTATACGCTTCTGTAAAAAATCCCAGGCAAGATGGACTGGGCATGTTCGCATGATTGATGAACGCATACCCACGCAGCTATTATAGGTTAGCTCAGAACTGGTAGACGTTCATTAGGAGGACGCTGCAGAGACTCAGTTAAATTGTTTACAAAAAACTTAAATGTTGATGTAACCTCATGCGAGATGCTTGTACAGAACAGTTCCACCCGACTCACTAGCATCACGAAAGGTGTTTAGATTACAGAGCGAAATTCCGTTGCTGAGTCTCAGAGTAGACATGGCGCTCGAAAGAGCAGAGCGCACGATGATTCCACAGCCGACTACCTTCCATTTTTGCTTGCGATCGTCAGCATTTATTGCAGAGGAAACTTCAGTCGTTCGTCGATAAATACATATGGAAGATAATGAATATAGTCTGGCATGACATAGTGAAGAATGAAGACCTATGGGAAATGAGCAACCAATGGGACAACATATTAAACGTAGGAAATGTGGTTGGATAAGACATAGACTCCAAAACGTGACCAGACGTGCCCTGTCATATAATTCACAGTGGAAGAGGAAAAGAGTAGACCAAAAAATAACTTGAAATCAGACTTAAAATGAACTTCGGTCCCTGGATATTAGCTGGGGAATTGCAGAAAGGGCAGCGTAATACAAACTATCTGCAGAGGGTTGTTAATGATCTGTGCCCCAAAAGGAGACACGGATTTAATAGCTGCATTATCAGTTTGAGAAACAGCCAACAATCGCAAGGAGCCATGTCAAGAATTTTGAGAAGAATGCTGTGTTTGGCTAAAAAGGACCGAAAAAGATGCAAAGAATGGGCTAGTGCGTTGTAATGATGGAGCTTCCAAGTTCTCGTTGTCCACAGGTCATGTCGTTTGCGTCGAACAGCATCAGCTAGGCGACAAATGGCCTCCGTGTAGTACATTGAATAATTTAAACAACGGTTATATAAGACCAAGGTCCGTAGTTGATCAATGAATTCGTCATTTCGGCTTATTGAGGAACGTGATCCGCTCTCCACCGGTGTGCAGTCACCTTTGATGCGACGATACATTTCTTTGTGTGATGCTCATGGCATCGTTACCGAACGCCTTTTGTATCTCGTGAACGGTTTACATGTGGGTGTCACTTAGCGTTTAGCAACATTTGATACCTTACTGCTGCTCAATTATTTCGATATTTCGTGGTGAATGATAACCCGACGGGTGCTCACTACACTCAGCACTGACAGGCTGACTGTCAGCGACTGACGGGTGCTGACTACACTCAACACTGACAGGCTGACTATCAGCGACTGACGGATGCTCACTACAATCAACACTGACAGGCTGACTGTCAGCGACTGACGGGTGCTCACTACACTCAACACTGACAGGCTGACTGTCAGCGACTGACGGGTGCTCACTACACTCAACACTGACAGGCTGACTGTCAGCGACTGACGGGTGCTCACTACACTCAACACTGACAAGCTGACTGTCAGCGACTGACTGGTGCTCACTACACTCAATACTGACAGGCTGACTGTTTGTTTCCGCGAAAAGAAAACAGATTCAGTATGTGTGTCTATGTATTTGTGTGAATGAATAAGTGTGTATGTATGTGCATGTTACTATCTGGCGTCATCAGTTGAAACATAATTGATAACATAAACACATTCTACATTTGCCCATCTACAAAGCAAAGAAGGAGATCTAGGGCAATGCTGGAATACTTATGCATTATGTGTTGTAGCGGATTTCCAGTGCAGGCGTGAATCAGTTGCCGTTGTTCTCAACATAGATGCTGCATATAATCTGGGTGACTGTAAGATTTGATGTGATGTTTAAAACAGTAAGGAATAAATACATAGCGAGTCAGCTGGATACCAGCTGCCCTGATGGAGATACCAGTTGCAATCCTCTCGAAATCTTTAACAACAGAATCAATCCCAAAAATGACTAGTGATGTCCCAAGGTCTCTTCACTCTCGTCGATGAAGTTCAAAATTTGCACAACAGAAGTGGGTAGCATTCAACCCAAAACTTCTGGGGAAACTCTTACATTTACAGAGGACATGCTGACGTGCATAACTGGTTCAGATTGTCATAATATGGTCAGTGACATCCAGACCTTTCAGACAGTTTAACCATGGTGTGGAGAGTTCATATGCTGATCAATCTGAGCAAGGCCTGCACGATGTGGTGCTCCTTGAACGACTCTAAAATGGATGCAGACCTCCCGGACATAATCTGTGATAGATGTGTCATTGACAGGAGCGACATTTTGGCATTTCTCTGTTTAACATTTTGTCGCTGCCTCTCATATCGGTAACACATGCATATGTGTAAGCGAGGGCTGGTAACACATCGACCAGAACATGCACATATGTAAGCGAGGGCTGGAAACACTCAAAACTAAAGCAGCGGCAAACGTGTATAAATGATTGCGTATTAGTTAAATCGATGACTGGTTCCGTCAGTTGGGCACACCTACACGATCAAGATTACAGTTTGAACTGTTAGAAAGTATATATATTGAAGGTATTGACATAAACAAAAGCGTATATACGTGTTTCCACAGACAGGTGGCATCCACTGCACAATACCACATCATACATCAAGGGAATAAGCATAATGACATGGGTGCCTAATATGGCAAAGAAACAGAGAACAAGGACAAGTGACCACTCATAAGGTGATAGTGAATGGATCCGTCTACACTGGTGCCAGAAGGACAGTCTACCATCATGACCCTAGGCATGGAATGCAGAGCGTGATTCAATGGAAAAGCAGGGTGTGTGATTAGCTGATACATTAAAACGCTCAAGTTAATGATGCCACCACACATACCGATGGGTTGGTTCTAGGCAGTAAGATATCTTGTTGGGGCTTTTATGCTAGAAGGAGAGGTAAGGTTGTTGCCGAAGGGAGTTTGAAATACATAGTAAAATATGTCAGTATGTAGACGGAAGCAGTTACCTTAGCTCTGAGATGGCTATCCGAGACCTTTTTAATAAGGTCAGTAGCCATATCACTCGCAACCCTTTCCTTGGACGGAAAATAAGATTGGCTAAAACGGTGTGGATTGCAGTTGTATAGGTCTCAAACCTGCAGGGGCTGCTGTAGATGAACTATTCTGGTAATTTTGGGGTTCAGAACGAAGGAAGAGCTCAGATCATGGTTTAAGAAGCATGCATCATGTCCCCAGTAACTTAACTTCTCTAAACAAGTTACAGACTCTGCAAATTCTGCACAGAAAAAAAAACAAAGTGTTTTCCACTCAGTTTCATCTAAACATTATTAAGTGCATCTAATTTATTTTTGAATATACTAACTGACCCTGTCCTCACTATTTCCTGTCACAATGGATTCCAAGCATTCATCACTATCTGTAAAAAAAATTTACTAATATTTAATCTGGCCTGTTTTTAATGAATTTGTTAGCTGTGCCCTCTTGTCCTTGGAGCCATTAAATTATGAAAAACTTGGTATAGTCAAATGTATTATTATTCCACGTCATTTGTTGAGATTGAACGAGCATGCTTGGAGTTCAGTGAAGTCGACTCTTAGGAACATTACAGAACTCGTTTAGTTTAACAGACAAGGCGATTAGAAACTTTGTTTTAGCTTCACAAAGACTAGTGGTCACACAAATCTTGAAACTGATATATCAGAGATTTTTTTCTGGATCACCAAATCTCTTTATCAAAAGGAACTGAGCAGAAACTTTAAAAAAGAATAACAAATATAATGAAAGCTATTTTTTCATCAGCTTTAAATGTTTTTAGAATTTCCATTATTGTGTCCCATACAGCAAAAAATGACGGATAATGTTACCGTGCCATTTCAGATGCTAAGATATCGCATCTGAGTGGTACTCGATAACTTTTGCGAGTGTCAAGAAGTCACTAGACGCAAACATGAACAAGTTTCTACACTAGAGAGACGATCAGATTATTTGTCTCACAGTTCATTACAATCCTTTTAACAGTATACGTGTTAAAGATCATCCTTTGCAATTTATAAATACTCCTGTATATATATATATATATATATATATATATATATATATTCACTAGATTTAGTTCCCGGATTAGCCCGGAAAACAAAACACAATTTGTTTAATACACTGAATCCCATTCAATAATTTGTCATCATGAAGAAACTTTCTGGCAGAAGCTGGGGAGCAGACGAAAGAATACTAAAGAAACTGTACATTGGAAGAGTGAGACCAGTTCTCGAGTATGGCATTGCGGCATGGGCAAAAGCAGAAAAGGCGAACTTTGATAAAATTAGCAAACTTCAAAACCAAGCCATGAGTTATAACAGGAGGCATGAAGTCAACGCCAATTGTAGAACTTGAAAAGATTACAAATCTGCAATCCATGGCCGACAGACGAGACTGCGGAGCCCAGCAGCAAGCAGAGAAACTCAGAAGACTGACAGACCATTCAATGCATCAGAGACTAAATAAATTTGGACAAGGGAAACTAAAGCGGAGAAACTTTGCAGAAATAGCCAAAGCAAAGATGAGCGAAGACCCTATGAACACCATAACAACACCAAAGCCCATCCCTACTATACGCAAACCCACATGGAAGCAGCCAGACTGAAAAAAGAAAGAAGAGACATAAGTTTGAGGTACATAGCGGAAAACTACCCCAGCATAGACTGGACCCATGCATACACCGACGTTTCTGTAATAAACACAACACAGATTGGATGGGGAGGGGTATTCCTGAGCCTACCAAATGGTAGAAAAATAACACTGTCAGTGGCAACTGGAAAATTCTCAAGCAATTTCAGAGCGGAGGCAGAGGCACTGAGGGCTGCAGTGAAAGCAATGCTGACAGGCGAAAGCAATGAAAACCAGAAAGTCCTGTTTACAGATGTCCTGGCCGTGGTTATAGCACAAAAAGGCCTGACAAATACTGAACTTAATGATTTAAGGGCAGAACTATGTTAACTATGCCAGCAGTCCGTACCAAAAAGAGTAGTGATACAGTTGATTCCATCCCTCTGTAACATCCAAGGCAACGAGGAGGCATACAGACTGGCAAAAGAAGGTGCAAGACTACCACAACCAGATTATAATGTGACCTACGAAGAGTCCAAAAAGGTTTATTAGGGCCACATACATGGCCAAATGGGAAACAGAACATACTGGCTACACAATAAATGATGCCTACTACCAACTGAACAGAGGAGAGCAGGTCGTGGTTTTCAGACTCCGCAAAGGACATAACAGACTGAGGTACCCTCTATTCAATAAACTGAAGATAGGTGGCACTGACGAATGCATCTGTGGTACAGGGAAAATGACCGCTGAACATATGTTGCAAAATTGCCCGACATACGAGGATCAGAGAAAGCACATGTGGTCAACACCGGTGGCAACACTAGACAAGCTCTATGGCAGTGTTGACAGCCTCAGGATGACAGCTGCTTTCTTCGAACAAATTCAAGTTGACGTCTGACAGCGTACGAAGAAGAAGAAGACAATATTTTGTGTTTGTGTGGTTACTTCAGTGAGGACAATGTCATTGTATTTTATATATGTCCAACTCACACTTTCCATTTTTCGATAGCGACACACTTCAAACTAGTCCAAGCTTTGTCATCCTTATTTGTTGGAAACAAAGTCTCAGCACTATACAGTGCAATTGGCCATACATGAGTAATATTACTTTTTCCTCAGTTTCATCCCCATATTATTTGATGTTAACCGTTTATATTTGTCATTGAAGCCTATTTGTGTCAATGCAGTCATTGTCTTAATGTCCGTCTCATTGCGGGCATCTTCTGCTAAAGGTTGCCGTAAATATGTAAAATTCTGTACTTGTTCGATTATTTCTCCATTGATGATTATATATTCATACGGCTATGATGCTTGTCTTTTACCATAAACTTTGTCTTTAATGGTGTTTATTTTCATGCCAAACTCTTTAGGCTGTGCTGTTAATTTTCTTCAAGCAACATTTGCAACTCTGCTACTGGTTCTCCCTCTGTCTACAGTTTGACCATCGCTAAATGTGTTGGAAATAACTTTCATACCATTGACTCTGACGCCCCGATAACAACTCCGGGTAACTGTTTCCATCATCATATCAGAACACTATGTTTAGACACTTGGCATAAACAAACAACCTTGTTTTATTGTAACAGGACCTGTTAGTCCTTCTTTGATTGACATACTCGCCACCTGATCTTCATATATCTGGATAAACCTGATGATTGGTTTCTCTGTATGTTTTTGTTGCAACATCTTAAAAAGTATATTTCTAGGGGTTTCGATCAGTGACTTTCTCGTAGTCATTAAAGCAAATTCAAAGTGGTCCTCCTTTACCGACCATTCTTTCTGTACCATTCTTCATGCGAGAACCAGCAATGATCCGATGATATCCCGTGTATCATTTGCCTTGCGAAATTAAAATTGGTTATCTTTTAGCACATCTTCTATCTTGTCATTGATTCTCTTTTAATTACTTCTAATAGAATTGTTGATGCATGTGGTTTTAAGCTTATGGCTCGGAATTGGGGCCGCATTCTGATGCATTGTTTTTTTTTTTTTTTTTTTTTTTTTGGCAAAGGAAATATTTTTGATATTGTGTTTTCCTTTGTTCATATTCCATTGCTGCAAATGTTACTACCATTATTACAAAGTAAGTTGTGTAAAGTCTCTCCTGTTGTTTTGAGCAGCTCTATCCTCATACAGACCCCCCATTCTCATACAGACCCCCATCCACATACAGACCCCCATCCACATACAGACCCCTATCCTCATACAGACCCCCATCCTCATACAGACCCCTATCCTCATACAGACCCCCATCCTCATACAGACCCCCATCATCATACAGACCCCCATCCTCATACAGACCCCCATCCTCATATACCCATACTCACACAGACCCCAATCCTCATACAGACCCCCATCCTCATACAGACCCCAATCCTCATACAGACCCCCATCCTCATACAGACCCCCATCCTCATACAGACCCCCATCCTCATACAGACCCCCATCCACATACAGACCCCCATTCACATACAGACTCTATCCTCATACAGACCCCCATACTCATATACCCATACTCACACAGACCCCAATCCTCACACAGACCCCCATCCACATACAGACCCCTATTCTCATACAGACCCCCATCCACATACAGACGCCCATCCACATACAGACCCCTATCCTCATACAGACCCCCATCCTCATATACCTTTACTCACACAGACCCAAATCCTCACACAGACCCCAATCCTAATACATTTCCAAAACATATTCTTTCAACCTCTATTTATTTTCTCTATGGATCTATTGTTCATTTCCCAATGTTTAATTAATCATTCTTGATTGTATGACTTATTTTTACAAAAAGATTATTTTTACGTTCTGATGTACATGTTTGAATTTCCATATTAGTTCCAGACTGTCAATTTCCTTGCATTGGTATATCCACCGTTTTTATGGTGCTACCTTATATTATCAATTTAATTCATTCTTTTTGCTCTATAATTAGCAATGTTTTCCTCTGCATTCATGTTCTTCCATCTGCGTCTCTCCTTAATTTGCAAAGTATTTCAGTTGCTACCCTTGGTTTCTTGTTTTCTTTCTTCTTACGATTATGTTTTCTCTGTTGCATCTTTAACGGGCTATGTTATACTCTGCTGCTGTTAATTTATATCTTCAATGACTAAGACAAAAATATATACATTTTAATAAACAACACTTATTTTTTTTTGTGATTTACTTATTTGCGTCTCTTTAAATACATTATACGGAATACAGAGACCATCATTATGTGCCTATGATTGGTAAAGGTATTGGTACAGAGACGTAACATAATTGTACTGATCTAAGCTGACAAACATACATACATACATACATACACATACAAACACAAACACAAATACAAACACACACATACACACGCACGCACGCACACACACACATACATACACATATACACATATACACATACAGGCATACATACATCAAGTGCTCTGTCGGTTGCCGTTGGACCTCTATCTACTTTTATCGCGTTTGTCGTTTACCAACTCTGATGTTGATTGTCGCCCATGACAATCTCTTGGGCTGTCCAACATCTTTTCTCTCGGCCTATCTCTCCTTCCTGCTATCTTTCCTGATGTCACAACGTGCTTCAACGGCTCTACTCATAGCATACCCGAAACATTATGACTGCCTTGTTCTGATCTTTGTATCAAATTGTCTTTGTGATATATATATATATATATATTTAGGGCTTCACAAATTTTAGGGTGTCTCACCAGTCAATAAAAATGTCAGCAGTCAGCATTATCGGACTACGGACATGCAATTTATGTTGACAAATATAAACTAGACACTAATTCACCTTTATTTCTATGTAACAATACGTACCAAACCAAAATCTATTGTATTACTTACACAGTATTAGTCTGTTTCTTCTTAAGAAATAATGCAGTCTGTCGGTGGCATTGCTTTTGTGTCCTTGAACATGCTTTGTAATTTTAGCACTGCAGTACCATTTATCTATGGCTTTAGTAAGTTTAAATTGTGGAAATTGAGGCCCATTTAGATTCTTCTTCTTCTTCTTCATCGTACGCAGTCAGACAGTAACCATTATTTTTTTAGAAAAAAGTGGCGGTCATCCTGAGGCTGTCGACACTGCCATAGAGCTTGTCTTGTGGTTCCAGTGGTGATGGCCACATCTGCTCTCTCTGATCCTCGTATGTCGGGCAGTTCTGCAGCAGATACTTGGCGGTTATTTTCTCGGTACCACACGGGCATTCGTCGGTACCACATATCTTCAATTTGTTGAATAGGTGGTACCTCAGTCTATTGTGGCCAGTGCGAAGTCTGAAGACAACGACCTGTTCTCTTCTGTTCAACTGGTAATATGCATCGTTTTTGGTGTAGCCGGTATGTTCAGTTTCTCATTTGGTCTTGTATCTGGCTTTAATAAGCCGTTTTGACTCTTCGTACGTCATACTAGTATCTGTTTGTGGTAGTTTTGCACCTTCTGTCTGCCTCGTCGTTGCCTTTGATGTTGCAGTGTGATGGGACCCACTGTACCACTACCCTTTTTGGTGCGGACAGCTGGCATAGTTGACAGAGTGCTGCTCTTAAGTCATTAAGCTCAGTGTTTTTCTGGCTTTTTAGCGCTGTGACTACGGCCAGAGCATCTGTAAGCAGGACTATATGGCTTTCATTTTCTTTATGTGTCACCATTTCTTCCACTGCCGCCCTCAGTGCCTCTGCCTCGTTATTTTTCTGTCATTTGGTAGGTTCAGGAATGCTCCTGCCCCTCCGTTCTGTGTAGTGTTTGTTACAGAACCGTCGGTGTATGCATGGGTCCAGTCCATGCTTGGGTAGTTTTTCGATATAAAGCTTAGGGTAGTATCTCTCCTTTTTTTTCAGTCTGGTAGTTTTTGTTTCCAATACCTGGTATATTTTCTACCACCTCTGGAAATATATCCTGCCTCCAGGTAGGTTTTTGTACAGTAGTGATGGGCTTTGGTGTTGTTAGTGCGTTTATGGGATCTTCGTGCATCTTTGCTTTGGCTATTTCTGCAAAGTTTCTCCGATTTAGTTTCCCATTTCCCAAAATGTTTAGTCTCTGGTGCATTGGGTGGTCAGTCAGTCTTCTGAGTTTCTCTGACTGCAGCTGGGCTCTGCAGTCTCTTCTATCGGTCATGGGTTGCAGCTTTGTAATCTTTTCAAGTTCTACAATTGGTGTTGACTTCATGCCTCCTGTTATACCATTTAGATTCATTATCATAAACTAGCTTGTGTACAATATATTCGATCCGTAATATCATTAATAATCGTTCGAGAATCGTTAAAACGTAAGAATTAAAAACGTAATTTACGAATAAAAAGTGATTTGTTAAATAAATGCTTTTCGTTTGTCCTACTGCTCTTGTCTTTCGGCTTTGCAGAGAGAATGTATTAATAGACTTCTGGTTTGCGTTAGGTGGGAGACTTGTGCTGCCGGTATGTTGAACTTTTGGAGTGTTTCTTTGATCCCCTCTATCCATAGTCACCGGGGTCAACCTCCTCTTACCCGTGGCCCTGAAACCTTTATGCAGTATGTTCTAACTGCATGTTGTTCATTCAACATGATCGTCAATGTCTGAAACCATTTTATTTTCTGTTCTTCTAATAAAACAATGTAGTTCAGACCATCTCCCGTAATGTGATGTTTGTCCTGCTGAATTTGCCTACAGCGTATCTCACACGTCTGTATATTACGTTTGTACATATCTAATATCCCGCGTTTCACACCGACAACATAGCGTAGAGATTATCAACGTGTCTATCAGCGTCTGTTTGGTGGACACAGTTGGACGAACGTTTCAGAATCGATAATAGCTGGTAGTGCACCTTATTTGCTTTTAAAATTATATTTTCTCTCTCTCTCTCCAGTCTGCGGTCGTCAGTTAAAAAAATGCCCCAGGTATGTAAATTCCCGTACCTGCTTCAGAGTTTTGCCGCCGATATTGAACCCTGCACCGAGTTATTATATAACCATGTGTCCATATTCTCGCCATCAGAAGCGTGGGAATGACATTGTATGTGCCTTCTTGCATGCACTCTTGCATACAGTTGTTTATGTAACACTTCCATTAACATGTTGATGCTGCGAGCCCAAAGACACACAACCCTACTTGTTTAACTCTCTCGACATGTCCGTATAGTCAAGTGCAAATAGACACTGTTGGTTTCTCCGGAACGACGGGCCCCGGGATCCACACTTGGAAATGTGGATTGTTACGTATCATCATACATATAACATTTGTTTTCGATAACACGAATATCTGAGTATCTGCCCTTGGTATTGCTACTTTAGTTAGTCGTATCTTACTTACTTTTTCGTCCCGCTTCTATCCTAGATGTAACAGGTCAACATTAAACGATACGCTATCAGTCCCACTTCTACCCTAGGTGTAACAGGTCAACATTAAACGATACGCTATCGGTCCCATTCCTACCCTAGATGCAACAGGTCAACATTAAACGATACGATATCAGTCCCACTTCTACCCTAGGTGTAACTGGTCAACATTTAACGATATCACAGTCGAGTGGTCCGCTGGAGTCTTTGTGTATGACAAGGACAAGAATAGTTAAACAATAAGCGATACTCTCCATCGTCCCTTTTCTACCCTGCTTGTGAAGGTTAAACACTATATCGTACACCAATCGTCCCTCTTCTAACCTGGTGTAACGGTCAAACACTAAACCATGTCCTCGTCGTCTCTCTTCTAACCTGGTGTAACGGTCAAAAACTAAACCATGTCCTCGTCGTCTCTCTTCTAACCTGGTGTAACGGTCAAACACTAAACCATGCCCTCGTCGTCTCTCTTCTAGCCTGGTGTAACGGTCAAACACTAAACCATGTCCCTCTTCTAACCTGGTGTAACGGTCAAACACTAAACCATGCCCTCGTCGTCTCTCTTCTAGCCTGGTGTAACGGTCAAACACTAAGCCATGTCCCTCTTCTAACCTGGTGTAACGGTCAAACACTAAACCATGTCCCTCTTCTAACCTGGTGTAACGGTCAAACACTAAGCCATGTCCCTCTTCTAGCCTGGTGTAACGGTCAAACACTAAACCATGTCCCTCTTCTAGCCTGGTGTAACGGTCAAACACTAAACCATGTCCCTCTTCTAACCTGGTGTAACGGTCAAACACTAAACCATGCCCTCGTCGTCTCTCTTCTAGCCTGGTGTAACGGTCAAACACTAAACCATGTCCCTCTTCTAACCTGGTGTAACGGTCAAACACTAAACCCTGTCCCTCTTCTAACCTGGTGTAACGGTCAAACACTAAACCATGTCCTCGTCGTCTCTCTTCTAACCAGGTGTAACGGTCAAACACTACACCATACTCTAATCGTTCCTCGTTTTTCCCGGTGTAACGGTCAAACACTACACCATACTCTAATCGTTCCTCGTTTTTCCCGGTGTAACGGTCAAACACTACACCATACTCTAAAGTTCCTCGTTTTTCCCGGGGTAACGGTCAAACACTACACCATACTCTAATCGTTCCTCGTTTTTCCCGGTGTAACGGTCAAACACTACACCATACTCTAATCGTTCCTCGTTTTTCCCGGTGTAACGGTCAAACACTACACCATACTCTAATCGTTCCTCGTTTTTCCCGGTGTAACGGTCAAACACTACAGCATACGCAATTGTTCCTCTTCTACCCTGGTATAACGGTTAAACACTGAACAATACCCTAGTTGTTCCACTGCTATGCTAGGTAAAGGTACAGCGCTTCCTTCAGCAGAAAGTCGCTGGTCACGAATGAAGTGGTAGAGTCATCGGTATACTAAAGCCACAGACTGTGTGATATAGGTTGGCCAGCTCCCTTATATAATCGAAAGTCAAGACTTGAATGGGCTGATTGCGGGAGTTGAAACCATTAACATTACAGTGTAAGCAAATGCTCTAACACTACATTAATCATGGGTGGAAAAGCTACAAACCAAACGATACTCTTATCATTATGACAACTACCATCATCGTCTTCACCATCAACACCATCATCACTTTCACCTCATATCGCGGTTAATACGAGGCGTGTTTAAATAAAACGGAACCTAACTGCACCAAGTGAACATAATTCACATAATGGCGTCACTTCTGGTGTAAACAGAATATACCAACCGTCAGGTTAAAAACCATTGGATTATCATCCGACTCATAGTTTTTTCAGCAGTCCGATGTAAATGATGTAATCAAATAGCTGTTTCCAATTGGGCAGTCCATTTTAAAAAGCTTTTTTAAGAGTCAATCCCTGCTAACCAAATTAAATGTCTTCGTCAGGTCAATGAAAGCGGTATAAAATGAGTGGTTATGTTGGCGTGACTTTTTCTAAATTTGGGGAGAATAAAATTATGTCGATCTTTGCTATTCAAGACCTGAATGCACACTGTGAATCCGGATAAAGGCTCAACCAATTTGTGTAACCGTAGTAAGATTAATCTGGCAAAGACTTTTCTTACAAAACTGTGCAATGAGACACATCGACATATATTTCAGTAACTTATATCACCTTTGTTTTTGTAGAATATTACAATGTGTTCTTTTCTGATATCTTTACGTGTGTCGGCCTCTTTTCAGCACATAAATAACATCATACGAGGCCTGTTCAAATGAAACCGGATCTAACTGCAGCAAGTGAACATACGTACGGTCCGTATGATGAAGTCACTACTGGTGTATACAGCACATACAAACCGTCAAGGTAGCAACATATAATTATCATCCGAATCATAGTTTCCTCAGCTGGCCGTTGAAAACATGGCAGGTGTGATACGGAATCCGCTCAGAGTTGATCAGCGAGCGGTGAATCAGTTTCTAACAGCTGAAGGATGTCGACCAGTTGACATTCATCACAGAATGCAGTCAGTGTTTGGTGACAAAAGTGTGTCGAAGACAATAGTAAACAAATGGACAGCGATGTTTAAATAAGGACGTCTGTTAACGAAAGATTTTCCTAGACCAGGTCAGGCGCATATTGTTGAGTCAGAAGCTGACATCGCCACTCTCTTACTAACCATAATTTGAACTGACCCTAGCGACACAGCGAATTCTTCTGCTAGCGAACGTAAGCTCCGGCGACGGTCCATCTGAATTGCTGCATCAATGTTGGCGATGACATCTTCTGACTCAACAATATAGTCCTGACCTGGTCTCGGAAAATCTTTCGTTAACTCAGATCCTTCTTTAAACATCGTTGTCCAGTTTTTCACTTTTGTCTTTGATACACTGTTATCACCATACTCTGCCTGCATTTTGCGATGTATGTCAACTGGTCGACATCCTTCAACTCAAAGAAACCGAACCACCACTCGATGATCAACTCTGGACGGATTCGGTAACACCACCCGCCATGTTTTAACGGATTGCTGAAGAAACTATGAGTCGGAGGAACACGAAATGTTGCAAACTTGATGGTTGGTATGTGATGTTTACACCAGAAGTGACGTCAGCATGTGCATCCAAGGTAGTTTCACATGGTGAAGTTTGGCCCTGTTTAATTTGAATACGCTTCGTGGTATCATGAAAATGTAGTCCTCATTGTGATCTAGTTTCTAGACGTCCATATCGAAATCCGAGTCCAATCTCATGATAGCCTCACTCCTTCCCATCCATCAGGTACCGGGTCTCTCTCTGTGTTGCGGAGAACGAGTTCTAGAAAAACCGGAAGTAGCAGCAGCCGTGCCAGCAGCATAAGCATCGACAGCATTGACAGCTACGCCAGCGCGGACTTGGGTGTAGACAAGCTCCCGCCCGTGGACACGTCAGAGGCGCTCCATGCCTGCGCTCTTAGGTAAGCGTGTCCTGTCGCATCTCTCCTGGCGTCTCTCCAACTGTTCGTACCTTTGTGCGTTAGCGTGTTTATGTGATTTTGTGAGTGTTATTTGTGTGAGTGATGTTGAGTGATAGGCAAACCTGAAAATAAAAGAACGCTACGACATGAATTGAAATAAATTAACTAAACCATTATATTTGTTTAAGGGCATGGGTAAAAATGAGTAACAGCTGATTATCAATACAGTAGTCACACAGTGCAGGCCAATATATGTAATTACTTACCTAAATGCACAAATGCATAAAATGAAAACAACACAGTCTGATAATGCACATGTCAGAGAGGACCCAAAACTCCAGAACACATCCTGCAAACATGTCCACTGCACCAAGGCTCCCGTGAGAATACATGGCCCGAGGTAAGAAACATACAGGACAAACTTTGGGGAGGCATTGAGGACCAGCGACTGACGTGTCATGGAGGCAGCCTATCTGGTGGCATAAAACGAGCATACAAAACCGAACGCAAAGAAGAAGAAGTGAACCCATGTCCTTTTCGTCAGAGGACATACGTTGCAGCCGTTCGGTCAGTATGCCCTCCAATGCATGAATCCATTGATTACAATCGAGTCATTTATGTCTGAAAGTAAAGCATAGTTTATGCTATGGACAAACATGAATAAAACTGCAATTGAGCTGTCCAAATCTAAAACATCAAAGGTTAGCGGCGTGGAAAAAAAGGAAGAAGGCCGACTGCCGAGATCAGTGGCCAGGCAACCAAGGAAGCAGGCTGACTGCCGAGATCAGGGGCCAGGAAACCAAAGAAACAGGCCGACTGCCGAGATCAGTGGCCTGGTATCCAAGGAAGCAGGCTGACTGCTGAGATCAGGGGCAAGGAAACCAAAGAAACAGGCCGACAGCCGAGATCAGTGGCCTGGCAACCAAGGAAGCAGGCTGACTGCTGAGATCAGGGGCCAGAAAACCAAAGAAATAGGCCGACAGCCGAGATCAGTGGCCTGGCAACCAAGGAAGCAGGCTGACTGCTGAGATCAGGGGCCAGGAAACCAAAGAAACAGGCTGACTGCCCAGATCAGTGGTCTGGCAACAAAAAAAGCAGACCGACTACCCAGATCAGTGATCTGGTAACAAAGAAAGCAGACAAACTGTTACGTGAATGACAAAAGGTATATTAGTGTAAAAACAAAGAATCTAAGCGAAATAATATGTTTTGACATGTTTGCCTCACTCGACAGGTCCTCGTACCGTAATATGATTGTTAACACATTTCTGTTGTGTGTGCAATATTTTTTTGCATAATTTGAAACAATTAGTCATTTTCTCGATTATATGCATTATCCAACTCTCCATCTAGATCTAGATTATATAGTTTGCATTACTCAATCATACCGCATCGTCCCACTACACAGTTCCCTAGAAGTGTCTGCGTGTCTGTTGAGTTTGTTTGGAATAATAACATTATTTGCGAAACTTAGCATCACCGAAATGAGCCCTACGAAAGACGTTTTGAGATCAGTGATCGAATTTGGTGTGTCTGGTTTCTGGTAAACATCCGAAGAAGAAGGGTCACGGGGTTTGTGTAAGTTTGTCTTTCTTCTCAATGACAGCGCATGTAGAGCAGTATGGATTGTTCAGGATAAAGTTTCGGTGGTTGTTTTGGTAAGTATTTATGTTAAGGTTCCGGAAAGGCAACGAAAATTATGAAGAAGCTGAAAAGAATTAACGAAAAGCCAAATTATGGCTGTCATTAAAAGGAAATACCTTCGAGAGGGGAAAGGGGGGAGGGTGGGGGGGGGATCAGAGTGATAGACAATGTGATAGGTTAAAGAGCAAGGGATGAGTGGGTTGAGAGACAGAGCGTGGGTTGAGGGTGGGGAGGAAGAGATGATTGGGTAGAGAGAGAGGGTGGGTTGAGGGTGGGGAAGAGAGGGGTAGTTTGAGTAGGAAGGCGTGGGTTGAGGGTGGGGAGGAAGAGATGAGCGGGTTGAGAGAGAGGGTGGGTTGAGGGTGGGGAATAGAGGGGTAGTTTGAGTAGGAAGGCGTGGGTTGAGGGTGGGGAGGAAGAGATGAGAGTGTTGAGAAAGTTAGCGTGTGTTGAGGGTGAAGAAAAGATGCGTAGTCTTAGAAGGAGGGCGTGGGTTGAGGGTGAGGAAGAGATTAGCGGGTTGAGAAAGAGAGCGTGTGTTGAGGGTGAAGAAAAGGTGCGTAGTTTTAGAAGGAGGGCGTGGGTTGAGGGTGAGGAAGAGATTAGCGGGTTGAGAGGCTGGGAGAGTATGAGGCAACTGAGCGGTGCGGTAAAGGAGGAGATCCGCTTGCTGCTGTCATGTTGTCTCTCTCTACTGGGAGGCACAGCTTCTGCATGGGGATTGCTAGTAATATAACTAATTCGCGACTACCACAGCTCTCGTTACATCAAAGTGTCCTTCCACCTCGTGAATGGAAGCAAAGATCTTATACAACGGCTTAACCTAACCCACAATTAGGAACGCCTCCTTGCAATAATTTGCAGTTTCATTTCAAAGCAATAGTCGTTATATGATTAGATTGCCAGCGTCATGCACAACCTTCTTTAGTCGCATCGTATGACATGCAGCAAAATAAATACTCGTCCTATTTTATTGTTGTTGTTTTTTCGTCTTGGTAAATTTCTCAGGTGTTATATGTCTCACATATTCTACTCATATTTCTTCTTCTTCTTCTTCTTACAATGTCAGACGTCGATCTTTATTTTTTCGAAAAAAGCAGCGGTCATCCTGAGGCTGTCGACACTGCCATAGAGCTTGTCTAGTGTTGCCACTGGTGATGGCCACATCTGCTCTCTCTGGTCCTCGTATGTCGGGCAGTTTTGCAGCAAATGCTCAACGGTCATTTTCCCTGAACCCCACGAGCATTCGTCAGTGCCACCTATCTTCAATTTGTTGAATAGGTGGTACGTCAGTCTTGTGGCCAGTGCGGTCTGAAGACCACGACCTGCTCTCTTCTGTTCAACTGGTAATATGCATCGTTTTTTGTGTAGCCAGTATGTTCAATTTCCCATTTGGTCATGAATCTAGCTCTTAAAAGCCGTTTTAACTCTTCGTATGTCATACTAGTATCTTGTTGTGGTAGTCTTGCACCTTCTTTTGCCAGTTTGTTTGCCTCCTAGTTGCCTTGGATGTTGCAGTGGGATGGAACCCACTGTACCACTACTCTTTTTGGTGCGGACCAGAAATAGCCAAAGCAAAGATGCACGAAGACCCCATGAACGCACTAACAACACCAAAGCCCATCCCTACTGTACGAAAACCTACCTGGAGGCAACATATATTTCCAGAGGTGGTAGAAAATATACCAGGTATTGGAAACAAAAAACTGCCAGACTGAAAAAGAAAGAAGAGATACAACCCTGAGGTACATAACGAAAAACTACCCAAGCATGGACTGGACCCATGCATACACCGACGGCTCTGTAACAAACACAACACAGAACGGAGGGGCAGGGACATTCCTGAGCCTACCAAATGGCAGACAAATAACACCTTCATTGGCAACTGGATAATACACAAGCAATTTCAGAGCGGAGGCAGAGGCACTGAGGGCGGCAGTGGAAGAAATGGTGACAGGTAAAAAGGATGAAAGCCATATAGTCCTGCTTACAGATGCCCTGGCCGTAGTCACAGCACTAAAAAGCCGGAAAAATACTGAACTTAAAGATTTAAGAGCAGCACTCTGTCAACTATGCCAGCAGTCCGCCCCAAAAAGAGTAGTGGTGCAGTGGGTTCCATCCCTAGGCAGGAAGTCCTTCTCACGGTTTTATCCAGCTTGTACCAGAGCTGGCACCTGCACAAGGGCCTCTGCCACTGTAGAAGTACAAATCGACTAAGAACTTAAAACTAAAAATTAATTTCCTATATAAAATGAGGTCGGGCCAAAGGGCAGGATCCCATAGGCTGCTGTATCAATAGCCAACCAACCAACCATATAAAATGAGGTCCAAAGGGTAAGAGCCCATAGGCCGATCGATCAATAACCAACCAACAAACCATATAAAATGATGTCGATCCAAAGGGCAGGAGCCCATAGGTTGCTGGATCAATAACCAACCAACCAACCATTTACAATGCGGTCCAGTCAAAGGGCAAGAGCCCAAAGGCCGCTGGATCAATAACCAAGCAATCATATAAAATGAGGTCGTGTCAAAGGGCAGGAGCCCATCGGCCGCTGGATCAATCACCAACCAACCAACCACATACAATCAGGTTATCTATTGTGGCTGACTGCCATATACAACACGTGTTCTATGTCTACCCACTCCCTAAAGAGAACAGGTAAAGAGCAGTTAGTCGTCAGTCTGCTTGAGCTCGGAACGTGCCTTCAGCCGGTGCTGACGTAATGTGATTTCTGGCTGGTGCTCTGAATATCATGTCAAAGTGAATATATTGTACTAAGGGCCGGTACACGACTGGAATAACCCTAGTAGGGTATCCAAATAGCTACTCGCACTATACTTCAGGTGATGAACCCATTTCTCACATATTGCCAATGACCTATGTCTTCCTACTCCCACTAGACTTAATACTAAAAATGATCTATGCCTATTCACGCCCCCTACACTACAATTAAAATATCTTTATCGACAACGAACATTGCACATGTGATGTATATCACATTTTAACAAATTATAGCGTCAAGTTTCCCCACTTATTTGTTCAAGTAGGTCCACATATTGTATCAAGTAGGTCCACATATTGATTCAAGTAGCTCTACATATTGTATCAAGTAGGTCCACATATTGTATCAAGTAGGTCCACATATTGTATCAAGTAGGTCCACATATTGATTCAAGTAGCTCTACATATTGTATCAAGTAGGTCCACATATTGTATCAAGTAGGTCCACATATTGTATCAAGTAGCTCCATATATTGTATCAAGTAGGTCCACATATTGTATCAAGTAGGTCCACATATTGTATCAAGTAGGTCCAAATATTGTATCAAGTAGCTCCATATATTGTATCAAGTAGGTCCACCTATTGTATCAAGTAGGTCCACATATTGATTCAAGTAGCTCTACACATTGTATCAAGTAGGTCCACATATTGTATCAAGTAGGTCCACATAGTGTATCGCATCGCTCCATATATTGTATCAAGTAGGTCCACATATTGTATCAAGTAGGTCCACATATTGTATCCAGTAGCCCCATATATTGTATCAAGTAGCACCCCATATTGTATCAAGTAGGTCCACATATTGCATCAAGTAGGTCCACATATTGTATCAAGTAGGTCCACATATTGTATCAAGTAGGTCCACATATTGTATCCAGTAGCATCACATATTGCATCAAGTAGGTCCACATATTGTATCAAGTAGCTCCACATATTGTATCAAGTAGGTCCACATATTGTATCCAGTAGCATCACATATTGCATCACGTAGGTCCACATATTGTATCAAGTAGGTCCACATATTGTATCCAGTAGCATCACATATTGCATCAAGTAGGTCCACATATTGTATCAAGTAGGTCCACATATTGTATCAAGTAGGTCCACATATTGTATCAAGTAGCATCACATATTGTATCAAGTAGCATCACATATTGCATCAAGTAGGTCCACATATTATATCAAGTAGGTCCACATATTGTATCAAGTAGGTCCACATATTGTATCAAGTAGCATCACATATTGCATCAAGTAGGTCCACATATTGTATCCAGGAGCATCACATATTGTATCAAGTAGGTCCACATATTGTATCAAGTAGCATCACATATTGCATCAAGTAGGTCCACATATTGCATAAAGTAGGTCCACATATTGTATCCAGTAGCATCACATATTGCATCATGTAAGTCCACATATTGTATCAAGTAGGTCCACATATTGTATCAAGTAGCATCACATATTGCATCAAGTAGGTCCACATATTGTATCAAGTAGGTCCACATATTGTATCAAGTAGGTCCACATATTGTATCAAGTAGGTCCACATATTGTATAAAGTAGGTCCACATATTGCATCAAGTAGGTCCACATATTGCATCAAGTAGGTCCACATATTGTATCAAGTAGGTCCACATAATGTATCAAGTAGGTCCACATATTGCATCAAGTAGGTCCACAAATTGTATTAAGTAGGTCCACAAATTGTATCAAGTAGCATCACATATTGCATCAAGTAGGTCCACATATTGTATCAAGTACGTCCTCATATTGTATCAAGTAGCATCAGATATTGCATTAAGTAGGTCCACATATTGTATCAAGTAGGTCCAAATATTGTATCAAGTAGCTCCATATATTGTATCAAGTAGGTCCACCTATTGTATCAAGTAGGTCCACATATTGATTCAAGTAGCTCTACACATTGTATCAAGTAGGTCCACATATTGTATCAAGTAGGTCCACATAGTGTATCAAATCGCTCCATATATTGTATCAAGTAGGTCCACATATTGTATCAAGTAGGTCCACATATTGCATCAAGTAGGTCCACATATTGTATCAAGTAGCATCACATATTGCATCAAGTAGCATCACATATTGCATCAAGTTGGTCCACATATTGTTTCAAGTAGGTCCACATATTGCATCAAGTAGGTCCACATATCTTATCAAGTAGGTCCACATATTGTATCAAGTAGGTCCACATATTCCATCAAGTAGGTCCACATATTGTATCAAGTAGGTTCACATATTGCATCAAGTAGGACCACATATTGTATCCAGTAGCATCACATATTGCATCAAGTAGGTCCACATATTGTATCAAGTAGGTCCACATATTGTATCAAGTAGCATCACATTTTGCATCAAGTAGGTCCACATATTGTACCAAGTAGGTCCACATATTGTATCAAGTAGGTCCACATATTGTATAAAGTAGGTCCACATATTGTATCAAGTAGGTCCACATATTGTACCAAGTAGGTCCACATATTGCATCAAGTAGGTCCACATATTGTATCAAGTAGGTCCACATATTGTATCAAGTAGCACACACACACACAAACACACATGCACACAGCCACACACCTTTCCTACATAGCTAATTAATGCTATTAGTAGATCTCTAATCTTCCTTGATGTCTCTCTCTCTCTCTCTCTCTCTCTCTCTCTTTATCTATTGATCTATATATCTCCATCTATAGCTATCTCCTCTCTGGTTATCTCGAGTATATGTTATATACATATGTACTATTCCATTACTGCATCTTTGTTTTTGTGACTCTGTTATTCTATCTCACAATCGTGTTAGTCTGTAGGACCGGATACCTCTCACATCTCCACTGTCCCTTTTATGTCTCTGTGCCCCTCTTTCTCATTTACTATTTACACACACTTCTTTCTATGGACAGCCTAGATAATCGAACTTCTCTCACATCTTCACGCTTTCTGTCATTCTCTTCTCTATCGCATATTATAAATATATATCACACACACACACACCCACATCCACACACACACCCACACTTCCAAATCGCATCCAAACCCACATACACACACTTCCAAATCGCATCCACCCACCCACCGACCCACACACACACACCCACATCCACACACACACACCCACACACACTTCAAAATCGCATCCAAATCCACATCCACACACAGACACATACTTCTAAATCGCTACCACCCACCGACCGACCCACACACATACACAAGCACACCTTTTTTGTGTATGTGTACTTTGCTAGTTGCCACTTGTGATGCCTACTTTCAGGTAGTCTTCTGTCGTCTTATCGTCACTCTCCTCACCGGAGAGATACGAAATGGCGTGAACGTGCCTCTTCTTGCGTGTTCGATAAATGTGGCCGTCTTGTCTTCCTTTACTTCTCCCTTCTGCCATTTATACGTTTTCTCTATGGCTATGTACTCCAGACTTTTGTCTGCTCAAGTCCTTTACCGATCATATATATATATATGTGTGTGTGTGTATGTGCGAGTGAGCGAGCGAGCGCGTGCCGGTACGTGTGCGTATCTGCGTATGTGTGTGAAATAACAAGACCCGTGTTTGTATTTCCTCTCAATATAAATTCTATGTCTTCGATCCGGTAATCTCTTGTTACCTCTCTGTCTCTCTCTATCTATCTCTCTCTCTCTCTCTCTCTCTCTCTCACACTTATTTATCCCCTCCTTCCCCATATATATATATATGGTTGTATTTATAAATGTGAACAATATCAAGGTGAAGTGGTGAATTTAGTATTGTACCTCAGACTGCAGTTGGTGATCGAATGTTAGAGGTTTCATTGTTTACAACCTCACCTATTTTGCGAGAATTTAAGACCATTTCCTACGCAATCCACACTTTCTATCTTTCCTTAATTTGAGTCTACTGGTTAGACAGGTGCGTATCGACACCATGTAACAAACCCCGTCATGAAGTTTTCAACATTTAGTCACTAAGACACTTTTAAATTGTATTCCCAAATGAAATTAGTGATTTATTTCATTATCTATCCAATTATCTCACAACATAAAACTGTGAAGCTTGTAAACGACCAAAGTGTCACAACAATTGTCCTGGTAAGTGATTCAAATTGTAGAAAGAAAGAAATTCTATTCATTTAAATGGGTTGAGCTTGGTCTATATTTCCTTGTTGGTATAGATAGGCCAAGATAGCGCTAGCAGTCAGTTCTGGGTTGCTGACCTCTACATGCACTAGTTAACATCGTAATCCCGTACCGGTTGTTCGACAAGAGTGTATTGAACATGGCTAAGTGTGTTCCACAAGTATGTCATAGTTATTTGTAAGATCACACTTAGACATGGTTGGCTCATCAATGGATTACATAAGCAACATTGAATGTGACTACAAAATACTAAGACACTTTAGACCTGAATAATTAACTTGATGAGAAATACCTTCGTGAGGCAGCAATATCTAGCTGCACACTTATCCAAGACATACATGTGCTGACTATAGCTGTCCTGTGTGATTCCTTGCTACACCTGTTCACACTTGTTTTCCATCTCCCGGTGTATTAATAACCTTTAAAAAAGAAAGATTCTATACTTCCAGCAACCTGTCGACAATGTAGACATCTCGTGTTGGTTATTTTTTTTAATACACAGACAGATAGAGACATATTTCGCTGTAAAATAAATGATCTGTCTTTTTATTGACTACAAATACTTATTTACTTACTTAGTCGCTCCTCTGCTACCGTGAGGTGTAGAGGTTTGCCAAAGAGAACACCACTCTGCTCTATCCGCCTTCTATTTCCTGGCCTCTTTCCAATCCAACCCTATATCACTTAGGGACTGCCGTATGTTGTCTTCCCAACGTACTTTGGGACGTCCTGGGGGTCTGCGTCCTTGACGTTGTATCTCCCATGACCGCTTTGGTATCCGATCTTCTTCCATTCTACAGACATGGTCAAACCACTGTAGTTGGGACTGCTCCACTCGTGTCTGCAGGGGTTAAACTTCAGGATTGCTACGTATTGTCTGGTTACGGATCTTGTCCTTGTTCGTCACATGAACCGCCTTTCTTAGGTACCTCATTTCTGAAGTCTGACTACCAATAACGAACTTAATTTAAGGTCTACGGCTATGGAGATTCGAAGGCACTTTTGGACGAAAAATAAACAAACTGCAGCTGTTTCAAAATCGCAACTCTTTTTTAAATCTGTTTATTTTTTATTTTATTTTGTGTTTGTTCTCTAACATATTGCCAAATGGTAGTTGTTTGTTTTGTCAAAAAGTGACCCACTTATAATGACATCATGAATTCTGGATTTGATCAGGAAATCATATTTGTCACCGCAAATGCTATAAATACAGACAGACAAGCAGACACACATTATATATACATATTGTGTTGGTGGCCCAGTTGTCTCAAGGTGAGGTGTTCGCCTCGGGTGATAGAGGTGACGGGATTTTTTCACGTGTATAATTCGGTAACTTTCCTCTGATCTTCGAGTAGTGAGATCAGACACCCGTGTGCAGTGGCGCGAACGTTAAAAATACCTTAGCAGTTCGAAATCGAAAAGAGTAGTGTTAACGGCCGCTGCTCAGGCAAAATTCAAAGATAAAAATCTACTAAAATTATTCTAGAGATTCTCGCCACACAGAGAATATGTCGCAAAAAGTGGACTGTGTGGCTACACCATCAGGTCTTGGTTATGTGGTTAGTGGAGGGGCACAGATGGCGCCTGACATGCTGTGGGTCTACATTGCTCTAATGTACGCTTCCACTCCAACCAGTTCCAAATATAGGCTATCGTATATTCCAAAGGCTAACAGGTGCTGGTATTGACCTGGCAAATCACCAGCGGATATTCGCCTGTCAAAATAAATTGTCACAAAGGAGGTCAGTCAGACCTCCCGACGACGCCTAACGACACAAGTGGACTGAAGATGGATAGAATGTGTATGTATATGCAATGTATGGTATATTGTTGCTGTAGAACAATGACAATGGAATGTGGTTTAGTTGGTTTGTAAAAAGAAAAGTTGCGTCATCGCATTAAATCTGACTGAATTAGATTGTTGCTGTGTATTCAGTCCTCAACTGCGGACACGTTACAATATCATTTCTTTCATTTCCTTCATGGAAGTACACATCTCTAAGTCTGAAATGTTCTTGTTTGTCTAGTCCTGGATAAAGACATTGAGGTCAAAACGTCAATTAACATGTGTTAATTTGCTCATGTAAGAGATATTCGTATCCGTGTTTATATTTCGGCTTTTATCGATTTTCAATTTAACTGCAAATCCTTTGTAAATATTCGGATCAGTCCTGTCATTTGACAGAGAAAAAGTCAACAACAACAACATAACCAGCTAAAGGATGATTCCATTTGGGAGTCATGACCCGAACATTACATCACCACCGCTCTTCCCGTAAAGGAAGGCGTTAAAGGGCGGAAACACTTATTGGGGAGGGTATGGTCACATGGCGACAGCTTCTGACTATGCGACTTATATCTGATGCATCACTGTGCAAAACATTGCAAAAATCAAAACAAAAAAACTCTACACAAATTAATACCATATGGAATAACAATAAAGTATAAACACATAATCGGAACTGTTTTTCGTCTTTGAAAACTCGCATTCGGCAAGAGAATGAACAAGATGGCGATTTGCAAAAGTATGTGTCATCGTTGTAAGACATTCCCTTCTGAGACTATTTAGTTCCTATTCTAAATGCCACTAGGTTTTCTTCAAATTGCGCTTCGGAAGTTGCTGTTTTAAAATCTAGCACGGAAGTCGAATTGAGCCCTCTATTTGACGGCCCAAATATCGGCCATTGTTGGACATCAAACACATGCATGAAAGCGACAAGGAAATGGAAACTGCGCGAGAATGGACGTGCAAATGGCCGTGCTTGTGATATATTGTAATGACATTGGAATGTCATTGCCGTTTGCTGTCTTATCTTATTCAGTCTGAGTTTTTTGTTTGTCTTGTTTTCTTCACATTTCTGTTAATCTTTCTGAATACGTTGCACCAATGATCTATATCTCCTACTTCCGTCGCTTTTTTTTATCACCATGGAACTTGCAATCCCAAGATTAAACGTGACAACTCGTCGGTCAAGCATGAATTACTTCAACCCCCAACGTCCGACCTTCTCTTATCTTTTCCTCGCTTCTTCATTTCGTCAATGCATCTCATTTCCTTCTAGCACCCCCCCCCCCCTTCCACACCCTTACCGATCCCCCCTATCCCCAAACAGCCTCCCCCCTCTTGATTTCTCTGTCATCTCTGCTGAATCAAATGCACATTTCTCGTGGTTCGCTTGATATTTAAATATTATTCAGCGTCTACACTTTATTTACTTGCCCTTGTTTTTTATTTGCCATGTTAGATTCTTCTTCCTCTTCTGTTCCTGACAAAACGAGTTACTCTCTGCAATTCCTGTATAATATATGCGATATTGCTTTTAGAGCTGCTGTCGAATCTGAAATTCTGCTACAAGTACAGCCGGCGTAAAGCATTCACATCTGTAGGGTTTGAGACGCTTTGATTTGCCGCTTATGGAATACCCTGAGTCGGACTTACTTACCCTATATATGTGTCCAGCTAGGTTGTTCTTATTTTCTTTTCTTCAGCCAGCTAACGCTCATTCGTGTTTCCGATATTCTGTTTTGCTATATATATATATATATATATATTTAATTTTTTCAAGCGTACTATATCTATCTCTCACATCATATCCAAGACTGACTATACCTGTGCTGCTGAAATATATCCCAAATCAGATATATATATATATATATATACCATAGAAATGTGGAGAAAGGTCAACGTTTACAATTTAGAAGATGAAACAATTTTGCAAAACTCACAAACGAAACATAATTGAAGAAGAATGGGCGATTTTCAAGTGTGCTATCTGTGAAGTAACTAGAGCAGCATGCAGACATGTAAAGACAAGAGTACCTACATTAATGAAATTACAGCAAAGTGAAATAGCTAAAAATCTGGCAAAAGATGGCGCCATAACTCGCTGCGAGTCTACGTTTCTCTACTGTTTTGGATCATTATGGATGCCGCCAGACCACGGATTTGCCTGGAATTCACACTAGTCGACGACTTACACTTGTGTTCACGGAAACGTGGTGTTGTTTTCCGTCTGGACTTGTTATATCGTTTTTTTTGTGATTTCTTCCATCCGTTTATCCTTGTCTGGACGCCGGCTGAATGGCACTACGCTTATACCTGTGTCGTATTTCACGGGTTAGTTCTGCCGGTTCACCTTCACGAATTTGGCGTGTGGGAATTTTAGATGCTACTATGATGAGCTGAATACAGCTGGGGAGAGATGCCAGAGTCACTCACACGCTGAGTGTTGTCCATACGACCTCTTGTGGTTATCAAAAAGGCACGACAAACTGCGTTAGATGCCATCCCACCTTTTTACCCTGCGGGTTACATGTTTCTCGGAAAGGCTTCAGTGGTAACCCTGAGGCAAAATCTGCATCATATGCTATCTCCAGTCGTCTCGATGAATGTCTTGCCACTGGCAAAATGTAGCTTAGGCTCTGTGAGTGAGGTTGACAAAAGGCGCAGTTTCTTCCTCACTTTAATCAAAATCTCCGCGCGTCACCCATTTCAGCGGACACAGCAAGAGATACGACTGTCCACACGGATGAACAAAGAGAGTGGTCTTCATCACTTGTGATGGACAACTAACATGCAATTGTACTTAAGCTATTTATATTTAATGATTAATTAAATTGACCAAAAGTTCAAATCATAGATACAATACCAGCACTTTGTCGTGGATAAAAGATCCTGAATAAAACAAAATTATAGTATTGTCCGAATGATCAACTAAAAACAAAAACAAAAAACAACTTCAAAATAAGAGAGAAAATGAAGGAATAGTTTACCAAAATCTGATGGATCTCTGAACAACTCAAAAATGCCAAAGAAAGTGCTATCAATCATAACATAAAAAATAGTTTTTTTTATAGTCCGTCCGTCATGAACAAAGTCCGAAGTAATTTTCTACTAAATTGCACGCAAGGTCCTAATGATTTTTCGCATGCAGCCTTAGAATATCGATGACGTTAAAGCATTGATATTCTTTAGTCTATAGATAAGATATTTAGACATTAGCGAATTTTTTTTATCTTTTGGAACCATTGCAAAGAAATGGCATTAAATTTAAGATTTTACAAAACGCAGCTGAATTTCTCAGCATCTTGTTCAAAGGCGTATCTCGTAAATTTCTTGATAGATCAATTCATTGTGTTGCCCGTTATCGTAAAAATGGCACAATATGCAATAGTTAGTACATCATTTCGGTCACCCTTAGGCCCCACAATGCTGTATCTACTGCGCAGCTAATTTTATGTTGTGTAACGCATTTAAATATTGCAATGTATTTGTTGCAATTGTATGAACACCTAATTGTTTTGATAAACATACTCTAATTCACCTAAGTCTGCTAATCAGTATGTCCACACAAGATAATATTAATATCCGAATCTGTCGATTTAAAGAGGCTGATAATTGTCACTGGCTGGACAAATTGTAATCCATCTCGTTGCGAGTAGTGAACTTCTTCCGGAGCACATGTTCAACACACTTCTTCCAGAACTGAATGTGTATTTTTGAATAGTACTCACGAGTCAGCACTTCAACGTTAAACATTGTAAATGTCCTGCCCTGTTATGTTCGGCAACTTGTCCTTTATCTTTAGCCCACACAAGCTATGTAGGGTTTAGAAGCGCATGATATGCAGGCAGTCGCAGAGAAGTGTGACCGAACTGTTTAATGATTTTGTTTATATGATACAACTTTGTCTTATTTGTCTTCCTCACAAGCTGCAACAACTCTGGATTGAAATACGTGTCTTCGAAATTCTCTTTTTACTTAGCTAGCCATGTCCTAATTTGAGCTTTTGTATTTGATGCAATTGGTACTTTGTCTTCCTCTGATACTGTTTTGTGATATAATCCAGTATCTATTACTATGCATGACGGTCTATCCGTTATTCGATGCAGATCATTCGTTATACAGTGTCTGAAAATGGGTCCATTCATTTCAGTGCGGTGGTCGCTACCTTCACTACTTTGTGATTAGCAAATAAGTTCAGCGTCATGGACAAGTCCGTTTTCACTGCTTCAAGCATATGTCAGTTTAAAGCGTTGCTCTTCACTGCTTGGAATTTGTATTTTCTGTTCACCGTCAAATGATTACCATTCTTTACAACAGGTGTGGTCAGCATGCACACAGGGCTAGTCCAAGTATATAATATCATTGCCTGGGCTTTGACCTTGGCCTTGGTTCACGTGTCTGTCTCAGGTATTTGCTTCGGGCAGCAATCAAATGTGGCTTTTCACATATAATATTCATGACGCCTGTTTTCCTGAATGTAAAAATGGAGGCTATTACAATTTTCCAAGAAGTACTTTTGGAAACTTCAATACTGCAGTCGGATTAATTTTAGTTTCCAGGGTGGAACAAGTTGATTTTTCGTCAACAGTTTTCTTCTTCTTCTTCTTCTTCTGCGTACACAGTCAGACAGTAACCATTATTTTCTCGAAAAAAGCGGCGGTCATCCTGAGACTCTCGCCACTACCATAGAGCTTGTCTTGCAGTTCCACTGGCAATGGCCACATCTGCTCTCTCTGATCCTCGTATGTCGGGCAGTTCTGCAGCAGATGTTCAGTGGTCATTTTACCAGTACCGCACGGGCATTCGTCGGTACACCCTATCTTCAATTTGTTGAAGAGGTGGTGCCTCAGTCTGTTGTGGCCAGTGCGAAGTCTGAAGACAACGACCTGCTCTCTTCGGTTCAACTGGTAATATGCATCGTTTTTGGTGTAACCAGTATGTTCGGTTTCCCATTTCGACATGTACCTGGCTTTGATAAGCCGTTTTGACTCTTCGTACGTCATACTGGTATCTATTTGTGGTAGCCTTGCACCTTCTTTTGCCAGTCTGTCTGCCTCCTCGTTGCCTTGGATGTTGCAGTGTGACGGAACCCACTGTACCACTACCCTTTTTGGTGCGGACTGTTGGCACGGTTTGCAGAGTGCTGCTCTTAAGTCATTAAGCTCAGTGTTTTTCTGGCTTTTTAGCGCTGTGACTACTTCGAGAGCATCTGTCAGCAGGACTATATGGCTCTCATTTTCACTGTGTGTTACCATTTCTTCCACTGCCGCCCTCAGTGCCTCTGCCTCTGCTCTGAAATTGCTCGTGTACTTACCAGTAGCGAATGACAGTGTTATTTTTCTGCCATTTGGTAGGTTCAGGAATGCTCCTGCCCCTCCGTTCTGTGTAGTGTTTGTTACAGAACCGTCGGTGTATGCATGGGTCCAGTCCATGCTTGGGTAGCTTTTCGTTATGAAGCTTAAGGTAGTGTCTCTCCTTTCTTTTTCGGTCTGGCAGTTTTTGTTTGCAATACCTGGTATATTTTCTACCACCTCTGGAAATATATCCTGCCTCCAAGTAGGTTTTCGTACAGTAGTGATGGGTTTTGGTGTTGTTAGTGCGTTTATGGGATCTTCGTGCATCTTTGCTTTGGCTATTTCTGCAAAGTTTCTCCGCTTTAGTTTCCCAGTTCCCAAATTGTTTAGCCTCTGGTACATTGGATGGTCCGTCAGTCTTCGGAGTTTCTCTGACTGCAGCTGGGCTCTGCAGTCTCTTCTGTCGGTCATGGATTGCAGTTTTGTAATCTTTTCAAGTTCTACAATTGGCGTTGACTTCATGCCACCAGTTATGATTCTCATGGCTTGGTTTTGAAGTTTGTTAACTTTATCGAAGTTCGCCTTCGCTGCTGTTGTCCATGCCGCGATGCCATACTCGAGAACTGGTCTCACTCTTCCAGTGTACAGTTTCTTTAGTATGCCTTCGTCTGCTCCCCAGCTTGTGCCAGCAAGTTTCCTCATGATCGCCATTCTTTCTCTGGCTTTCATTCGGTTTCTCTCAATCTGACTTTTCCATGTCATGCGCCGATCAAATGTGACTCCCAGATAGGTTGGGTTGTCGTTTGGCTGCAGGATTTTGCCATTTAGGCTTAATTTGGTACTTTGGGGTTTTAATGAGAGCGAGAATATTGTGCACGTGGTTTTCTCCTCGTTTATTTTGACCAGCCATGAGTTCGCCCACTCTTCCAGCGATGTTAGGGCCGTTTGCATCCGATTTCTTGCTATGGTGAGATTCTTTTCAGAGGTCCACATAGCCAGATCGTCTGCAAACATTGAGCTATGGACTCTTCTTGGTATATTCTCTGTAATATCGTTTATATATACCAGGAAGAGTGTGGGTGACAGTACTCCCCCTTGGGGTACTCCCTGCTCGAGTGTCACCTTTTTGCTCATCTGCCCTTGTACTTGGACTCTGGCCGTTCTTTGTTTGAGGTAGTGGTTGATCCACTTGTACATCTTCCCACAAACATCACTTCTTCTTAGCTTGACTCTAAGTCCATCCTTCCAGACTTTGTCAAATGCCTTTTCCAGATCCACCCAAACAGCTACTGTGTGTTTCTGTGCCTGGTAGGCATCTTCTATCTCCTGGGCTATGAGGATGACCTGGTCCTCAGTGGATCTGTGCTGTCTAAAGCCGGCTTGCTGTGGAATTAGTATTCGTTTTTCTTCCAGATGCCACATCAGTCTGGTGTTTATCATCCGTTCCATCAGCTTGCCGACACAGCTCAGTAGGCTTATGGGCCTGTATCCATTCGGATCTGTTTTGTCCTTTCCTGTTTTTGGTACTGGTACCAGTATTGCATCTTTCCATGCCTGGGGTACAATACCCCTTTTCCAGCTTTGGTTCAGGACTGATAGTAGTTTTTCCTTCGCTGTTTGGCCCAGCCCCATCAGCATTTCGTTTGTTATCCCGTCTTTTCCGGGAGATTTCCTTCTCTTTAGTGTTCTCATAGCCTCTTCCATTTCGCGCATTGTTAGTTTGGCCATCATGTGCTCTTCAGAAGCCGTATTTATGTTTTCGTGCCCCTTTAGCTCTTCGCTAATGTCTGTATGCTTATCTGCAGGGACCTCGATGTGGTTTGCTCTGGTATAGTGATCGACAAAGGCGTTTGCGGCTTTCTTACCTGTGATCAAGTTCTCGCCTTGCTTGATAGTAATTTGTTTATTTGACGGGGTTTCGTCGTTCATGGCTCTGACTAGCTTCCATAGCTTGTTCCCTTCTTTGTCCAGGTTTAAACTTTCCGTTTTATTTTTCCAACTTTCTCTTGCTGTTTGCTTGAGAGTGTGTTTGTACTTCGCCGCGGCGGCTTTGAGGGCGATGTTTGCCTCCACGGATTTTTCTCGTTCTGCCATGTTCCTCGCATTTGTTACTGCATCTTCCACTTTCTGTAACTCATCATTCCAGTAGGGCTTATAGTTTTTCCTAGCTCCTCTTGGGATGGTTTCAGTGGCGGCTTGCATTATTGCCTTGCTTAGGCTCTCTACCATGGGCTTCATTTTGGTGTTTCGTGTGTTGATGGTTTCACACAGCCCATCTGTCAGGATTGCAAATCTGTCCCAGTCGGCTCGTTTGTAATTCCAACGTGGGAGCGGTTTTGTTTCCTGTGGGCCTACTTCCATGTCAATGGTTAGCCTGATCGGCCTGTGGTCGCTACCTGCCAGTTGGTTTAGCACCTGGCGGTCTATTTTATAGTGTATGTCCTGTGTGGAGAAGGCCAAATCTGGAGTCGAGGTGGTATGCCATGTTCTTGAATAGAAGCTAGGGCTATCCTCCGGCCTATTGATTAGGGAGAGATTTGCATCTATCTCCCAATCTTCCACTTCGTCACCTCTACTGTCTGTGTCAGAGTATCCCCATCTCTCCGAGTGGCTGTTGAAATCTCCAACTACTATGCAGTTGGAGTCTCTGACCTCCATACTCGAGAGCGATAGGTCTCTGTTTGGTGGTCCGTACAGATTGAAAATGCGGAGTTTCGTCTCTAGAGCCAATATGTCAACTCCTACAATTTCTGCTTGTCCGGTGTGATTGACAGGTACCGCGCTACTCGGTATGCTGTTTCTGGTCAGTATCAGGACCCCTCCTTTGTGACCTTCTCTATCTAGACGGAAGGTCTGGTATCCTCTGATTGAGAATTTATGGTTATTGTTGAGGTGCGTTTCCTGGATACATGCCACGTCAATCTTACCTTCATGCAGGTGGTGTGTTAGGGAAAGTTTTTTGTTAATGACTCCCTCCGCATTCCACTGTAGTATTCTGAGGGTCTTGAAGTTTTGGCCAATAGACGTTACCCCATAGCCATGTGCCTTGACTCCACGACACATGGGTGGGTGACCACCAGTAGTCAAGGGTGGGCCCCTTCGAGGCGTGAGGCCCGGCGCTATCGCTGCCTGGCGGGTCTCCTCAGGATGAGCGCCATACGTTTTTCGAATAGGTTGTGCTGCCATCATACTGTGATTTACGTTGCACTGTTTTGTTAGGCTTGCGGCCCCGTGCATCCGATTTCAACAGGCGTTTCTGTAGGGATGCTCTCCTTAGCCTTTGGCTGTCCCCAGCCTATCTGCAAGGCAGCAGTTGTTTACGATCAGAGTTTTCTCTCCTATGGAAGTTGTCTTTCCAGACTATCGAGTCTTCACTACTCGTGTCTATAGGGTGCAATGATGGTATGTGATATATGAGATGGACTGGTTTACCCGGAAGAGAGGCAGTCCAGTGTGTCTGTATCCCAGGATCGTCACGTCCTGCCAGAAACGTAGCATTTGCATGTGAGTGGGGTATCTCTTTTTCCCTTTATTTTCTTGGCTTCTATGCAGGGATGGTACGCCTAGCATTCCCCGCCACCTGGGGTGTTGACACAGTGGGGCAGGTGTGCAATGTCCGCTGGTCTGCATCTCTTCTGCGTCCAGCATGATAGTTATGGCTGATAACGTACAGAGGTAGATATCGTAACCGGAGTGCATTTAGCCAGAGGACAAGCCTGGTAATGTCACAGAGATGTTGGTCGCCTGGTGTGCGGACAACTCTCATGGTCAGTGGTTGAGTCTTGACAGTTCACAGTGTGGTGGCTGCTCTACTGTTTTCGACACCCCGACCAGGTTCTAAGTCTTTGGTTGGTGTTTTTCGCACCCCATCGCCGTATAGGGTGAGTATCAAGCAGTTTTCCGCCCGCTTTGATTTGCGGGCGGCAAGGACCTCTTACTGTGGCTCTACCTGATAGGGCTGGGGCGCAAGCCCCAGGTCCCGAGCATGTAGGGGCCTCCCATTGCAGTGGTGCTGAGATTTTGGGCGGGATTGCGGCTTTCAAGGGTTCGGCCGTAATCCCCCACATGGTAGCCTCGCGCCCTTGGCTTATCAGCCTGGTACGTGAACCAAAGTGTCTGCGGCTCCTCTCGATTTGAGCTGGTTTTCCGTAGCAACGCCCTGTCATTTGTAGGGTAAAACTGACCTGTCTTCAGATCTATTTCCAGCACCCGTTCACTATTTGGTCAGACGAATTTATTGAGGGCTTTTGTTTGTCAATGACCAGGTATTTGAAATCTGCGGAGTTAAACACGATTTCCGTAGCGTTCTTTCATTTGAGCTGACTTGTCGTCCGTGAGTCTAATACCAGCGTACGTTCATTATTAAACCCAAACGGCAGCGCTCTCAATTTGTCAGTTGTTCTACAGCATTGGCGTGTTCAGTCAAATTAAGCCGCAGGTTCCACACCTGGTGGTGCCCTTTCGTCAATTCCCTTAGCGAGATAGTCAAGTTTCTTAAAGGGTAGCCCCAAAGATTTTCGAGGGTCTAATTCCAGCACATGTTCTCTATTAGACCCCACTAAGGTACTTTGTCTTCCTCTGATACTGTTTTGTGATATAATCCAGTATCTATTACTATGCATGACGGTCTATCCGTTATTCGATGCAGATCATTCGTTATACAGTGTCTGAAAATGGGTCCATTCATTTCAGTGCGGTGGTCGCTACCTTCACTACTTTGTGATTAGCAAATAAGTTCAGCGTCATGGACAAGTCCGTTTTCACTGCTTCAAGCATATGTCAGTTTAAAGCGTTGCTCTTCACTGCTTGGAATTTGTATTTTCTGTTCACCGTCAAATGATTACCATTCTTTACAACAGGTGTGGTCAGCATGCACACAGGGCTAGTCCAAGTATATAATATCATTGCCTGGGCTTTGACCTTGGCCTTGGTTCACGTGTCTGTCTCAGGTATTTGCTTCGGGCAGCAATCAAATGTGGCTTTTCACATATAATATTCATGACGCCTGTTTTCCTGAATGTAAAAATGGAGGCTATTACAATTTTCCAAGAAGTACTTTTGGAAACTTCAATACTGCAGTCGGATTAATTTTAGTTTCCAGGGTGGAACAAGTTGATTTTTCGTCAACAGTTTTAATATCTCCCATTTTATTACATTTCTATCTAAATCGTCAATTTTTTTTTCCTTCCTTGCTGGATATGAGTGAGCTCTACCCTGTCCAATTCAACGGTAAAAAGATGATCTATCTAGACCAAACGACAATTGCGTTCGTTCCTCTGGGTTATGAATATCGCAATATAAAATACCCTTCTTAGATTCCCAGTGGGAAACTTGCTGGCACAAGCTGGGGAGCAGACGAAGGCATACTAAATAAACTGTACACTGGAAGAGTGAGACCAGTGCTCGAGTATGGCATTGTGGCATGGACAACAGCAGCAAAGGCGAACTTCGATAAAGTTAGCAAACTTCAAAACCAAGCCATGAGAATTATAACAGGAGACATGAAGTCAACGCCAATTGTAGAACTTGAAAAGATTACAAAACTGCAATCCATGACCGATAGAAGAGACTGCAGAGCCCAGCTGCAGTCAGAGAAACTCTGAAGACTGACTGACCATCCAATGCACCAGAGACTAAACTATTTGGGAAATGGGAAACTAAAGCGGAGAAACTTTGCAGAAATAGCCAAAGCAAAGATGCACGAAGATCCCATAAAAGCACTAACAACACCAAAACCCATCACTACTGTACGAAAACATACCTGGAGGCAGGATATATTTCCAGAGGTGGTAGAAAATATACCAGGTATTGGAAACAAAAAGTGCCAGACTGAAAAAGAAAGGAGAGATACTACCCCAAGCTTCGTATCGAAAAGTTACCCAAGCATGGACTGGACCCATGCATACACCGACGGTTCTGTAACAAACACTACACAGAACGGAGGGGCAGGAGCATTCCTGAACCTACCAAATGGCAGAAAAATAACACTGTCATTCGCTACTGGTAAGTACACAAGCAATTTCAGAGTGGAGGCAGAGGCACTGAGGGCGGCAGTGGAAGAAATGGTGACACACAACGAAAATGAAAGCCATATAGTCCTGCTTACAGATGCTCTCGCCGTAGTCACAGCGCTAAAAAGCCAGAAAAACACTGAGCTTAATGACTTAAGAGCAGCACTCTGCAAACTGTGCCAGCAGTCCGCACCAAAAAGGGTAGTGGTACAGTGGGTCTCATCACACTGCAACATCCAAGGCAACGAGGAGGCAGACAGACTGGCAAAAGAAGGTGCAAGACTACCACAAACAGATACTAGTATGACGTACGAAGAGTCAAAACGGCTTATCAAAGCCAGATACATGACCAAATGGGAAACCGAACATACTGATTACACCAAAAACGATGCATATTACCAGTTGAACCGAAGAGAGCAGGTCGTTGTCTTCAGACTTCGCACTGGCCACAATAGACTGAGGTACCACCTATTCAACAAATTGAAGATAGGTGGTACCGACGAATGCCCGTGCGGTACTGGTAAAATGACCGCTGAACATCTGCTGCAGAACTGCCCGAAATGCGAGGATCAGAGAGAGCAGATGTGGCCATCACCAGTGGAACTGCAAGACAAGCTCTATGGCAGTGGCGACAGCCTCAGGATGACAGCCGTTTTTTTCGAAAAAATAATGGTTACTGTCTGACTGCGTACGAAGAAGAAGAAGAAGAAGATTCCCAGTGGAAGAACTGTTACTGTTATAATAACACGGTAACCTTCTGCATCGTTATAAGTGAACACTTCAAAATCATTTAGAAATTGATATCAATGTTAAATTTGAAAAAGCAACTATATGCCACAAAAACTACACCTCTAACTATTAATGCGTATTGATTGGCATCTTGTCAGTCTTGAGAGACAATGGACCACGCTAGACAGGGGACAGTCAGTTATTTCCCTATCTTTTGCCGCATACGTTCGGATTCTGCATCTTGACACATCTTGTTTTCACTTGCCTGCAGACCAATATACAAAGCCTGTCTCCAGCCAGGTCTGTCTTTTGCAAGGCCCTCCCAATTGCAGGTATTCATATATAACAACATCAGGTCACGCTTGCAAACATCTTTGTAGCGGAGGAAACGCCTCCTTTTTGACGTTTGCCCGTAGTTAGATTTCCGAAAAAGGATATCTTTTCAGATTAGCTCATCCTTCATTCTGCACACGTGACAAGCCACCGGCAGCGGCGCTGGCGGAGGATCGTAACTAAACTGGCAATCTTTGCACGGTCCAATAGGTCGCTGTTAGTTACTCTGTCGCTCCATGCAATTCCAATTATTTGTCTCAGGCGGCGCATATGAAAAGCATTTAGTCTTTTTTCATGTGATAAATACATAGTCCATGTTTCGCTGCCATAGAGCAGGATACTAATAACACAGGATATGTACACAGCAACCTATGTGGAGATGGTCAGCATGATGTTATTCCACACTCTCTGTGATAGCATAGCAAGTGTTAATGTGGTCATTTCTAATCACTTCTGCTGCTCCGCATCAAGTGAAAGGTTGTCGGTGATGATAGATCCGAGGTAGTTTAAGTGATTAATTACGTCCAGTGTTTTTTATCGTTTAAGATAATGTCTAGAGGATCTGCACCCTGAGCCATTACTTTCGTATTTTGTTCTCAGACGATGAGTGAAAACAGGTCACAAGATATTGCCAACCTCTAGATAAGGATATGTGCATCCACATATTGATCAGAGCAGCATTGTCTGCGAAGAGCAAATCCCCGAATGACAGTCTCATGTCCTTACGTTTTTTCTCGCAATCTGGTTAGATTGAATAGTTATCCATGTGATCTAGTATGTAGAATGACCCCCTCTGTAGCAGCTCCAAAGGCGTGTTTACGGACGATGGCAAAGAGAATGTCGAATAGAGTCGGAGCCAGAACACAACCTTGTTCAACTCCGCTGTTAATGTCGACTGCCTCAAACTCCTGACCGTCATGCAGCACTGCACCATGCCCACATGAAAAGACTTAATCATGCTCAGTAGTTCAGGTGGGCTGTCAACTTCAGATAATACTTTAAAAAGACCAATCTCTGTTTACCAGGTAGAAAACCTTGGTGAGGTCGATGAAGGCAAGAAATAGTGGTCTGTGTTGGTCTCTGTATTTCTCTTGCAACTGTTTCAGTGAAAATACCATATCAACGGTGGACCTTTGTGGGCGAAAACCACGCTGAGACTCCAGGTACACCCTATCGGCTAGCTTTCGCAATCTTCTCAGGATGGTGCGCGAAAACACTTTGCCTACGGTATTTAGCAGCGATATTCCCCTGTAATTGTTGTAGTCTCCTCCGTCTCCCTTTTCTTGTAAAGTGTGATTATGTTGGCGTCTCTCGTGTCCTGTGATACCTCCCCTCCAGCCCACATCCTAACACTGTTGCATATGTCTATAGCTATTAGACAGTTTTGCGTAAATGTTTTTAGTTGTTTCCGCACTCAACAAAGTGTCTAATTGGCACACGAAAAAATCAAAAACGTGTCTTTACTCATCGAATTAAAATGTAAAAACATATATTTTTAAAACAGTAAGACTGTGCACTTTAAACATTTAAAAATCATGTCCAATTCAATGAGGTTGCTTTTAATATAGCCTAAAGAATTAATTTTTCAAAATACTTACAATTTCTTACAGATGAAACTATTTACTAAACGTCATGGATATTCTAAGGCTACATGCAAAAAATAATCTGGATATGACATTTAGTTTTGTAGAAAATTGTGTCGGACCATGTTTATGAATTAAAATACAGACTATAAATAATGTGCGTCACTTATTATAGATTTACGACTCCACCCAGGCAGGGTGGCCTTGACGAGATATTCGCTTGGTTTCACATTCCCAAAACACAGAGTACGAATCCTGCCGTATCCAGTCTGGGAGACTCAAGAATTTTGTCTTGGCACGATTGCTTCTCCACGAAAGAAAGTAATGGCAACCTACCACACTACACACTGAGAAGAAACATAACAACAATAAAAATACGTTGGCAGTGTAAGATTTACGTTCAGCTAAAAGACATACTTTTAATTTATTCTCCATCCTATGTGATAGAGTGGCAGACAAGAGATTAGGAATCTAAATGGACACACTCTGGAATTATTACTATTTCAAAGAAGGGAAAATAATTATTATTTACTAATGATGAAACCATAAGTCTTATTAGTGACGCAAGTAAATTTAATTCTTAAGATCATACTAAACAAGGTTACAGCCAACAATTGATCAGATCATAGTGGAAGCACACGCTGGTTTTCGCGATTATAGATGTAAGACAGAACACATAAGAAACCTCAGATTGCTCTGAGAAAAATGTAGCAAATACTGACAAAATCTTTCGACACAGTGCTGTCTGAAATAGTGTGCACCAATACGAAAAGGGAGATCCGTACATCAAGATCAAAAACAGTCTGTAGTTAAATATTGCAATCGGTGCTCTTGTAAATGGAAGAATAGGAACGGTTTAACATTTTGCAGTTGGAGTGAGTCAGTGATGTCTGCATTCGCCCACCATGCTCAATTTATTAGTGGAGAAGAAAATAGTACAAGAAGCTATTGATATGTATAATGTAACTATAGCCACAAAATACTGCCTGATTAGAAACATGTGCTACACAGATGACATGTAAGCACTTGCTGGAAATGAAAAAAACCTCAAGCACCTCTATAAAATATGGTTTGGAAATCAACACAGTAAGGACCCAGCAAATTATAATATAAGAGGAAACCAAAGAGGATCACTGTAGATGTGGGCAGTTTTAAAGCAGTAAAATAGTTAAAGTACATGGAATATGTAATTGATGAGGATGGAACAAATACAGAATTGAGAGCAAAAACTACACAAATGACTCAGCGTTTCACAACAATGACACCAATATAAAAATAAAGCAACAAATTACTGAATGCTAAGATCAAATTAATGCAGACATTCTGTTTCTTTGTATACATGTATAAGTGTAAAACATGGTCATGCAGTACTGACGAACGAATAAACATAGCCATTAAATACTGACTTGAACGAATAAACATGGTTATTAAATACTGACTTGAGCGATAAAACGTAGTCATTAAATACTTACTAGAACAATAAAACGTGATCATTAATTACTGATAAAAACGCCCTTAAAACTTGGTAATTAAATACTGATAAAAACGTTAAAACATAGTCATTAGATACTGATAAAATGTTTAAACATGGTAATTAAATACTGATAAAAACGTTAAAAATGGTTACTAAATACTGATAAAAACATCGCGGTCATTAAATACTGATAAAAACGTTACACCATCGTCATTAAATACTTACTAGAACGATAAAACATTGTCACTAAATACTGACTACCGATAAAACAGTCTTTAAAATACGGATGAACGAAAATGTCAAGCAATAATGATGAAATGCTTCAGACATTTCACGTAAAAAAATCGAATCTCAGATATCGACATATGAAACCCATAAAAATGTTAGATCCGATAAAAACCTAACGATTGATGTCAAAACACACAAACTACAATGGTAAGGTCAAATGTAAAAAAAAAACGGGTTACGCAACATTCTACTCAAAACAACAGCCAGGGGAACAATAAAGACACGAAGACCCAGGGTAAAATAACCTGATAATATTCAGTAATGGGCTGGAGAATCCCTGAAAGAGACAACAACACCAGCGATGGACAGACAGCAAAGGAAGCAGATTATTCATTATTCAGGGAGATTCCCCAACGACCTGCTAGGTTATGGGAAATCAGATACAACACGATCATGTGTCACAATAATATTCGAGACACATGCAATGGTATTTAAAGTGACATAATGATAAGTAAGTTATCTACAACGAAATATGTGTACAATTATATATGCATGCAATGACAGTCTGGTTGCATGCAAACATACATAGCCTAAAACGTATTTAGACTATTTACGGGCCAATGGTTTCCGGCTGTCTAATTAAAACAATATAACGCCTTCATCTGGTTTTGACACAATGTGATTATGTTCAATGTTCTGATTGTCAAATCAAGCGCGGGTTAACGACGACAGTCAAAATGATTTCTAAGGTAGTAAAGTGATTCGTCGTCTAATTAGTGATCAGCAAAGAAAACTAGATGCGTGTTATTGCATCAACAAGAAATATGAGAATTGTTCAACAACAGACAATCAATTATCAGTTTCCTACTCTAATACACTCGGCTGGAAGTCTCAGCGTTTACCGTATACAACCATTGTGTTGTTTAATCAGAGGAGCAAGACAGGCGACCAGTAATGGTTGTGATACACTAACAACCTGACTTGCCCCAAAAACATTGCCAATAAAACCATTCTGCAAACAGTTTTCAGGATTCAGGATTCAGGATCAACTGGATAGGGTTGTTGTTGTTTAATGCCCACAATGAGTACGTTTACTCTTTTGTGCTCCTTGAAAAAATCGTTAAGTGCGGGTTGCACCAGCTTTCCTCACATCCGGAACATGCTGATGAAGGTGGATCACGGTCCCCCAGGCGGTTGTGCTATGTGTGACTTCATTCGCGTGGCGCTCACTATTACGGGCTCACATTGATCCACATCTCGTCAGCCAGACTGCCTTAAAAACAGCTTGTTTCCAGAGAACGCTACATGGAAGAAAAATTGTGGTCTTGGCCAGTGTATTGTGGCTGACCATGACGCGACGTCCTGATCAGTAAGTTGTGCATGACTGAACTAGCGTATGAGTTCCCCACTGGATAAAGTAAATCAGAATGTGTTTGATGGAACTCTGCTCCTTTAATTGGAGTTACGAAATCTTGACTTAGTTTGTGCATGTAAACTTTAGGTGCATTGATCTTAATCTGCACACAATGATACGATTCTACATGCAAAGATACTTAGGCTTTAATCACTTTGGTTAGCTTGCATGCAGTTATACATTGACAACATGTATCTACATTCCATGATATACGGGCTACATGATATGGTGCTTCGGCTGCAAAGGCTACATACAGTGATGCTTAGGCTGCAAAGGCTACATTAAATTATGTTTAGGCTACAAATGATACATGGAATTATATTTAGGCTACAAATGATACATGAAATGATGTTTAGGCTACAAATGATACATGAATTGATGTTTAGGCTACAAATGATACATGAAATGATGTTTAGACTACAAAGGTTACATGAAATGATGTTTAGGCTACAAAAGCTTTATACAATTATAGTTAGAATGTGTACAATGATTTTCATTTGTCAATTTTGAGTCCACCAGCTGTGAAGGAATGAATAGGTCCACGACTCCTTTATAATGTCCGCCTCGAGATCTAGGGCCCGTTGCGTTGATCGGCCACACACTGTTCAACCGCTGAGGCGTGTAGCCAAACCTCGTTCAATGCCTAAGGACAGACTGCTATCTGTCCGAGACTTGTAGAACGGAGTCGGCCCAAACCACGAAACCAGTCGGCCGGTGAGATACCGTTGTTACACATAGCAAACTTCGACATTATCTGGTGAGCCAGTACTTTCTGGTTTAGTCGAACCACGTGATCAAACAGAGACAGGCGGCGGCAGACCAGAGTGTCCGAGATGGAGGGAAGACTCGCCTTTGCAGACACCTCAATATTATGGACGGGATCGAACAACTGGATACTGAGGATGCGTCGCTGGTTGCGCATATGAAAGGCATCGAGTCTTGATATGTCCTGTTAAAGTAGGGTCCAAGTCTCTGAACAATACAGGAAGACAGAAATCACACACGTCTTCTTCTTCTTCTTCTTCTTCCTCGTACGCAGTCAGACAGTAACCATTATTTTTTCGAAAAAGGCAGCAGTCATCCTGAGGCTGTCGACACTGCCATAGAGCTTGTCTAGTGTTGCCACTGGTGATGGCCACATCTGCTCTCTCTGATCCTTGCATGTCAGGCAGTTTTGCAGCAAATGCTCAGCGGTCATTTTCCCGGTACCACACGGGCATTCGTCAGTGCCACCTATCTTCAATTTGTTGAATAGGTGGTACCTCAGTCTATTGTGGCCAGTGCGAAGTCTGAAGACAACGACCTGCTCTCTTCTGTTCAACTGGTAATAGGCATCGTTTTTGGTGTAGCCAGTGTGTTCGGTTTCTCATTTGCTCATGTATCTAGCTCTAATAAGCCGTTTTGACTCTTCGTATGTCATACTAGTATCGGGTTGTGGTAGTTTTGCACCTTCTTTTGCCAGTCTGTCTGCCTCCTCGTTGCCTTGGATGTTGCATTGAGACAGAATCCACTGCACCACTACCCTTTTTGGTGCGGACTGCTGGCATAATTGACAGAGTACTGCTCTTAAATCATTAAGTTCAGTATTTTTCTGGCTTTTTAGTGCTGTGACTACGGCCAGAGCATCTGTAAGCAGGACTATGTGGCTTTCATTCCTTTTACCTGTCACCATTTCTTCCACTGCCGCCCTCAGTGCCTCTGCCTCCACTCTGAAATTGCTTGTGTATTTTCCAGTTGCGAATGGCAGTGTTATTTGTCTGCCATTTGGTAGGTTCAGAAATGCTCCTGCCCCTCCGTTCTGTGTTGTAATTGTTACGGGACCGTCGGTGTATGCATGGGTCCAGTCCATGCTTGGATAGTTTTCCGTTATGTAACTCAGGGTAGTATCTCTTCTTTCTTTTTCAGACTGACAGTTTTTGTTTCCAATACCTGGTATATTTTCTACCACCTCTGGAAATATATGCTGCCTCCAGGTAGGTTTTCGTACAGTAGGGATGGGCTTTGGTGTTAGTGCGTTCATGGGGTATTCGTGCATCTTTGATTTGGCTATTTCTGCAAATTTTCTTCGCTTTAGTTTCCCATTTCAGAAATTGTTTACTCTCTGGTGCATTGGATGGTCAGTCAGTCTTCTGAGTTTCTCTGATTGCAGCTGGGCTCTGCAGTCTCTTCTGTCGGTCATGCATTGCAATTTTGGAATCTTTTCAAGTTCTACAATTGGCGTTGACTTCATGCCTCCTGTTATAACTCTCATGACTTGGTTTTGGAGTTTGCTAATTTTATCACAGTTCGCCTTTGCTGCTGTTGTCCATGCCACAATGCCATACTCGAGAACTGGTCTCACTATTCCAATGTACAGTTTCTTTAGTATACTTTCGTCTGCTCCCCAGCTTGTGCCATCAAGTTTCCTCATGATTGCCATTCTGTCTCTGGCTCTCATTCAGTTTCTCTCTATCTGACTTTTCCATGTCATGCGCCGATCAAATGTGACTCCCAGGTAGTTTGGGTTGTTGTTTGGCTGCAGGTATTTGCCGTTTAGACTTAATTTAGTGTTTTGAGGTTTGATTGATAGTCACACACGTCTGATAAATACGAATTTTGAATCCGAGAGAGTCAGTCATTATTCCACACCCGACGAAGGTTGTTGACAGCAGAGGCAGGATGCCCGATCCGCCTTAACATGTCAGTCGCACTGCGTCCATCGAATGAAAAAGAACTCCCCAAGTAAGTGAATTCATTGGAGCACTCCATCGTGTGACCATGGACAACAATGCTGTGAGGTCCAGTGTTAGAGCAAAGGTTCTGAATTTTTGTCTTGGCCCAAGATAGTGATAGGCCCAGGTTTGATGTTCCGAGTTCAAGTTTCTCGAAAGACTGTTACAGAGCCGCATTATCTGGACCGACAAGGACTATGTCACCAGCATAGGCGAGATCTGTGATGCGTGTTTGGTCTATGGCAATGCCCAAATGGTGGAAGCTAAGGCGATGAAGAATCCAGTTGATGGCTTGGCAGAAAAGGTCAGGGGTAAAGACGCATCCCTGCCCGACCCTCGAAGATGTTGGGAGCCTGTCCAAGGGAGTGCCCACCTAGGCGGACTCTGGCACCGGTGTATGTTTGTAGCTCCCACATAAAGTTCAGCAGTGGGACAGGCGTGTCGATGCCTTGCATGGTTTTCCAGAGATCAGACCTATTGGCCGAATCGAATGCAGGATTTAGATTCACATACGCAGCGCAGAGAGGGCCGCTGAATGGTGCATCTCAGTCAGGTGAAGGAGAGCGATAATAGCATTCACAGTTGATCTGCCCAGGGTGAAACCAGACTGATGTAGACGACGTTTTTTGGTCACGAGTGGCTTGAGCCGGACCAGCAACACAAATGCAAATACTTTGTCTGTAGTCCTTGCGGTTTCCATTAACTTTGCATATGGCAACAGCTATTTCATCTCGCCAATCAGCGGGAATGTGTCCTGTAGTTTACACTTGTAAAAATATGAGGCGGAGAGCGGAGCTGAATGGGTCTATGGCGTACTTCAATAGTTCTGGCGGAAAATGGTCCTGACCTGCAGCGCGCCCATCTTTAAGATTCCATTTGGCGGCTTGAACATCTGCCAATGTCGGAGGGTCGATGCACGTCTCCACCTTCAGGAGCGTATCCTCACATTCCGAATCCAAGTTGGTGCAAGCCGCTGCTAGAGGACTATTGAGGGCGAGCTTCCATCTGTCTGCCACTTCTTCGTGCGTCGAACGTGGTGAGCCAAGTTTTTGATTGACAGACTCGGTATGTCGACATGCTTTCTGCTTGCTTTCGGGGTGAGGGAGCCTAATGGTTTCGCATGCAGGTCTGAGATCATTGGATCTAAGACCCGTTTCAACTGTGTCGGTGATTTCGTTGAAGAAGCTTTCTCGGTCAGCCATAGCAGCCGCACGGAACTGGCTTTTTAGCCGCCGGCGTGCAGCGTAATCGTTGAGCAGTCTGGCTGAGTTTGTTTGGAAATAGATATCGTACGCCCTGTCAGAGAGCCTTGGTTTTCGCTTCACGGATCGTGGGCCTACAATTATATTGGCGGCCCTGCTTACAGCGTTCTTTATGGCAGCCCATGCTGATTCTGGGTCGTTTGAGAGCGAGCCGATAGGGACAAACGTGTCTATTACTGACGAGACGTATTCTTCCGTTAAAGTGTTTTCAGTTATGAGACACAGGACATTGTACCTTGGTGATAGTGCTGGTCTTGCTGGAGCATATGTACTGATGGAGTTCGTAGACACCTGTAAGTGGTGGTCTGTGTCAGCAGGTGCCTCGTCTATCTATGACGAAAAATGAAACTAATTAAAGTCGCACATGGGAATAGCAAACTCAAAATGCATTGTAAGGTATTACAGCACAGAGATGTAATAACCAGATGCAATGCATCATTACATTGCATACACGATTATAGGCGTTTAGTCTTTCGAATGTGTGTGTGTGCTACTTACTCCACAAGTCACTCATCGGCCTACCTGGACAGATATCTCGACTGAATAAAGCTAAAATGTTTGCATATGTGCTCGTATGTGTATGTGCGTGTGTATACATATGTGTTTAATTAAATGTGTTTATGATCATATGTGCTTTTAAACTTTGCCATGTGCGTACATTTTTCAAAATATGTGTGAAAATCGTTACCAGTTTAAATACAGATGGGCACATGTATCTATCTATCTACACGTGTCTTACAACGTATATGTGTATATGTTTATGTGAATGTGTTTGTCTATAGCTCTGTGTACGTGTATATGTGGATGTGATTATCTTTAGTTATGTGTACGTGTGCATGTGAATGTGTGTGTCTATAGTTCGGTGAATATTTGTCAGTTGATATGTAACCTCTCTTCCTGTGGATCGTTGACTATTGTGTTGACGTATTGCTCACTACCTCTTTTGGCGACGGCACAGCAACTGTTCTGGAGACGTCTGCATTCGGCTACATAGTTTTCGGCTCCTGGCCGCAACTTACTCTTCCATGATATGTAATGTTGATGGAGTGAACCAGAGCTTCCGCGTTGGTTTCTTGAGATCCTGGACGTAAGCTCTTGTTTGACTGAGAAAACCGTGTTTCAAGCTGGTTCTAGTTGTTTAGACCGCGTGCCCAGGTGTGCAAATCGAATTTGAATTGCAATGACCTGTTACACAAGCAAGACAGGTGTCAACGCGAAGATATTCAATGTTGTAGTCAGTTGTAGGCTTTGGCCTTGGTGTTGTATCTGGCGTAGCACATACGTTGTTAGAAAGTGGCAGGACCTTACGTAGAACCGGTGAAGAATTTGATGCACACGGTAAACGTTCTAGGACTTCATAAACAGATTGCCGAATGTGACTAATTTAATGATGCAATACTATAATGTGAACACTGCGCATGTCTGTCTAAGACAGTATGGGATTAGGCGATTCACGTAATGGCTAAGAAGATCAAACAATCTATCCCGGATGACGCAAATTGTGCCGATGTGTTTGTAAACTCGACTCCGGATTTTTCACATACTTACCTGTTAGTGTTAAATAGCTCTATGTAACTTCTTCTGCTCATATCCACCGAACGGTTAATTGCTTTTTCAAACCAATTGAGAGCCATATTGTACCCATGTCCTCATCTGCTGCCTCCCATATGAGTGCGAATTACATGCAGTCAAATGCTGGAGAAGGTTAGCAGATAACTTTTCAAATATGGCAGGTCTGTTTAATCGTTTACATCAAAACTGCTACAGCTGGATCCATATGTATCCTATATTTCATACACTGCACATTTGTTAAATTTAGTTAGACGTCATACAGTTGATGTTTGCCTTGAAGCAGTACATTTCTTTACCATAAAACAACCAATTTACACTTTTACAGTCGTTTCTAGAACGCTCTTCAGTTTCGAAACGTTTGTCAGAAATCTGGTGAAAGCTGTATACTCATACAACTAATCCTCTATTTAACTGTTATTACAATATACGTTGTGTATTGGCATCTATTGGTATTACGCTTTTTTTAGACATTTGACAACGCGACATGAAGGGGAGATACTATTTGATTACATGCAAGAGCTAGAGTGGCTTATTACGCAGATGTTATAGAACGCTACACTTAGCCATGTCCGTGTTTTCAGAGAAGCATTCATGAAAAAGATAATTGTGCTCACGATGTGCATCATTGGTCTGATCTCTTTCAAATCTTCGCATACGATTTGCTGAATACAACAAAAAACAAAATACACGTCTACCTGAAACTGACTACAAGCAGTGTTAATTGTGCACACACAAAGACAAAGTTCAACGATAGATCGGCACAAGACGCCATGGAAACACTGACAGCAGCCAGCCTATATGTTTCATGTGTCACCATTAATTGTTGCCTTATTCTGCAACACGAGATCAAATATCTATAAAACAAAGTCAAATCTATTGGCATTTTTTGTAAAGGCAGACATGTCGAAAGAACAATGATAAAAACGTTGACATAGACTGGTCGAAATATACCCGCAGGACTTTGGTGATGATTTTGTTGTTGGGTTTCAGCTGTTTAAAGATTAACTTTGTGTCAGAGATTCTGCTACTAGAAATGTCAGCAATACTAACATTTTGTAAGACGAGCATCAATCTATGTACACTGTCATAGTTAAGCATGATATTGAGTGTGTGTATTCAAATGTCGATGTCGTGTTGTGCTTGTGTTTGATATGTATGGTCATTAACTGTCTGGTGAAAGATTGTTCTCAGCATTGACACTGATTAACAATAAGGTGCGTAAAATCATGACTCAATTCTGACTGACTGAAGATGGACACGAATAGTCACATCACTGGTCGCCCTTGTACATTCTGCGTCCACTAGGCCGAACCCCTACTGTGTTGGAGAGAGGAGCTAAGTAGAGATCATGGTCTAACGTGGTATTGTCAGGGGTCTAGCGTGGTATTGTCAGGGTTCTAGCGTGGTATTGTCAGGGGTCTAGCGTGGTTTGGCAGGGGTCTAGCGTGGTATTGTCAGGGTTCTAGCGTGGTATTGTCAGGAGTCTAGCGTGGTATTGTCAGGGGTCTAGCGTCGTATTGTCAGGGGCCTAGCGTGGTATTGTCAGGGGTCTAGCTTGTTATTATCAGGGGTCTAGCTTGTTATTGTCAGGGGTCTAGCGTGGTATTGTCAGGGGTCTAGCGTGTTATTGTCAGGGGTCTAGCTTGTTATTGTCAGGGGTCTAGCGTGTTATTGTCAGGGGTCTAGCTTGTTATTGTCAGGTGTCTAGCTTGTTATTGTCAGGGGTCTAGCGTGGTATTGTCAGGGACCTAACATGGTATTGTCAGGGGTCTAACGTGATATTGTCAGGTATAATACCACAATTAGTTTGAACAACTTACGGCTTGCTGCCATTAGACACTTGTTACACGTAGTTTTGATACCAAACTTACAGATTAAAGATATCATACAGTGTGTGTGTGTGTGTGTGTGTGTGTCCGAGTGTGTGTGCGTGAGAGAGTGAGTGTATGTGTGTACGTACGTACGTATGAATTGATATCTTTGGTATATATATATATATATATATATATATATATATATATATATACAAGGGGATTGTCATAAGTCTTTACCCTGACCATGAAGGAGTAGGAGGAAAAAGTTGAAATTTGGCACACTGCTTATTCCTTCTAAATGTAGCTACCATCTTCTTCTTCTTCTTCTGCGTACACAGTCAGAAAGTAACCATTATTTTTTCGAAAAAAGCGGCGGTCATCCTGAGGCTCTCGCCACTGCCATAGAGCTTGTCTTGCAGTTCCACTGGTAATGACCACATCTGCTCTCTCTGATCCTCGTATGTCGGGCAGTTTTGCAGCAGATGTTCAGTGGTCATTTTACCAGTACCGCACGGGCATTCGTCGGTAGACCCTATCTTCAATTTGTTGAATAGGTGGTACCTCAGTCTGTTGTGGCCAGTGCGAAGTCTGAAGACAACGACCTGCTCTCTTCGGTTCAACTGGTAATAGGCATCGTTTTTGGTGTAACCAGTATGTTCGGTTTCCCATTTGGTCATGTATCTGGCTTTGATAAGCCGTTTTGACTCTTCGTACGTCATACTGGTATCTGTTTGTGGTAGTCTTGCACCTTCTTTTGCCAGTCTGTCTGCCTCCTCGTTGCCTTGGATGTTGCAGTGTGACGGAACCCACTGTACCACTACCCTTTTTGGTGCGGTCTGCTGGCACAGTTTGCAGAGTGCTGCTCTTAAGTCATTAAGCTCAGTGTTTTTTCTGGCTTTTTAGCGCTGTGACTACGGCGAGAGCATCTGTCAGCAGGACTATATGGCTCTCATTTTCACTGTGTGTCACCATTTCTTCCACTGCCGCCCTCAGTGCCTCTGCCTCCGCTCTAAAATTGCTTGTATACTTACCAGTAGCGAATGACAGTGTTATTTTTCTGCCATTTGGTAGGTTCAGGAATGCTCCTGCCCCTCCGTTCTGTGTAGTGTTTGTTACAGAACCGTCGGTGTATGCATGGGTCCAGTCCATGCTTGGGTAGCTTTTCGTTATGAAGCTTAGGGTAGTGTCTCTCCTTTCTTTTTCACTCTGGCAGTTTTTATTTGCAATACCTGGTATATTTTCTACCACCTCTGGAAATATATCCTGCCTCCAGGTAGGTTTTCGTACAGTAGTGATGGGTTTTGGTGTTGTTAGTGTGTTTATGGGATCTTCGTTCATCTTTGCTTTGGCTATTTCTGCAAAGTTTCTCCGCTTTAGTTTCCCATTTCCCAAATAGTTCAGTCTCTGGTACATTGGATGATCCGTCAGTCTTCGGAGTTTCTCTGACTGCAGCTGGGCTCTGCAGTCTCTTCTATCGGTCATGGATTGCAGTTTTGTAATCTTTTCAAGTTCTACAATTGGCGTTGACTTCATGCCACCTGTTATAATTCTCATGGCTTGGTTTTGAAGTTTGTTAACTTTATCAAAGTTCGCCTTCGCTGCTGTTGTCCATGCCGCAATGCCATACTCGAGAACTGGTCTCACTCTTCCAGTGTACAGTTTCTTTAGTATGTCTTCGTCTGCTCCCCAGCTTGTGCCAGCAAGTTTCCTCATGATTGCCATTCTTTCTCTGGCTTTCATTCGGTTTCTCTCAATCTGACTTTTCCATGTCATGCGCCGATCAAATGTGACTCCCAGATAGGTTGGGTTGTCGTTTGGCTGCAGGATTTTGCCATTTAGACTTAATTTGGTACTTTGGGGTTTTAATGAAAGCGAGAATATTGTGCATGTTGTTTTCTCCTCGTTTATTTTGACCAGCCATGAGTTCGCCCACTCTTCCAGCGATGTTAGGGCCGTCTGCATCCGATTTCTTGCTATGGTGAGATTCTTTTCAGAGGTCCACATAGCCAGATCGTCTGCAAACATTGAACTATGGACTCTTCTTGGTATATTCTCTGTAAAATCGTTTATATATACCAGGAAGAGTGTGGGTGACAATACTCCCCCTTGGGGTACTCCCTGCTCGAGTGTCACCTTTTTGCTCATCTGCCCTTGTACTTGGACTCTGGCCGTTCTTTGTTTGAGGTAGTGGTTGATCCACTTGTACATCTTCCCACAGACATCACTTCTTCTTAGCTTGACTCTAAGTCCATCTTTCCAGACTTTGTCAAATGCCTTTTCCAGATCCACCCAAACAGCTACTGTGTGTTTCTGTGCCTGGTAGGCATCTTCTATCTCTTGGGCTATGAGGATGACCTGGTCCTCAGTGGATCTGTGCTGTCTAAAGCCGGCTTGCTGTGGAATTAGTATTCGTTTTTCTTATAGATGCCACATCAGTCTGGTGTTTATCATCCGTTCCATCAGCTTGCCGACACAGCTCAGTAGGCTTATGGGCCTGTATCCATTTGGATCTGTTTTGTCCTTTCCTGTTTTTGGTACTGGTACCAGTATTGCATCTTTCCATGCCTGTGGTACAATTCCCCTTTTCCAGCTTTGGTTCAGAACCGCTAGCAGTTTCTTCTTCGCTGTTTGGCCCAGCCCCATCAGCATTTCGTTTGTTATCCCGTCTTTTCCGGGAGATTTCCTTTTCTTTAGTGTTCTCATAGCCTCTTCCATTTCGCGCATTGTTAGTTTGGCCATCATGTGCTCTTCAGGAGCCGTATTCATGTTTTCGTGTCCCTTTAGTTCTTCGCTAATGTCTGTATGCTTATCTGCAGGGACCTCGATGTGGTTTGCTCTGGCATAGTGATCGACAAAGGCGTTTGCGGCTTTCTTACCTGTGATCAAGTTCTCGCCCTGCTTGATAGTAATTTGTTTATTTGACGGGGTTTCGTCGTTCATGGCTCTGACTAGCTTCCATAGCTTGTTCCCGTCTTTGTCCAGGTTTAGACTTTCCGTTTTATTTTTCCAGCTTTCTCTTGCTGTTTGCTTGAGAGTGTGTTTGTACTTCGCCGCGGCGGCTTTGAGGGCGATGTTTGCCTCCATGGATTTTTCTCGCTCTGCCATGTTCCTAGCATTTGTTACTGCATCTTTCACTTTCTGCAACTCATCATTCCAGTAGGGCTTATAGTTTTTCCTAGCTCCTCTTGGGATGGTTTCAGTGGCGGCTTGCATTATTGCCTTGCTTAGGCTCTCTACCATGGGCTTCATTTTGGTGTTTCGTGTGTTGATGGTTTCACACAGCCCATCTGTCAGGATTGCAAATCTGTCCAAGTCGGCTCGTTTGTAATTCCAACGTGGGAGCGGTTTTGTTTCCTGTGGGCCTACTTCCATGTCAATGGTTAGCCTGATCGGCCTGTGGTCGCTACCTGCCAGTTGGTTTAGCACCTGGCGGTCTATTTTATGGTGTATGTCCTGTGTGGAGAAGGCCAAATCTGGAGTCGAGGTGGTATGCCATGTTCTTGAATAGAAGCTAGGGCTATCCTCCGGCCTATTGATTAGGGAGAGATTTGCATCAATCTCCCAATCTTCCACTTCGTCCCCTCTGCTGTCTGTGTCAGAGTATCCCCATCTCTCCGAGTGGCTGTTGAAATCTCCAACTACTATGCAGTTGGAGTCTCTGACCTCCATACTCGAGAGCGATAGGTCTCTGTTTGGTGGTCCGTACAGATTGAAAATGCGGAGCTTCGTCTCTTGAGCCATTATGTCAACTCCTACAATTTCTGCTTGTCCGGTGTGATTGACAGATACCGCGCTACTCGGTATGCAGTTTCTGGTCAGTATCAGGACCCCTCCTTTGTGGCCTTCTCTATCTAGACGGAAGGTCTGATATTCTCTGATTGAGAATTTATGGTTATTGTTGAGGTGCGTTTCCTGGATACATGCCACGTCAATCTTACCTTCATGCAGGTGGTGTGTTAGGGAAAGTTTTTTATTTATGACTCCCTCCGCATTCCACTGTAGTATTTTGAGGGTCTTGATGTTTTGGCCAATAGAAGTTGCCCCATAGCCATGTGCCTTGAGTCCACGACACATGGGTGGGTGACCACCAGTAGTCAAGGGTGGGCGCCTTCGAGGCGTGAGGCCCGGCACTATCGCTGCCTGGCGGGACTCCGCAGGATGAGCGCCATGCGTTTTTCTAATAGGTTGTACTGCCATCATACTGTGATTTACGTTGCACTGTTTTGTTAGGCTTGCGGCCCCGTGCATCCGATTTCAACAGGCGTTTCTGTAGGGATGCCCTCCTTAGCCTTTGGCTGTCCCCAGCTTATCTGCAAGGCAGCAGTTGTTTATGATCAGAGTTGTCTCTCTTATGGAAGTTGTCTTACCAGACTATCGACTCTTCACTACTCGTGTCTATAGGGTGCAATGATGATATGTGATGATATATGAGATGGACTGGTTTACCCGGAAGAGAGGCAGTCCAGTGTGTCTGTATCCCAGGATCGTCACGTCCTGCCAGAAACGTAGCATTTGCATGTGAGTGGGGTATCTCTTTTTCCCTTTATTTTCTTGGCTTCTATGCAGGGATGGTACGCCTAGCATTCCCCGCCACCTGGGGTGTTGACACAGTGGGGCAGGTGTGCAATGTCCGCTGGTCTGCATCTCTTCTGCGTCCAATATATTGCTGATAACGTACAGAGGTACATATCGTAGCCGGAGTGCATTCATCCAGAGGACAAGCCTGGTAATGTCACAGAGATGTTGTTCGCCTGATGTGCGGACAACTCTCATGGTCAGTGGTTGAGTCTTGACAGTTCACAGTGAGGTGGCTGCTCTACCGTTTTCGACACCCCGACCAGGTACTAAGTCTTTGGTTGGTGTTTTCGCACCCCATCGCCGTATAGGGTGAGTATCAAGCAGTTGTCCGCCCGCTTTGATTGGCGGACGGCAAGGACCTCTTACTGTGGCTCTACCTGATAGGGCTGGGGCGCAAGCCCCAGGTCCCGAGCATGTAGGAGCCTCCCATTGCAGTGGTGCTGAGATTTTGGGCGGGATTGCGGCTTACAAGGGTTCGGCCGTAATCCCCCACATGGTAGCCTCGCGCCCTTGGCTTATCAGCCTGGTACGTGAACCAAAGTGTCTGCGGCTCCTCTCGATTTGAGCTGGTTTTCCGTAGCAACGCCCTGTCATTTGTAGGGTAAAATTGACCTGTCTTCAGATGATCTATTTCCAGCACCCGTTCACTATTTGGTCAGACGAATTTATTGAGGGCTTTTGTTTGTCAATGACCAGGTATTTGAAATCTGCGGTTTCTGCGGGGTTAAACACGATTTCCGTAGCGTTCTTTCATTTAAGTCTTTGAGAGCTGACTTGTCATCCGTGAGTCTAATACCAGCGTACGTTCATTATTAGACCCAAACGGCAGTGCTCTCGATTTGTCAGTTGTTCTACAGTATTGGATTGTTCAGTCAAATTAAGCCGCAGGTTCCACACCTGGTGGTGCCCTTCCGTCAATTCCCTTAGCGAGACAATCAAGTTTCTTAGAGGGTAGCCCCAGATTTTCGAGGGTCTAATTCCAGCACATGTTCTCTATTAGACCCCACGAAGGCGTACTTTTTGATAGTCATTCTGCAGTATTGGCGTGTTAAGTTAATTTAGGTCTCAGGCTCCACTCCTGATAGTGCTCTTCCGTCAATTCCTTTTTCAGAACACTGGATGCAGACCAAACCGGGCCACAGGGGGCTTAACCCCAGATTTCTGGGGGTCTAAATTCAGCACCAGTTCCATATTAGACCCCAGAAGAGTGGTCTCGGCATGTCAATCATTTCAGTGTTGGCCGTGTTGAGTCAAATTAAGCCGCAGGCTCCACTCCTGGTGGTGCCCTTCCGTCAATTCCTTTAAGTTTCAGCTTTGCAACCATACTTCCCCCGGAACCCAAACACTTTGGTTTCCCGGAAGCTGCCCGCAGAGTCATCGAAGCAACTCCTGCGGATCGCTAGTCGGCATCGTTTATGGTCAGAACTACGACGGTATCTGATCGTCTTCGCGCCTCTGACTTTCGTTCTTGATTAATGAAAACATTCTTGACAAATGCTTTCGCAGTAGCTCGTCTTGCGGCGATCCACGAATTTCACCTCTAACGCCGCAATACGAATGCCCCCGTTTGTCCCTGTTAATCATTACCTCCAGTTCCGAAAACCAACAAAATTGAACCGAGGTCCTATTCCATTATTCCATGCACCATTATTCAGGCAGCCGAGGCCTGCTTTGAACACTCTAATTTTTTCAAAGTAAACGCGCCGGCCACCCAGGACGCTCAGCGAAGAGCACCCGTGGGAGAGAGCCGGCAGACGGTAGGGCAGGAGACAACGGGCAGTGAACCGGCGCGAGCCGGACCGCCCGCCTGCGCCTGAGATCCAACTACGAGCTTTTTAACTGCAACAACTTTAATATACGCTATTGGAGCTGGAATTACCGCGGCTGCTGGCACCAGACTTGAGCTCCAATAGATCATCGTTAAAGGGTTTAAAGTGTACTCATTCCAATTACGGGGCCTCGAAAGAGTCCCGTATTGTTATTTTTCGTCACTACCTCCCCGTGCCGGGAGTGGGTAAGTTGCGCGCCTGCTGCCTTCCTTGGATGTGGTAGCCGTTTCTCATGCTCCCTCTCCGGAATCGAACCCTGATTCCCCGTTACCCGTTACAAACATGGTAGGCATGTCAGGTACCATCGACATTTGATAGGGCAGACATTTGAAAGATGCGTCGCCGGCACATGAGGCCATGCGATCAGCACAAAGTTATCCAGAGTCACCAGTGGGGACGCCGCAACCCCGCGAGGGGAAACGATGATTGGTTTTGAACTAATAAAAGCGCTCTTTCCGCGAGGGTCGGAGCTTGGTAAGCATGTATTAGCTCTAGAATTGCCACAGTTATCCAAGTAGGATCGTGTCATCTAAGGAACATGGACTGATTTAATGAGCCATTCGCGGTTTCACCGTGAGACAGTGTGAGCTTAGACATGCATGGCTTAATCTTTGAGACAAGCATATGACTACTGGCAGGATCAACCAGATATCTGTCGGAGACGTACTGTGTACAGCACACACCGGTCGGCGGAGGAAGGGTGTGTTAAAAAGCCTCGCTGGGACGACGGCCGCAGGGACCGACTGACGGGACGGACGGACGGTTTGTTCCACCCGTCCCTCACTCCGTCGACCTAGGACCGCCTGACAGGGGCCTCCCACACGCACCAGACGACCGACCGACCGGGCTCGCTCGAGGAGGGATGGCAGCGCTCTGTGCAGAACGGATCCCAACGACCTCGGCGATGAATTTCACTGGGACTGGAGACAATTTGGCCTGCCGGCCTGCCCTTCTCCGTATGAGAACGCAGGGCCTCGAGGCAACGATTCCTGCTTTCCATTTGCCGGTCACAAGCTCTTTGCGAGAGTCGGACCACCAGCGAGACGTACTGTCGAGCTCTGCTATAAGCCTTAGATAAATCACCACGGACGGACCACGTTTCCTGATACGGACCAGACTAGCGCACCTCGGTGGAGGAGCCACTACAACAAACCGCACCCAATTCGCACTACGGGGAAAGGCAGGCGAGCGTTTTCCGCAAGCCCGCGCTATCGCTCCGCCTGGCGGGACTGAGATCGCTTTACGAACACTGGTTGAAATTGAGTCGCTGCGGCGAGACAACTACCCCAGATAGCTACCATCTGAATGTATACATTTCTGCCGTCTCTTGGTGACCTTTAAAAGACCTTCAGAATGAAGTAATCTATTTTTCACCATTTATCACAAGCCAGAATGGCATCTTCGTCACTGTCAAAATAATTTCCTTTCAGCTGTTTTTTAGGTTTTGGAAAAAGAAAAAAGTATATTGGAGCTAAATCCGGAGAATATGGTGGATGTGGAAGAATTTCAATATTCAAATCGTTGGCTGTTTGCAGCACAAGTCTTGCTTTATGAGTGGGCGCGGTATCTTTAAGCAAAGGCAGAATTTGAGTGCGCGCTATCCCTCGTTTTCTGGTCCCGGTCTTTCTTAGTTTGGTAAGGAGATCTGCATAATGTTGCCGATTAACCGTGTCGCCATGAGGCAGGTAATCTTTCAATATGACACCTTTTGACGTCCCAAAAAAAAACAGCCAGCATCACTTTTCTTGCAGATTTATGTGCTCTTGTTTTCACATGTGTTGGTGAGCTCGGGGTTTTCACTGCATGCTGGAAATTCTGGATTCTGGGTCATAATGGTGAATCCAAGTTTCATCTACTGTCACCATGGTCGGCAACATGTTTTTCGACCAACACATTATTAGTAACTGGCCACAGCAATCAACCCTCCTTTGTTTCTGTTCACATGTCAGCAGACGCGGGACCCAGCGGGCACACACTTTTCTCATGTTCCGTCTGTTGTGTAAAATTCTAAAAATTGTACTCTCATTCAGTTCTGCTGACCTAGATATCTCTAAAATTGTCATTTTCCTATCCTGGTCAATGATTTTCTTCACTCTTGCAGCATTTTAATCACTTCACTTTGAGGATGGTCTTCATGATATTGGAAGATCAGTACACGGGAACTGCCACACGTAAACTTCCTACACCAGTTTTTTTTACAGAAACATACGAAGGACATAATTCCTCAAACACTGATTTCCTCTCCCGTTGTATTTACTTGTGTGTTTTTCTCTGCAACATGAATTTTATCACAATTCTGGCCTCTGATTTCTCCATTTTTAGATAAACTGTTAGAGAAGCAGATCTCGTCAACAAGATGAGTAAACCCGTTGAGGAGCGAAATTCATACTTCTCATGTCCAGTGCAAAATGAATGAGCTACATATATGCCAAATTTAATCTTTCTCCTGCTACTTTTTCAAAGTTAGGGTAAAGACTTATGACAAGCCCCTTGTATATATATATATATATATATATATATATATATATATATATATATATATATATATATATATATATATATATATATATATAAATATATATATATATATATATATATATATTAATATATATACACATACACACATTCAAACATACATACATGATAGTTGTCCATCACAAGTGATGAAGACCACTCTCTTTGTTCAGCCGTGTGGACAGTCGTATCTCTTGCTGTGTCCGCTGAAATGGGTGACTTGCGCCGTGATTTAGTTTAAAGTGAGGAAGAAACTGCGCCTTTTATCAACCTCACTCACAGAGCCTAATCTACCTTCTGCCAGTGGCAAGACATTCATCGAGACGATTGGAGAAAGCATTTGATGCAGATTTTGCCTCAGGGTTACCACCGAAGCCTTTCCGTAAACATGTAACCCGCAGGGTAGAAAGGTGGGATGGCATCTAACGCAGTTTGTCGTGCCTTTTCGATAACCACTCAGCGTGTGAGTGAGTCTGGCATCTATCCCCAGCTGTATTCAGCTCATCATAGTAGCATCTAAAATTCACTCACGTAAAATTCGTGAAGGTGAACCCGCAGAACTAACCCGTGAAATACGATACAGGTATACGCGCAGTGCCATTCAGCCGGCGTCCAGACCAGGATAAACGGATGGAAGAAATCACACAAAAAGAACGAAATAACAAGTCCAGACGGAAAACAACTCCACGTTTCCGTGAACACAAGTGTGACAGTCATCGACTAGTGTGAATTCCAGGCAAATCCGTGGTCTGGCGGCATCCATAATGATCCAAAACAGTAGATGAATGTAGACTCGCAGCCAGTTATGGCGCCATCTAATATATATATGGTATATATTTATATATATATTATAAAAAAGTTCGCTTAGGTGTCTGAGCCCGGGTCGTCGGTCGGCCACATCCATGACCCACAGCTGTGGCGTGATTCCAGGCCTCGTCCAGGGCGGAGGAGGAGGTTTCTTCCTGATGGTGCCTACTGTTCGGGGACAGCCTCTTCTGCGCCTCCAGGTGGTCGGGGCAAGAATTTTGGCGCTGAGGAGCGTCTTGTGTAGTATCTTGTGGGCAGGGTTTTCTTGGTCCAGTCGTACATCATGACCGAAAAAAATACTCAGCGCCGCTCAAGTGTTTCTGATATTGAGTGGAGGCCTTTTTTAGCAGAGACCTCCAAGTTGCGGATGTAGTTCTGCCATCTGATTCCCAGGATACGCCGCTAGCTGCTTATGTTCAAGGCGTCCAGTCTCGACATGTTTCAGCAATTTTCAGGTTTCGGAGCCTAAAACAGGAAATGGACCACGCAGGACTGGTAGATCCGGATTTGTGCCCCAAGGAAAATATTGCTATTACTATACACATGTCGGAGGTCCTGCATAGCGGACGCAGCTAGTCGATCCGTCTTGACATATCGGGATCGCTGCGCCGGTCAGATTATATCATGCTACCGAGATAGATGAATTCGCCTTGAGTGACCTTGAGTTTCAATACCCTGGGGTGCTGTGTCGGAAATGAGGTTCTGAACGCTGGTCTTGGAGCAGGATATAGGATATAGACAAGCCTAGAGAACGGGTTTTACTGTCTGATAGCGTCACTTCTGGTGTAAACAGCACTTACCAACCGTCAAGTTTCCAAAATATCATTATCCTCCGACTCATAGTTTTCTCAGCAGATCGTTGAAAACATGCCGGGTGTGATATGGAATCCGTCCAGAGTTGATTAAGCTTACGGTGTTTCAGATTCTTACAACTGAAGAAAGTCCACCGAGGCGTGTCCATCTGCCACTATGCGCAAAAGAAACCTGCACTTCGTTTCGCAGTCAGTGGTTCAAACTCCATCCCATGCGTTCTCCCTTATGGTGATTGGTAAGCAACCAGGGTACCAATTGTGAACACACCTTCCGATACTTCAGTTTCTTGCAATGGTCCGTCTTTTAATTCTCTGTCGAAATCGTCAAAATGTGCTTTTCCATTTTGTCTTAAAATGAGTCCAACCATTGGTAAAAAGGCGATCTATCCAGACCAAACGCCACTTGTGTTCGTTCTCTGGGTTATGAATATCGCATGATAAACGACCCATCTTAGATTCCCCTTGGAAGAACAGTTAAAGTAAAACGGTAATAGTTTGCATTGTTTTAAATATACACTTCAAACTTATTTTGAAATTGATATCAATAAAAGTTTTGAAAAAGTAATTATATGCTACAATACCCACACCTCAAACTACTAATGTTTAATGATGTGCATCCTGTCAGTCTCGAGAGACAATAGACTTCGCCCTAGAGAGGGAACAGTCAGTTGTTGCCCTTGATTTTGTCGTACGCATTTGGAGTCTGCATCTCAATGCATTTTGTTCTCCCCTGCCTGCAGGCCAACACACAAAGCCTCCTTCCACCCGGGTCTGTCTTTGGCAAGTTCTTCCCAGTTGCATGTGCTCATGTCCAATGCCTTCAGGTGACGCTTGGAAATATCTTTGTAGGGGAGTAAGCTTCTACCTATTTTACTTTAAAACCCGTGGGCAGATCTTCGTATAGGATATCTTTTGGTATTCGCCCATCCTCCATTTCGCACACGTGACCAAGCCACCGCAAGCGGCGCTGTTGGAGGATCGTAACTAAACTGGCAATCCTTGCATGGTCCGTCACTGTTAGTCACTCTGTCACTCGATGAAATCTCAAGTATGCGTCGCAGGCAGCGCATGGGAAAAGCGTTTCCTTTTTTTCATGAGAGACACACAAAATCAATGTGTCGCTGCCATAGAGCAGGGTACTAATCACACATGACCTGTACACAGCAATAAGTATGGAGATGTCAGCATGATGTTAATCCACATTCTATGTGAGAACCAGGCAAGTGATGATGAGGCCATTCCAAATCGTTTCTGCAGCTCTGCGTCCAGAGAAAGGTTGTCGGTGATGATAGATCCGAGGTAGCTGAAGTGATTTACAATTTCAGGATTGTTATCGTTTAATACAATGTCTGGAGGATCTGCACCGTGAGTCATCACTTTTTGTTTTGTGTACGCTTTAGATGAGTCCAAACAGATCACAAAATGTTGTTATCCTTTTAATGAGAATCTGTAATTCGGCTTCCATGTGAGCGAAGTGGGCAGCACCGTCTGCAAAGAGCATATCCCGAAGGTCAGTCTCCCGTCTCTTACTATTTGTTTGCAGTCTGTTTAGATTGAATAGTCTCTCTCCCATCTGACCTAGTATTCAGAATGTTCCCTTCTGTGGCAATTCTAAATGTGTGTCTAAGCACGGTGGCAAAGGAAATGTCAAATAGAGTCAGGTCAGGTCAGGTCATCCCGTAACCGGTGAGATCGTTGGGGCACACATGAAGACATCCTCACAACTCCACGCCATCCCTCTCTGTCAGATGCCGCTGCCTGTGACTCTTCTGGTCGGAGACTGGTCCAGTCTTTTATTTTGACCTCCCATCTCTTTTTGGGCCGGCCTTATCGTCGTCTGCCATGCACCTTCCCGTGGAGGATTGTGTTTGCAAGACCACTTGATCTCGATATGTAACCATACCAAGTGAGTTTCCTTCTTTTGACAGTTGCCAAGAGATCTCCGAAAGGCCCTATTGCTGTTGTAATTCTATCTCGTATTTCCTCGTTTGTAACTCGATCTTTGAACGTGATGTTTAAAAGTTTTCGAAAACATCTCATCTCCAAGGCCTGTATCCTTCGTTGAAGGTCAGCTGTAACTGTCCATGTCTCACACGCATAGAGGAATATTGACACGACCAGTGCACGCATTAATCTAATTTTCGTGCTTAGTGCTAACCGTTTATCTTGCCAGATTTTGTTAAGCCGTGCAATTGCCGCTATTGTATGTGCTATTCTGGCCAACATTTCACATTTTGATCCTTCATCACTGACAATCAACGGAAATATTATAACGGTACTTGAACAAGTGTATAACAAGGCGTCTAGCGTAGTTCTTGTGAATGGGAGGGGAGGAGACTGGTTTTGCACATCAGTTGGTGTGAGAGAGGGGTGTACACTCTCTCCAACTCTTTTCAATATATTCCTTGAAGGAATTATGAGTGAGGCACTTGGAGGTCACGTTGGTACTGTCAAGATAGGGGGCCGAACGATTACCAACCTTCGTTTTGCAGATGATATCGACGTGTTGGCGGGTTCAGAAGCAGAACTCCAGGAATGGGTCAGAAGGCTCCATGAAACAGCTCTTGACTATAGTATGGAGATAAACGCTGGAAAGACAAAATTAATTACCAACAACGCTACGGGCTTCAACAGCAGGATAAAAGCTAACGGCCAGGAACTCGAAGTGGTTGACCGTTTTAAATATCTTTGGTCGATTGTCAGTGATGAAGGATTAAAATGTGAAGTGTTGACCAAACAGAGTGCCCACATGAAAGACATAATCATACTCAGTAGTTTAGGTGGGCAGCCAACATTAGACAATACTTTAAAAAGACCATCTCTATTGACCAGGTCGAATGTCTTGGTGAGGCCGATGAAGGCAAGAAATAGTGGTCTGTGTTGTTCTCTGCATTTCTCTTACAGTTGTGGAAAGACCATATCAACGGTGGATCTTTCTGCGCGAAAACCACATTGAGACTTCAGGTACACCCTGTCAGCCAGCTTTCGCAGCCTGCTCAGGATGATGCGAGCATACACTTTGCCTACGGTATATAGGAACGATATTGTCCTGTGATTGTTGCAGTCTCCTCCGTCTCTTTTTTTTTTATTTTTAAGGGTGATTATGTTGGCGTCTCTCATGTCCTTTTAGACGCCCCCTGATCACATCACTGACGTATACGCCTATAACTATTAGACAGTTTCGCATGAATTACGTTTGTTGTTTTCAGAATTCGACAAAGTGTGTAATTGGTTCACGGGAAAATCTGAAATTTGTGTTTACTGTGCGAATTTGAAGGTCAAAACATATATTTTTTTAAACCGCACGTCTGTGTACATTTTAACATTTTGTCCATTTCACTGAAGTTGCTTTTAATGTAGACTAATGAATACATTTTTAAGTGCATCAAATTTCTTAGAGCACAAAATATTTCTTTAACCTCATGGATATTCTAAGACTGCATACGAACAATCATGCGTATCTGACATGCAGTTTAGTAAAACATTGCTTCCGTTTTTGTTTATGAATTAAAAGACTGTCTATAACCACCATTTAAACTGTCCTTAGACACACAGGGAATCTCACTGCTAGAGAAGGTAAGCTCCGGCGACGGTCTACCCGAATGTCTGCATCAATATGCACCTTAATTGGGCTCGGAAGATCTTTCGTTAACTCACGTCCGTCTTTAAACATCGTTGTACAGTTATCCCCTGCTGTCTTCAACACACTTTTGTCACCATACACTGCCTGCATTATGCGATAAATGTCAACTGGTAGACATCCTTCAGCTGTTAGAAATATAATCGCCGCTCGCTGATCAACTCTGGACGGAATCCGTATCACACCTGCCATGAGGGGACGGCGTGGCCTAGTGGTTAAGTGACACGGCTCACAACCAGAAGGTGCTGGGTTCGATCCCCACCACAGCACCGGCCGTTACCCCAGGGAAGCAAACCCTTAGAAAATGCAGGAGGAAGCAGACCCTTACATAAAATGCATGCTGAAGTCGGATGCACTGGGCCGACCGGCGCAAAATAAAAACACAGTGCAACGCACACCGCCTTCGGGATTAGAGAAATAAGGCGAACGCAAAAAAAACAAAAAAACACCTGCCATGTTTCCAACGGTCTGCTGAGAAAACTATGATTTGGAGGATGATGATATTTGTCTACCTTGACAGTTGATATGTTCTCTATACACAAGAAGGGACATCATCATGCACATCGTACGTATGTTCATTTGTTGCAGTTAGATCCGGTTTCATTTGAACTCGACTTGAATGATGTTATTTTTCATCGCTGAAAAGAGCCAACTACACTTCAAGATATCAGAAAAGCATGCATTGTAATATTCTACAAAAAGCAATAGAATTGACTGAAATATATGTTGATGTGTCTCCTTGCACAGTTTTGTAAGCAAAGTCTTTGCCAGATTAATCTTACTACTTTTACACAAATTGGCTGAGCGTTTATCCGGATCCACAGTGTGCATTCAGGTTTTGAAAAGCAACGATTTTTTTTCAACAAATTTAAAAAAAGTCACGCCAACATAACCAATCCTTCTATACCGCTTTCAGTGACCTGAGAAAGACATGTAATTTGGTTATCAGGAATGGACTCTTATGGGCTGCCCATGCAAACTGCTATTTGATTATAGCATTCTCAGTCGAAATCAAAAACAGATTTCGGAGCTTAACAGAAACTTTAGATCTAGAAAGCACGTTCAAACATTCAAGAGAACAGAAACATGATAAAGGATACATATGAAATTGTAGGCAACAGTGAAACCAACCAATGACAACATGAGGAATGGATAAGCAACCAAACAATAGAAAACATAAAGAATGGATAAGAAAACAAACAATAGAAAACATAAAGAATGGATAAGAAACCATAAAATAAAAAACATAAAGAAACGAAAAGCGAGGACAAGTATTATAAATGTTATCAAATCATTGAGAAATAAATATATAATAAATAATCAAATAGTAGGCAGAGTTAAACAGACTGGTTTAAAAAATATGGCGAGAAAAAGATGATGAGAAATAAGATGGAGATGCCTTGGGCCTGTCATAGACATGAATCTGAACATGCCCGCAGAAACAGCAATTATGTGGACACCGGAGGGTCGAGAAAGAAAGGTAGACCATGAACTACTTGGAGACACACGATGGAGTATTAACTGTGCTGTGCATCTCTGCCATGGGGTACTGCGGGAAAATGTTGCGAAAAATATAAAGACATGGGAAGTCCTTTGGAAGCTTCATATACCACAGGGCATAAATATAAGAGAATTATGTATATATCACAACCATAAATAGACAGTCGCATTGGCAAAGTTGCTGCCACATTTGCTCGCCTCACAAAGCGTATTTTGGAAAGCAATTAACTCACATTTAAAACCATGCAGAGGTGCACTCTAGCATCGATCTCTCAAGCATGTACACTTTCCTTATACATCGAGGACTTCGATGGTTTGGTCAAGTTCGTCGCTTAGAATATCATTTGCAAAGGAAAATGTTCCAAGGGATTTGACAGATGAAGGAGTGATCTTCCTTGTCATAAGAGGGCATATAATTAGATGAGCAAATTATAGACCAGTTAGTCTAACGAGCAAAGTTTACAAAATGTTACAGTCAATAATCAAAGAAAACCTTGTAATGCACTTAGACAAATGTAATCTAGTCTGAAATAGTCAGCTTTGGATAAATAAAGGGAGATCGTGCATAACAAATATATTAGAATTCATGGAGAAGGTTACTAAAATGGTAAATGGAGGGTAGCAAGTGGATGTTATTTATTTAGATTTTGCAAAAGTTTTTGATTGTGTATATCAGCATAGATTTTTTAGAAAGGTAAAGTTACACAGAAAAGGTGACGAAGTTGCCAAATGGATATTAAATTGGTTAACGGCAAAAGGACACAGAGTGGGCATAAATAAGAAATACTCTGAGTGGTGTAATGTAAAAAGTGGAGTACCACAGGTCTTGGTTTTTTTGGACCAATTTTCTTCTTGATATTTATATATTTAATGTTTTACACAATGATATCGGATCCATGATTGAAAAATTCACGGATGACACGAAAGATTAAAATAAGAGCAATAACGTGATAGTACACATGTATAAAGAATTATTTAGATGTAGATTAGAATAATTTTTTCAGGTGTGAAATCATTGTCGTAAAGGGAATATCAATTTGCTGGAAAGGATACAAAGATAAGCTAAAAAACTGATAGTGGGATTGCGACATAAAAGGTACGAGGAAAATTTCAGAAAAACCGGCTTACAGTGCCTAGAAAAGAGAAGAATTCAAGGTGATGTAATACAGGTTCATAAAAAAATCAAGCGAGAGTTTAAATTAGACTATAACAAGTTTTTAAAAATTTTTTCAAAGTGCAGCGGCATACAAGAACAATAAACCACAGCTACAAATTAATTAAACAATGGTTCAGATTAGATAACAGGACATATCGTTTTATTCAGAGGGTTACTATACTATATTCATATCCTAGAGGAGGACCACTTATATTTGAAAGTTTTCTGTGAATACCAAATGAACAGCCGTGAACAAGAAGCTATGAAAAATGTATGGAGGCCAAAAGGAGGCAGCTCCTGAATCAATCAAAGATATATTATGCCAATTTATTTCGTATCTACGCACCCGATTACAAGTCAACAAAGCAAGAAAACCGAACAGACCTTACAGATGAGGAATTGATGCGTATTACGACTACCATGTTATGGAAGATGACACTATTGAAGTTAAAATAGTAAGGAGAAATAGCTCATGAAAGGAATAAAGAAATCCAAATCGGAATTATATCTTACAGAAACTAAGAAAACAGGACCAAGAGAATGGACCTTGAAGGCCAAATGCTTTTCCACATAGGAGTTCCAACTACCGCACAATATTAGTGGGCTATATTGAGTCCAAGATTCCAAGGGACATCTCTTCTCTTTACGATCTTGTTTTCTATTGTTGGGGGTAGTCGATGAGTTTTAAAGGCTGAGGACTACAGGCTAATTAGCCACTGCTGTCTCCACGTCGTGTGCTGGCTATCAAAATGGGTCTCCGAAAGCTTTGTGGTACAGGACCTTAAATAAGCAGACACGTTAATCAACATCGTCCTTCATTGTTTACGTCCTGAATTGGGGGTAGGGAGGGGGGGGGGGTGGGTTAGACAAAAATGACAAAGACGAGAGACAGTGGACAATTATCACGACTTAATTATGCTCTTTGAAGATTTAAAATAAAGGAATTGCAAACGATCATTCTGTAGATGGGATTGGGTGATTGGAAGATACTAAGAAAAAGTTTTAGATTGCAATGGAAAGCGACTCTTGAGGCTCTGAAGCGAGCATAATTTATTACTCACAAAACATAGATCCCTCATATCTTTTTAGATTTGAATCGTCAGGAAATCCATCATCGATTATGCTATCGTAAGTAAAGATCGATTAAAGTATGTGAGAATATCAATGTGTGGAGGAGACCAGCAGTAGGAAATAACCACTAACATCTGAAAAAGTAGTTCCACCACAAAAACATCCAAAATCAAGTAAGAACCAAAGAACAGAAAAAAGCGAAGCAAGAACAACGGCATACAAGCTAAGCGGGCCAGAAGTTAGGGCAAACGGCTAATATCAGCGTCAGTGGGAAACATATGAACCACCTGAGGATCTAGACGCTATTTGGTTACAATCCAAGATTACTCTTAATGCAGTTGCAGCAGAAGCATGTGGTGAAGTCAGAGTCAAGAAGGAAATAGGGAGGATACACTAGTGGACAGAGGAAGTCAAAATGATAATAATGGAACAGTAAAAAGCCTGGCTGTCATTTGTTCGGAACCTTAAACAAGTTCTGAAGGGACATCTATTCCACTTTGATGCAGACGTCATGATAGTGGTGACTAAATAGTTCTATGATCAAGCAAATTTCGCCAACGGTACACGCCGTCTCCCCAAGCAGTTGCATGCGTATCTGAATGTACCTGCTGATGTACGGGTCATACGTTTGCAATAAAGCCACTCGGACGGATTTTATTTGATCACGTCTCGTAAATGATGATACAGGAGACTCTACTTTAAAAACTACAATAAACGTCGAACGTAGTGCTTTAATAAATGACACAAAAAGCGATTCATTTGAGAAATGTGAATCACGTGAAGAATACTGTAATTGCTCATATCATTTGGTGCCTTCAGGTTGGCGTTACGATCATGGGCCTCCATCCGCCTCTATCGCCTGTGTCGTTCACCAACTCTATTGACATTCTCTCAGGCTGTCAAACATCTTTTCTTCCTACCTACGTGACCGGAACAAGATAACTGCCTTGTTCTGATCTTCGCAATGAAACGTCTTTGTCTTTCTTGCAGTCCATAGTATCATCATTTTTCTGTGAAACCACATCTCCGCTGCTTCCAGAGATATATGCACTTGCTTGCTGATTGTCCTTGATTCACTGCAATATGTCAGTGATGGTTCCACGTAGCATTCAAACATTCTCTTTCTCAGTTCCAGCACCATGATTTTGTTGCATAATATTCGCTTCATGGTCTGGAAGACCGATTTCACAGGCGATTCTGCATTTTATTTCGTATTAACATCTTCCATGTGATGTAATGTATGTGCCCAGATATTTAAACGTGTTAATTTGCCTCAATTCGGCCCCCTTCGCTTTGACGCAGCATATCATTTTGGAGAGTCCAGTGTCTTAGTCACTACCATCATCTACAATTTCTTTTTTTATTTAAACTGAAGTATTTGTTTTCACTTTGCTAAACGACCATTTCCTGTACATCAGTTTCGTTCTGGACTATCGATACAATATAATCAATAACTAGCAAACAGAAATCACACGGACAAATACCACCAGTTAGGTATTACTCAAGAAGTTCCTGCACGGAAAGTAAAACATATCCAATATTGTAGTGTTTTCTGATTTAAATATAATGCTGCAAGCACTAGACACATACCTGCACACTATGAACAAAGAAGCTGCAAAGCTGGCTTAGGGGATTTATAAGAGACAATCAATATACAACATCAAAGTCACGCACCAATGGATTTCAGAACATGTAGGCATATCAGGCAATGAGAAAGCGGACAGCCTAAATAAACTGGGAGCAAGCATGATCAGAACACATACACACACCAGTCAACGTGTGCACAACAAAGCAAATACGTCAAAATAACTTCAAAGAGGACTGGCTGAGTCTATGGATGGAAGAGTTTACTGGACGTGCCATGTATAAATAAATGACACACCCAAACAAAAATGTAGATATCGATAAACTGCAACGCAGAGAACAGAGCATAAAATTGCAGCTTAGGACAGAACGCATCAGACTTAACAAATAATTAAACAAGTTAGACGCTGCACGCGAATCTAACTGTTACAACTGCACCCATCACGTGCTGCTCGCTTGCCTAATACTCATGACAGACAGAAAAGTAATCGCTCGGCAGCCGAAGAATGACTAATACCTTATGATGTTGTTCGTCCATCCTAATCGATGAGGACCACTTTGTCAGCAATCATTATTCGCATGAGTTCGAAAATGACTAGAACGCCAATCTCAGCCTTGAATTGTGTGTTGCACTTAGTACAAGGAACTAAGACAGTCCCTTGCACAGAGGTGGAAGAAGAATTGATGTGAGCTGACTTGCGGAGCGATCGTCTCTTTATAGCTTCATTTATGAACACTGTATTCAGTTCCATTCACAAGCTACAAGATACCTGCAAACGGTATACCTTGATATTGACTGAAAACTGTGGACCAACTTGACAAGCTTATTTAATCAACAACAACAACTTCAGGAAGCAATCGTCGAAATAACTATTGGGGATCTTGCATAGGTTCGTCTACTGATGTCTCTTAATTTCTTCAATGTTCTTAAATCGTCGTTCCTTTCGAGTTTAGGAAGTAGAAACAAGTTTTCTGGGGTCAGATCAGGCGAATATAGTGAATGGGAAACTTGCTGTCGTTTTTGGTCCCAAACATCCAGATGGTTAACGGCCTCATCCTCGATGTAAAAATATACAACAAACAAACATACAACATACAAGCATACAACATACAAACATACAACAACACTGTCTACGTGATTTTCACATTCGACCTTACCTGCTGCGGTTTTATCGATCTAAGCGAATTCTTCCCACGCGACTAAGATGACTCTATTTTCTTCTGATAAGAAGTGAGATCGTGTGCCAGGTCTATCAGAAACGCAGCTATATTGGATATAGCATGTATACGTTGCGCACACGAAAGAGCCATTAACAGTTGAAAATAGAAATGAGATAGCTGTTAGCTGCTGTTAACAAATAAAACATGATTTGTAATAGAATCTCTTCCCAAGCAGAGGGAGGGGGGGGGGGGGGGAGTAGACCTGAATAAAAACATTTCTGCATTCTGAGATAACTCTAGTCGTCTCGACTGTGTCGTCTTGCCACTGACCAAGGCAACTCCGGACAAGATAGTGCGGCTAATGCAAATCTTTCTCACTTAAAACTACTTAGAGCGTAAAATCAGACCTAAGACGATTTTGAAAACTGTTTCTATCCCGACGCTGTCGCCATCGCTTCCTATGAGCAACTGATTGTCGTTTCAGTCTCGTGTCCCTAGATCATGTTTCATTGCCAGTTATTGTTTTCTTCATTATCCTCGTAAGCCAGATCCGGAAGTTGCTGACAGATGGCAATGTGATTGTATTTCTAATCAACTGTCACTAGGCGTGAAACGAAATTCACTTCAAGTCGAGGCATTTGTATTTTGTTTGTTAGAATGCCATTCTTCGATCCTATGTAGTTGTTTTTCTAGTCCGTTTTACAATGGTTGCCGTCAATTTCCGTCTAATATCTTAATAACCCTTACACCGATAAAACTTGATTATTTAAGTAAGTAGTAAAGTAAAGTAAACCATAGCATTACTGCCGTAGGGGTGGGAGGTGTTAGCGATCTCACATTTCAAAGGCTCGGCTAAATGAGGGCGGTAGCCATCTCCTCTCCCTCGCCGCTCTTACTTCCCGGACTGAACCGGTACCAATTTAAGGCTGGGTCAACCCAGGATCCGTTGCAGTTTGAAAAAACATTACCACCTCAACTGGGGAATGAACCCAGGACCACTGCGCTACGCGGCTTCCAATTTTCAATATCCCAACGACTTTATAATTTATATTTTGTCAGATAGTGTCTTTTTGCTTAAAGTGGCTAGTTCCTTTAATCTTTGTTAGCAAAGGATATATTTTGTCCCTGCAGAAAATAATTTACCGTAAATTAAAATATTGAATGTCTTTAGCCAAAGGCGTCTCGCCAATTCGAATGAGATTTTCCACATTAGGTACCACATAATGTCCTTGTTACTGTAGTCCATGTCTTGCAGGTACTGTAAGAAGTAACTGCGCATTTCGTGGAAAGAATGTGTGAAGATGTACAAGCACATGATATAAAGCACATATAAAGTACATACTTCAGATGGATTGGTCCAGTTTCATAAATAGATGTTGGAGCAAACCAATAAGTGGTTATAATTCAGTTCTGAGATACATATTATATCTGTTTGAGACGGCACGAAAATGACCGTTTTGCCAAGGTGATGCAAACTTTCATTTCTCGGAAAACAAACATGGAAGTTAATTTCTCACTTAATCAGAGCCAGACGATTCCAACAAATTGACGACTGCTTCCGGCTGAACGAACGACAGATCTTTTTCCCAATATTCCTCTTTCTCTTTTAAGACGTCATCTTCGGATTTAGCCCAAAAATCTTTGTCTATATTTGAGAGGGTCGCATATGTTAGTTCTTTCATATCGCATAGTTTGAAAGTTTTATTTTCAGCTGCTACTTGTCCTTTAACTTTTGTCCAAATCAGTTGAATTGTTTGTTTGTTTGTTTGTTTTGTTTTTTTCTGGGTTTTTTTTTAAATTTGGTGTTTGCCTTATTTCTCTATTCCCCAATGCCGTGCGCGTTGCACTATGTTTTTATTTTGCGCCTATCGGCTCAGTGTATCCGATTTCAGCATGAATTGTATGAAGGGATCTGCTTCTTCCTGCATTTTCTAAGGGTTTGCTTCATCGGGGTAACGATCACTGCTGAATTGAGGAGCGAACCCAGCACCTTCGTGTTGTTAGCCGTGTCACTTAACCACTATCAAACGCCATCTCCTTTGGTTTAAGTGTGAATGGTAATGTGGCAGGCTCAAACACATACGACCATGCTTTTGGATACACTTTTCTAACAGCGCATCTCACATCTCCGGATCTTACTCGTATGTGTTTCTAGTAAAGACCAATATTGAAATAGGCAACACAGTGTAGTATTAAAGAATGCATTTATCAGCATCCTCTTGGTTGAAAGAAGCACTCTAGTGTGTTTCAAAATCGATACAATTTGATAGTGGACACTGTTCGCCTTCTGAATTATGTGTGCGTTCTCTCTGTCCATTCTGTCGTCATCAGTGAAAATACTAACCTAGATTTTAAAATTCAAATTTATATATATATATATATATATATATATATATATATATGTATATATATATATATATATATATATATATATATATATATATATATATATATATATATATATATATATACCTATAGCTGTGCCAATATGCCCTTCTAAATATGTATTAATTGCATTTCTACATTTGAGTGCAATGATGTATGTCTACATTTGAGTGCACTGAAGTGTGTCTGCATCTGACTGTATCGAT